>BROG01000649.1:0-420003 GCA_030159075.1 Atrina japonica
ATATCTAAATGTCAAATTAAAGGAAACCGTTTTCAACCATACACAAGGAATTCCTGAAATTATTTAAATTTACACGTTGTGAATTTAAGAATCGTGCTATGATTAATACATTTAGGTTTATTTTTTGCTTTGTATAATACCACGTTTTGTTTCGGGACATTACGCATACCGAGTTTTTATATTGGAGCTAAACTGATAAAGTCTAATTGAAAGAAATTATTGATTGAGTATGGATAGCACATTTCTATTTCTCAGCTCTTCAAAAGTTAAGATGGTCATATCTTACTGTGGTGACCCTTAAACTGATTTATGAATACATTTAGGTTTTTATTTGACCAGTACGATACCAAATTAAATGTTTCGGAACACCACATTTATTTCATTTTCAAGCCCAACTGATAAAGTCTTATTGACCGAAACGATCGTCTTGGGCATTTGTTTTGACTTTTTTATTGCATAATTATAACTATGGAATTATGTTGATAATATCTTAGCCATAAGCTGTGTTAACCAAAAATAAATATTTCGATTTTTTCTACCTTTACAATAACAAATAATTTCTATATATTTTGTAAAAATAAGGTCAGGTCCAGTGTGGTATTCATACACAATGAGGTTGAGTTAATTGAAAAAGTGCCAATTCTGGGTTTCCCAAACAATTTTCACAATTTTTATGCCTGTGTATATCTCCTTTTTGTTATTGTATATCAATCTAAGTAGTAAAAAATTAAAAAATTAAAACAAAAAAACAAAAAAACCAAAAACAAACACAAAACTAACGCCTTTTTAATATGTATTATGCTTTTCTATAATACTGATATATTATTTTCTTACGTGTGACATTTCAACTTCCACTTTATCTACTTCACTTTGCAATATTGTAAGTTAAACTTTTCATACTGTGAATAAAGTAAATATGTTTATTTTTTATATACCAGTTAAGTAGTAATATCCCACAATCGCCCGCATATGGAGTTTATATTTCACAAATGATCAGATATGCCAGGGCGTGTTCAACATATGAACATTTCAGGGGCAGAGGTAAACTACTCACTGACAAATTATTGACACAGGGATATCGAAAACCGCGTTTGATGTCAATGTTCCGCACATTTCACGGTCGGTATAATAGTCTTGTTTCCGATTACTCTATTTCAATAAGTGAAATGTTGAGTTACCTGTTCGATGGCGGTTGTTGAGACGTATTACCAATCATGATGAGGATTCGTTTCTCACGTATTTCATTTTAATTTGACTGTGGACAGGGAATGCTTACTCTTCCATGGCACCTGATCCCAACTCTTGATTTCAAGAGGTCCGTGTTTGTCCATCTTTTACCAGATTTGTACCTATATCCTGGACATCCTAATGATTTATACCTTGGTATCTGAGACTTTTTATATTGCAATAAGGAATAAAGAATTGGATTCTTTTAAATATAATAACAAAAATAATAACTATTTGTAAAAAAAACCTATATTTTGCTATTTATAAAGTAGAACTTCTTATTAAGCAATGGTTGTTAAATTTTATCCTTTTTAGTTCACAACGGCGTCGTTGTCCGGTTGCGATGATTGAATGCGGTCAGTGTAAATGCTCCTTCTCCTCATACGTCAGCTAAACTTGACATATACAGCATAACATCAAATGATTCTTACCACAATCTTCAGAAGCTGGAGAGTAATCCTTAGTCCTGCAATTTTATTTTTATTTGCAAAATGACTTTTTTTGTCTGTATCATGTTCCCACTTTTTTATTTACCAGGAATTTTACTAAATAGTAAGAACATGATAATCATGTGCTAACCTTGTGATGAATCCGCTTGAAAATAAAAAAGCGAGAACTTTATATTAGTAGTATTTTTAGTATTGTTGAAAAGAAGATTTGTTGGGGTCAGGTTAATTGGGGATGTGAAATACCCGTATGTTGGTGTCATGTGGTCTTTGTTATCTTTAAAGTATTCCGTGTATTTCTTTTTTTTTTCTTTGCTATAAACCTGTGTTTCATTGAGAAATCCCATGTAATTTATTTGCCAAAACCACTGTTGATACTTAGTGAGTGTATTGAACTTTTGAATGAAAATTAAACCTAAGATTCCTAAATTTCTATGTGTGCTAAAACTGGTGCATGAATATGAACAGAGATAGTCCAGTAGTCAGTAAATAGTCACGTCTGTTAAAAGAGAGTCAATTTAAACTGAGTGTACACGTTTCCATCCATTATAGTGCTTAATTTTAAAAGCGCCAAAATGAACTGTTTGATAATTTGGTATCTGTGATTTTTATATTAATTTGGTTAAACCAGAATGGAATTTCAACAAAAAGTACCAAACCCAGAGGTCTAGTCAGCATACATTATAGCAAATTTAAAAGTTAACACTGGAATGATCCCATTCGGTACTTCTCGGTTGCTTTTGGACATATACAACAGATGTACAACATTTCAGTGAGCGACGAGACTTAAGGCGAATTTGTTGCAAATAAATTAGATTCGGTTTTGGTTTATGGTTTACAAATAGGTTGCAAACTAATTATGAAACTAAAACTGGTTTCCTATAGCTAAACAAATAAATGGTTTAAACTACCAAAATGGGGTAGGTCACAGAAAGAAGTAAACAGTCGCTCTGTTATGAGATTAGAAAAATAATACCAATTATACCAACAAAAAAGAGTATTAATCTTATTGCAATATTTATTAACCCTGATTATGATGTCTACGTATGCTAAAAAACAAAAGTCGCTCCAGGGTAATTTCCATATTAAATAAAAAAAACAAACATGAAAACAAGATATACAAAATGACAATCGATAGCTGATCAATTTGGAGTCTGAATTCATCAATTCACCGTTTTGATATTGTAAAACGTCTCTCTGTCATTATGAGTGGTCAATTTTCTGCACCAGTACATAAAATGTCCAGAAAACACATCAAAGATATCCGATACTAGTACTGGCCCATGTTGTCGTCCCCATGTAGAACAAATTCGCCGGAACATTTAAAGGAATAAATCGGCATAGCTGAACTGAACATCCGAGTGTCGCAAGAGAGTTGAAAAATTCCATATTCCTTCTAAATGCAGTACATGCATGTACTACGGCAGTGAGGGACTTTGTATTTCCACTCTATATTTCATATAAGCCGACATTTGGATTAAAAAAAAATCCGACAAAAGTATTTCCTATTCAATTTCTACAGAATTTCACCATTAAGTCTTTTTTCTATGTTTGTGTTGTCATAACTTTCCATTCGAGGGGAAATATTAAATGTCTCTTAAAGCAGCATTAGCGATGGGTTAAGGCGTGATTTTTTCTTTAAGTGATAATATATCGTTATATAAAGATATAAAGTTCTCATTAATTACACTTGCACATATTGGTTTGTTTAAAAGTATAACGAATGTTAAAATGATAAATAGTATTAGTGGGCATTGACCAAAAAAAAACAAAAAAAAACCAAATGGTATTGTGGGCAATATTCATAACGACCTCACATCGGACAGTTCGTAGACATGCGTAGAAGTTATTTTCATCCTAATGGGATAAAATTTATTTCAAGTGAATCCACTCTACCCGAATTTAGTAATTTTATTCATCTCTTCGAAGAAAACAAAATAAAACGCTAAAATAGCCCGATTACTTCGGATCTTCAGAAATATGGAAATCGGCACTTTATGTGGTTGAATCGGCACTTGGAAATAATCGTTTGCGCATGTGTTGATATTAATTCGGAACTTGAAAATGTTCATAATGGCACCCATGAAGATTGGTCAATGGGTTCTAAAAATAATTTTATGAGCAAATTAAAGTTAAAAATTTGCATTATTGAATTAACTTACATTTCATATATTTTTTTAAGTTTAAGCTATTATTGCTAATTGTTGTTAAAACTTTATATCAGCAAACAGTCGTTCGGATGTAATGGAAAGAACTAAAAGGAATCTAAATAAAATGATTGTGTAATTAAAGAGATAATAACGAAAATGTGGTTTCATTCTACCTAGCAATTCAAAGAAAAAAATATAAGAATACACACACACACACACACACACACACACACACAAACACACACGTTTTAGTACACTACTAAAAATCTGAATTCGAATTATACATAAACATGTACTACATAATGCATAATTTATATAAATGTTATCATAGTGTCGGTAATAAAATTAATTGAAAGAAAAAAAATATAAGAATACACACACACACACACATTTTAGTAGACTGCCCCATTCTACCTGGCAATTCAAAGAAAAAATATAAGAACGCACACGCGCACACACACGCATTTTAGTAGACTACTAAATATCTAAATTCGTATTATTCATATACATGTACTACACAATGCATTTATATAAATGTTATCATAGTGTCGATTATAAAATTACTTGAAAGCAATTGCCGAAATCACTTGCACTTTTCGAAATTATTTGATACTAAAACACCATAAAAGACAATATAATATAGAATTATGGATTCTGTTTTATAGTACCGATGTAACTAGGTGTCAATATGCATAATCTCACTGAGGTGCCGAGAGAGCCGTCGTGGCTCCACGGTAGAGTGCTCGATTCGCAACCGGAGGGTCGCGGGTTTGGAATCTCGGCGGAGGCGACTGGCTTTTCCTATCATTTGGGTTAGGCATTAAAAACCGAGGTCCCGTTTCACAGTAGGTATCGGCACGATAAATAACCCTCACTGCTCAGTGGCCGTAAGTGTCGAGCATAGGCCAAATTTTGAAGCCCTTCACCGGTATTTGGTGACGTCTCCATATGAGTGAAAGATTCTCGAGTGGCACGTTAAACAACAATACAACAACAACAACTGAGATGTAGAAATCACTACTGTTCGTGCAGCTCACTTCGAAAATAGGAATACCTAACTTAAATTTTAAACTTTGAATCATTGACTGAATAAACGTCTCATATCTTACCGGAGTTGTTGAATAACTTCTACATAATACAAATGTCATGGAAATGGGCGTTTCAATGTTAAAAATGTCTCGCGCCGGACCGGGTTTTGTCCTGTGCTTACTATGACGTCATTAGTCAGCGGTTCCGAATATTCCCAGGTCTATCAAATGTACACGGGAAATACTCTTGAACAAATAAAAAGAAAATTACCGATGTAGTAGTTATATAAACATATTCATTCTCAATATTTAAATATCATTGAATTGAAGTATTATTAGTAGCACCAAAGTTATAGTTTTACTGAAAAGGCAACGTACACACATGCTCAATACGACCGTTTATGTCAATATCTTTATCTTTGAGAAAGAAAATAGTGGTATCATAAAAGGCGAAATAATAAACCTAAATGTATTTTAAGAGTACCCACTCTTAAAAAAATGACAATCTTAGCTTTTGAGAAATTTAGAATTTAATTAGAACAATCCCAGCGAAATATTACTTTAGTATGAAATAACTCAATATGATGCAAGGACATTTAAATTTGTATATAACTGCTGCATACACATCCTCCACATTTTTATCATGGAATGCCACCAATAGTATGACGTCAATGTTTTAAACATGAACGTTAGTATCTTGACATACAAAATCTGATATGTGATATCAAAATATGGTAGTGCAAAAGTATTCTTCTGTTGACTGTTGGGTAAGGTTTGTCATTCAGTCGGTCTAGGTCTTTGTCTTGGTACGATTCGTCTTGGGTGCGAGTTTTCCTTGTAACTTCATTCAACCAGCAAATCTCTTGTACATCTACGAAGATGATCGGAAAGTAATCAGAGGCCATTTCTTGTTTCAGTTTCCGTGTAAACATAAAAAATATTGATGATTTTTTGGCATCTGCATTCTGTTTTCGATGGTAAATCGTATTGTCAGGTGATTATTTTGGTATACAATCGTTTCATGATTATAACTCACTTTCCGAAAAAACATTCCTAAATTAGCCTAATGGTGCTTTAAATAGCTAGGAAATGGTGATATAAAAATTAATTTTCTATTAAAATTGCTAAATCTTGAAAACTGCAAATTTGTACATTTTGAGCAAATACACAATTAAATGTTAGATATTTGGAATTTAATGGAAAAATTTATCAAAGTTGCTTAAGAAATAATCCAAAGAATGGTTTAGACATTGAGAATTTATATGAAATACTTAGACTAAGGAAAATAAATTAAAATGAACTCACTCTTGTAGCAATTCTGTAGAATACATTGTATTAGTGTGTTACAAAAGAGATCACGCGATTATGCAGATCATGCAGATAATATTAAATATTTCATCTCATATACATCATTAAGAGATCACCTGTGGTTAAAATGACAAAATTAATGGCAAGGAGGCACGTGCGATTCGGAGACGGAACCATACGTAGTCTGTGGTTATTAAATATCAATTGAATGCGATAAAACAATTATTTTATGTAAATTATAATGACCGCGATTTGCCGGCGTTGCTTTGGCTTCTACAAATACTTAAACATGGAAAAGGTCCTACAAAAAAAGGTGTTTGACCTGGATGTCAATTACATATTATGATTACGTCAGTGAAATACTGTATTGCAATACAGTATATTTTCATGCCCGAACAATTATGTTTAAGGGTTTAAATCAGGTTAAATGTCAGTAATTTCGTATTCAGAGACATTTGTATTGCATGAAATGTTTTACAGTTGATTCATCTACAGCTTATATTGCTTGAAGTATACAGAGAAGCTATCAATGTATATGATAACATAATACTAACATTCCATAAATAGAATAAACGTAACTATGACAACTTATTGTTTAAATCCTGTTTTATTTTTCATCTATTTACACCCGGTGAGTATTTGATAGGTACATCCTCTCATATAGTTTGTATCTTGCTCGCGTTTTAAGTTAAATAAAAATGACAAATAAAGCATGCATAATTGACTATTGAAAAAAAACAATACAAATAACATTACAGATATACGAATGTAACTCAAAACAATATTCTTTTTTCGAAACACTAACACTACCTTGGGATGTAAGGGGGGATGGTTTACACGAATGAAGTTTACGTAAATGCATAACGGACTAATCCTGGTTTGGTCTTAATTCAAGCTGAAATACTTTACATTGAACAAACCAAAACAGATCGAACACTTTCATTACAATGCAGTTATGTTAAAAGCTTACACACAAGGGGGTATAAAACACACATCACTTCGCATTTTTACATGTTACTATGCAGGAAAAGATAATATATCACATATATAGCTTTGATACAGCCCATTATTAGGAATATTGCAATGTTTCCCGTGCCCGAAACTACTTCTACGATTCTTAGTGAAAATAATATTTACATGTGCTTGAATATATTACAAAAACAAAATAGTCTGCAATTGTGTGTATACGATATATCATTGAAAGAAAAAATATGGTTTTGAAGAGCTTATCATTTATTATTTAACTGGCCCACTATTATGTATTAAAGTCATATAAGTTTAAAATGTATGATTACATTAGTCCAATTTCCTGTGAGAAGTTTCTAGTAGCCACCATGTTTTTATCATAATAATTAATAAAACTAAGTGTCTATATCAAAAAATCCTGTGAAGGGTTCTTTTTGTATATATTTTGGCTGTAAACATTCCCTCGGTAGAATAAAGTCGTTCGGGTTCGGGATGCCTCTTACGATGTCGTAGAAATCAGTTGTCACCGTTTGTGTGATATTATTATTGTTGATTAGAATTTCTTTAACTGGAAAGCAATTGACAACAGTTGTTTGAAAGATAACCATCGCACCTGAAATTTAAAGTAAAGAGAAAATAAGCGTGAAAGAGTACCAATTACATTGCATATATTTTTGTTTGTCAAGTCAATTCCAAAGACATACAACGATACCGTTTGTTAACTTTTACACTCACAAAAAATTAATGTGAATGGGTACATAAAGTGTTACAGACCATATTTTTCATGAATTCTGATATCAGCTATGAAATAAAGTTAAGGATATGAACATAATATTTCTAACTTGACATAGAACCCCAATACGTCATTAGTGGAACTCTTCATATTAAAGGCGCCTTTAGAAGTGTTTCAGGGACAACGTGTAAACAAATTAACTTAGATATGGCGGCAAATACAAATTTAAGTAGTTTACAATGCGATTTGTTTGGGTAAATATTGAAGTACAAAGGAATCCACCATTCCAACAAGAAAAAAGATGAACTTAATGACCTATGTGAGATTGCCCACTCATTAAATTTGTTAAATGGAGAGCTTCCGAGATTACACCTCCCCAAGACAACGAGGGAAAGAATAGTTTTAGTACAACAAGTGTCATATTCTATTTGAAATAATTTTAGCATTGATTGCATGCTGGACTAATCGCATTCCAACTTGTGGGTTTATTTGCTGTCAAGAAAACGGCTTCTACAAAAGGGGAATTAACTGTAATAGCAGCGTATAGTACCGAGAGAATTTATTATTTAACTCACCAAACTCTGAAAAAAATGGACTTTTCTGTACATCAATGACTTATACCAATTCAAAGTGTCTATAGGGGTGATTTGATTAAGAGAGAAGAGTCAATTACACTGATTAGAAAACATATACGAAACTAATTAAAATTCAAGAATCTAACACGTGATACAATAAAACAAAATACAATGTAAGCAATCTGCCTTAGACGTTTTGCTATTTTTGTGACGTGAAACCAGCTTGAAAACTCCTTTATGGAATGATTGTTCGCAGAGCAAATTCAGTTGCCCAACATAGACAACATTTGCAGTTGAAAAAAAAAAACAACATCTTATCAGTGTAGGTGAAAGGTAAGAAGACTTTAGGTATCATTTATCACAATCTTTAAACTTAGCTGTCAAAAGTTGCATACAAATTAAACATGGTAGAATTAATTTTATTTCCAATGAAAGCAAACCCATTGAGTTAAAAAAGTAAACTTACTACGTCTAAAAGGGACCCTGTCAGACCATTCTTGAACAGTGAAAGATTCTCCGGGTCCGCCAAGTACAAACTCATCCTCGAATGTGGCGTTAGGTGGAATTTGAAAATTTCTCCATGGTCTGGATGGTGCTTTAGTACATTCATGCGATCTCAGATCAAACTTGTATTCAACCTTCTCTTTACCGAAGGTCAGATATTCGTAGAATCTGTGATAATAAGGAAACATTTTTGAAATTCAAGAAAGCAAACCGTAACAAACAAATAAGTGGAAATTATTATTTTGGGAAAAGTGTTGCAAGCTAACAGGGGACGCTGACTCCATCCCGTTTGTGATTCGCAATAGTTTTTCATGGGAAGACCATTTTTTCAATACCCATGTTGTCGTATTCTAATGGACTTACAGTTTCCATTGGCACTTATTGATTTTGACTTTGGTGACTGTTCTGATGAGGGTAGTTATGGGGGTATGGGTAATTATTGTCTGAACTAGAGACCATTGTTCCTATTAACATTTTCCAAAGGAAAAGTGTGATAAGGAAACATTTTTGAAATTCAAGAAAGCAGACCGTAACAAACAAATAAGTGGAAATTATTATTTTGGGAAAAGTGTTGCAAGCTAACAGGGGACGCTGACTCCATCCCGTTTGTGATTCGCAATAGTTTTTCATGGGAATACCATTTTTTCAATACCCATGTTGTCGTATTCTAATGGACTTACAGTTTCCATTGGCACTGATTGATTTTGACTTTGGTGACTGTTCTGATGGGGGTAGTTATGGGGGTATGGGTAATTATTGTCTGAACTAGAGACCATTATTTCTATTAACATTTTTCAAAGGAACAGTGTGATAAGGAAACATTTTTGAAATTCAAGAAAGCAGACCGTAACAAACAAAGAAGTGGAAATTATTATTTTGGGAAAAGCGTTGCAGGCTAACAGGGGACGCTGACTCCATCCCGTTTGTGATTCGCAATAGTTTTTCATGGGAAGACCATTTTTTCAATACCCATGTTGTCGTATTCTAATGAACTTACAGTTTCCATTGGCACTTATTGGTAGATATGGGGGTATGGGTAATTATTGTCTGAACTAGGCACCATTATTTCTATTAACATTTTCCAAAAGAAAAGTGTGAGTTATATGTTCAAACCTAAGCTGAAAAGTCCTTGGGTTTCGTACTTGTATTAATAGTAATATTCTTTTGGTAAGTTTAGATATTCGTTATAAATAGGATAAACACAGTTTTGTTTTACAGGTGTATATAAATATATGTGTAAAACTGTAAAAATCCAATATGTAAAGTGACTAAAATTTGAATCAACAGAATCGAAAAATTTGACCATTGATGTTTAATGTTAGTTATCTGCTAGATGTAAAATGAATTATAAGTTTGTCATTCTCTGAAAATTCTTTGCTTATGACTGTAAATCCGGTTTTATTCGCTCGCTAAAAATTATCGCGTAATGAAGTATATTAATACTATGTCGAGATGGACATTCGAAGTCGCGAAAATATCTCACAAATAAACCTAGAACTTATGGATCGCAAAAATAAAGCCCCACGAAAATTTCCGAATTTACAATAACATTTAAATGATTTAAAAATATAACAATTTTGTAACATTTGGAGACATTTCTATGAAATAGACAAACTTGTTTGTTACATAAAAGGTAAGTGAAATATCTGATGTTTTAACGATATATTTATATAAAATATTAAGCGTCACGAGGTTCACGAGATAATATACAAATCTGGAAAACATGAGAATTGGTCAAACACAGACCTCCGGGAAAACCAGAGCTGGTATCAAGTTCCCTGGAGGAGTAAGCGCCTCCTGGGGACCAGTTTCATTATCATAAATCGAATATGCAGAGAAAGGTAACATCATATATCAAAAAATACCTTCGACCCGGTGTAAAATTATCCATTTCTTCAAACAAAACTCTACGCTCATTTTCGGCATCGTATACCAACACGTAATCGTTGATGATGTCATTTCCGTGGTCGAACTGGGAAATTCGTGCCTGTCGAAAAATGTTTTAAAATATTTTATCAAGTAATCTTGAAAACATTAAAAACAATAAATTTTAATGCAAACTCAGTTAAAAAGTATTTTATATTGCATCAACAAATTGTTTCTACTGTCATTGTTTTTATGTAGGTTTAAATATTATCAACATAATACCAAAATTGTAGTTTTGCAAAAAAACGTCAAAATAATTGCTCAGTTGGATCGTTTCTTGCCAATAACACTGAGCTCGAATTTAAGATAGATATACCGCGAAGCCCGTTCCTTTAACTGACGACAAACTTTCCGTTTAGTTATGAAATCAGTCGAAGATTATTCCAGACGATGCAACAAACATGAAAACGTGGTACCAGACACTTTGTCTGAATGGCTAAAAGCTGTACGATGGTTGATAAAATTTCGTATTCGAAAACTTAAAGGGACTATGAAAACACGTCATCCCTCTGTATTTAGTGACCCAGAACTAGCAACCGAGCTAGATATATTACATGACCAAATTATGTACTGGTGCCAGCAGACAAAGCCTCAAATAATATAGTTTTTATTATAAGGCACATTACTATAATTGTTTATTAGAAGAACTTGGGTTTAATAGGAATATTGGTAATCATACATACACACGTAGATCACATTCAAAGATCTTTCAAAATCATGCGTCCGTATTACGCTTTTTTGATGTACCTACAACCGATACTGGTTTTGAGCTACCAAAATATTGGATACCTAAATTTCATAAAACCCCATATAAGCTGAGGTACATAGCAGGATCCAGAAAATGTTCTACCAAACCTTTATCTTTACTCATTACCAAGATATTGACAGCCGTTAAGGAGAAACCTCAGCAATATTGTACAGTTGCTTATTCCAGAAGTGGTGTAAATCAGATGTGGATACTTTAAAATTCCTAAACAACTTATAGAAAATTTAAAGGCACACAATTTTTCTCCAATTAACAGTGTCAAAACATACGACTTCTCTACTCTTTACACAACAATTCCACATAAAAAAATAAAAAAGAGACTTTTTAGCATCATAGACATTTGTTTTTTTTTCACTAAAAGTAGTACCCAAAAACTTAAATATCTAGTGATTGATTATCATGATACTTATTTTGTAGAACACCACTCTGATTCTACAAATAAATACACTGAAGTTGATATTTTAAAATGCTGGAATTTCTGACAGACAATATATTTGTAATGTTCGGAGACGTGGTCTTTCAACAAACTGTCCGGCATTCCTATGGGAACCAATTGTGCCCCTTTATTGGTTGACCTGTTCCTTTATACGAAGCAGACTTCATTCAGAAACAAGAGGAAGAAGTTAGCGATGTCTTTTAATTTGACATTTAGATATATCGACGACATTTTATCAATTAATAATGACAATTTGCATCTATATGTCAATGCTATATATCCCAGCGAACTAGAAATTAAAGATACAGCAGAATCAATCACACACGCTTTATACTTAGACATTTTACTTACTATAGACACAGACGGGAAATTGGCAACAAAGCTATACAACAAACGCGACGATTTCGGCTTTCCCATCGTAGATTTTCAAAATTTAAATGGTAATATCCCATAGTCACCCGCATATGGAGTTTATATTTCACAAATGATCAGATATGCCAGTGCGTGATCAACATATGAACATTTCATATACAGACGTAAACTACTCACTGACAAATAATTGACACAAGGGTATCAAAAACTGCGTTTGATGTAAACGATCCGCAAATTTTACGGTCGGTATAATAGTCTTGTTTGCGATTACTCTGTTTCACTAAGTGAAATATTGAGTTGCCTTTTCGTTGGCGGTTGTTCAGATGTCTGTACCAATTGCGACAAGGATTCGTTCCACACGTATTTCATTTGTATTTGACTGTTGACTCACGGCGGGTGTGACCAGTCGATAGGGTAGGCTTACTCCTCCATAGTACCTGATCCCACCTCTTGGTTTCCGGAGGTCCTTGTTTCTCCATTTTTACCAGATTTGTAACTTTATCCTGGACATCTTAAAGATTTATACTTTGGTATCTGAGATTGCTTATATAGTTACGAAAGAGAAAGGGGATATGACCCCTAAGATTACTATCTTAGGTTTGTAGAAGATTAGAATTTAATGAATCATTCGACTTTTTATATTTTCCTATAAAAGTTGTGAAAGTAAGGTCAGATCCAGTGTGGTATTCATGTACAAAGAGTAAGACTGAGGTAATCAATTGCAAGTGAAAAAGTGTCAAACCTGGGTTTCTCAAGCAATTTTCACAATATATATAGGAATTTAAGATTTATTAATCCTGTGTATAATTCTTTTTATTTATTGTATATCGATCTAAGTAGTTAAAAAGTAAAGATTTAAAAAAAAAAAAACACAGCTTATGTCCCTTTAATCGATGTTACTATTTATACGAAATGTCACTGTAGTAGAAAACATCAGCTGCTTCCGAAACAAAAGATAAGTCATATATTTGGCACTGACAACACTGTCTAAATTCTAAAGTCTAAATTCTAAATTATTCAAAAGGTAAGATGGTAATTTTTTTACAGTTATTCTTAGACGGATTAGTCTACTCATTTAGATTTAATATTTGACCTTGTATTATACCACTTTCCCTTTAGAAAATATGCTTAAAATTGGAGCTCAGCTGATGAAGTCTAATTGACAGAAACAATCGTCATGGGCATTATAACTTTGGTATTATGTTTGTAATATCAGACCAGAAGACTGGACCAGTTGGGCTTGAAAAGAAAATAGATGTAGAGATCTGAAATAAAAAGTGGTATCATACAAGGCCAAGGAATAACAATGATATATGTAAATAAAATCAAAACAAAAGGTGTAAAATCACATTGATTTAAAATGAAATACTTTTGTAATATGGATCTTTATCTCAGACAGACAGAGTGATCATTGTCAAAAGATGGACTGTATTAGCATTTTAAAATTTGTTATATCCATACATTCATTTTAAAGAAAGATAAACCATAATGAAGAAGAAACAACATTACCGCGCAAAAGATACACTAACAAATATACATACATACAAGCGTACATATTTATACGTACGTACGTACATAACATGCATGCATACGGGCGAACGCACGCATTCACGTATGTGTTAGCCGTCAGATATGATTCTCTGTACGTAATACATAGTAACAATACTTATAATGTACTCATTCAGTTATCCTGTCTTTATCAGTATTGTTACCTTTGAACAAACGGATGTTAAACATAATTCAAATCCAATGTCCCCATTTTATCTCACTTTTTACGACACAGTGTGTCCATAGGCCTCCTTTGGAGACAAAACCCTAAGTAACATAGCTTTGAAATTATAATATACCTGATAGTATTGAAGCATATAATTACACATCTAGTATACCTTGACGTATAAAATTTCGGATATTAGGTAATAAATAGGTCTATCTAAAAATTTCTTCAACAGAAGATTACATATCGGCCGTATACTTGCCACAAACTAATACAAGACTATGCATATCTGAATACTTTATGCTCTGTTATCTCGATG
Source organism: Atrina japonica (assembly GCA_030159075.1). Taxonomy (NCBI): domain Eukaryota; kingdom Metazoa; phylum Mollusca; class Bivalvia; order Pterioida; family Pinnidae; genus Atrina; species Atrina japonica. Next base: position 14,471 of record BROG01000649.1, read on the forward strand.
TAAATATATGTTGTTGATATTATATCATTTCACACACACACACACACACACACACACACACACACACACACACACACACACACATATATATATATATATATATATATATATATATATATATATATATATATATATATATATATATATAATTCTGTTATGTATAAAATTTTCCCAATAATAATTGATTGTCCAGATGAAGTACAGCGGTATGGCTATTATTTCAATGTACAAAGTTATGTTTATTAGTATATTCCCCGTTTTCTGTAAAAAAAAGTAATTGTTCATTAAGTCGAACTCTAGAAAGACTGATAAAAATTTCAACATCATAAAGGAAGAAAGTGCATGGAATTTAAATATTCACAGTACATATCGGTGCACTGACCGTGCTGTCCATTCTGGAGGAAACTAAATGAATGTAGAATGCTTAATCTTATTGTATTCAATTTCAAGGATATAAAAAAATCTCAGATACTAAAGTATAAATATTTAGGATGCCCAGGATAAAGATACAAATCTGGTAAAAATGAACCACACGGACCTCTAGAAAAATCTTTTTCATTATCGAGACTGAAGAAATATCTTTTTTGTTAATTGCAATGGATCTATGTTTTACTTTCAAACCAGATGAAATTAGTCATTTTACGCCTAAAAAGAAATTTATGATAATATGTAATATAGCATCTAAATCACACAGATTTATATAAAAAACAGTAACATTTAATTAAAATTAAGAGAGAGAGAGAGAGAGAGAGAGTAAACACCTTAGTATGAATCTAACAGTAAAGTTGTGATTAAAATTTGAAATTTTATATTTTTTCAAATATACATTATGACTTACATGAAACTGTGATGGTGTAATACATCGTTGCGGCTGCTGTGCGTGTGCGTAAAAGCACACAGTTAGAACAAACAGAACTCGCAACATTTGGCCTCCGTCGATGTTATTGTTAAGAGGGATTGAGGACTTACATGGATGGCTATTTATTTTATTGTAGCACACGTGATTGTAATAATTTGTAACCTTTGATTAACCACATGATTTTAATATATAGTTAGGTAAGGCAAAGGCAAAACTTATCTAATCGTTGGTTTCATGTTGGTTGGCTACTATGAGTACGAACCGGAGAAGATAATCGATAACTCTCGTTGTCGTAACGAGAGAGAGAGAGAGAGAGAGAGAGAGAGAGAGAGAGAGAGAGAGAGAGAGAGAGAGAGAGAGAGAGAGAGAGAGAGAGAGAGAGATTAGTATATTTGATCATATGTATCTTGCGCAGAGAGAGAGAGAGACTACTTCACTACGTCAGGAATTTTTATCATCTCCCTTTGTGAGACAGACTCATCGTCGTAATCACTAATGATTTCCATTCTGTCACTCAATCAGTGATTATTAATTTCCTCCTCATTAAAATCAATGTCAGTAACATTTTTAGAGATGTTCATCAATAGGTTAAACTGTAACAGTTATATCGGGACCGTAAACAAAGAATTAATCATCTCTTTATTTAAGTAGACTTGATTAAACTTGCTAACTGTTGCCACTTGTTTTATCACTGATTATGTCCCGTCAAACTCAGATATCATACTTTACAGTAATACAACTATACGACATTTAAATTGCATATTGTTGTGATCACTTCATAATCTTGTACAAACAAGTCAATCTGTTCAACTACTTCTTGAGAGGATATTCTTCATTTTTCAAATACGGTATATAATAACAACATTCAAGATGCATAACGGGACATAAGATAATTATGGAACACACGCGTGATCATACATACATACTTACATACATACATACGTACGTACGTACGTACATACGTACATACATACATACATACATACATACATACATAGACTACTTATGCTTCGCGTTAGAACATTAGCCGCCTTTTTGAATGTCGAAGGTATGAACAGGAATATGAACTGAACTGTCCACTAGTTAGTCCATCGCTCTATCACTAGATCAATGCGAGCGGTATAGAAATATAAAAATCTAAGATGGACTGGCATTAAAGAAAATGTGTCCTATTTGTTGAAACGATGCTTCATTATGTAACGTTCAATATCGTGTGATATTGCCCGATGCCCTTAAGATAGCCGGGCAGAGTAACATTTTGCTTATCACATGGATGGTTTTTCTCACTTTTCGGATATGACAAGCTTCACGGGAAAGGCGTTTTATTCTGCATTGAGTAGTCGTGAGTTTGATGACAAGAAGGAACGACTACTCTTGCCAATGTAATTAATTATGATATATTACGTAGAACTCGTTCACTTCAAGAAAGGGGTCACGAGACTCCATCACGCCAGGTTATATGTATTTTACTATATTTATTTTAAACAAAGTAAAACTTTTTACTAGGACATAGAAGTTGTCGTTCCTATATATATTAATACATCTTTTTCTAACACATGCATACCTTATGCGGTCTTCGAAATTCAATTTGAATAGGTGAACTGAAGTGAGTTTCTTCATCAATATACATGTATATTGTGTTCAATTTATCTTTGATACCAGCTTCGTTGAAGGTTGCGATATCTTTTGACGAAATTTTGCAATTTGATTTACAGTAATAGAACAAGTGTTGTGTAAAGCATATGCAGGGGTGAACGGAACAAACAATCGTAAACAAATTGTAAAATAATTTATATATTAGTTTTGTGATGTAAGCAGAATGACAGGGTGGGGAAGTTTTAGCGCTACTTTTTAATTAGCGCAATGACTTGAGGGCGACAGAATACCACTAAAATAAGTACACGCACAGTATCTGCATTTTGTGGCTTTATCTTTGTTGCAACATTTTACACCTTGCCTGTTATTTGTGTATTTTGTCCTTGTACAGATACCAAAGTGTTAACTGTTGGGAAGTCCATAAGACGATACCTCGAAGTCTACGGAACCACCGAAAAAGTTCGTGATTTCTAGAGTTCCAGGTTTCGAGAGTTCCGGAAATCGACCTATCTAAGTTCTTAATACGACACAAAATAAGGTGTGTTGTGTTTTCTTAATTCGCTTGCATTTTGAATTTTGTCACCAACAATTCCCGTACATAGTTTTAAACATAAAAGCGTGTAAATACGTTATATTTATGATGTACATGACTAAGTCCTATAATGCTGCGTTATCCTACAGTACCGCTTGATCTAAAAGTTAAAATGACTTACACTCGAAATCGTACTCTATGACGCGTCTTTATACAGTTTTTCTGTTTTGATTGATCTTAATTAATTATCAAGCCTGTCAGTAACATCTCGATTTGATCTTCTCTTACCCGGTTATCAAAACACCTTTTGTTTAATCTTCCAGATAAGGATCCCGATGTCCGTTTGCCTTACGGCATTGACGTTTTATAAATTCACCGATAATTACTCGAACTTCAAGGTTTTGGGAGTGAAATATAAAGGAATATACAAATCGGGACTTTGAATTGACTTCGAGGTTTCACGGTTTCGATGTTCGAGAGATCGAGAGTTAATTTACTTGAATAATGAATGGGGAAATCGGGATCTGTACGAAACTTCGAGGTTTCGACGTTCGTGCCATCGAGTCGCCTATCTATCTATCTATCTATCTATCTAGCTAGCTAGCTAGCGAATATTTTACCAACAGGGAAACACAGAGATCACGTGAAATGGGGGAGTAAACATCTCTTATATATAAAGTTTGTCATCTGCTGATTTTAGTATTTCACGTTCTGATAATGGTACATTCAGTTCTCCTTTTGTCAAAATGAAATATTTACATACGATGCAATTCCCTTCATTGCAAGTATATAGAGCGATATATTGTATATTCTGTATATGCAGTCGCGTGCCCCGAGTATTAACCGCTTTACTTTTCAGCGTAAGAGTACATGAACGATTCAATAAAGAATAGAATATCACATGTTTATTTCTTATATATTTAATCTTAAAAGCCATACATTAGGCCTACCACAAAACAAATAAAAATCACAGAAAGAAATTGGAAACACGAGACTACATCTGTAGCACATTGTACAGCCTACAGGCCCATATCGCGATATATCTACTATCTAGGCCTAGGTGATGTTATGACCAGAACCACAGACCACAGTCTGGCACAGAAATGAAAGTTCGCTTCGTAGTTACAAAGGGTGTAAGGCATCTCTTGATAAACAAGTCTATTTGTTTGCCTTCATCGGGTATTCCTATCAGAAACAATTCGTCACCCGCATCGTGTGAAATTAGGTCGTGTGAAATAGGCCTACTTACGTAGGTTACGTACCAATCAGTCATCATGGTTCCCAGCTGATTTTCCATATCACTAATTTCTTTCAAAATGATATGAAAATAAGAAAATAATCCTTAATTCCATTTAGTATTTCCGGACAGAAAAGGGAAACTCCTTCTCGTCTCACACAGCTGTTTAGCTGTTACGTCATATGAAAAAACTCCTACCGCAAAGCCAATTACATAGAATGAATTTCGTAATCAGCTGACTACAGATTCACAGAAAATGGTAATATATATATAAATATAAGATTTGTTTTTCATTTTTTGGAATGCATCGAGTATAAATGCATTGGATTATGGAATGCACAGAATTTTTTCCCATAATATATTGCATTTATACTCGATGCATTCCAAAAAATGAAAAACAATCCTTAATTATAATCAAAGCGGAAATAAAGCCAATAAAAGAGACCAATGGGGAAATCCACATCTGTAGTGTTTCTGCTTCCACAATATTGTTCGGTTTCTCTGGCTTTAGAAAGGATAATACTGATCCATTTGATGTAGTTCCTCAATAAAGATTTTCTTTGTGTTACATAATCTCCGATTGATTATGTAATAATAACTCAGAACACCTTGATAAAATGATAAGAAATAAATATTTTATGTTTGCATTGACATATCCAACAAAAACGACGGAAATACATTGCATTGTTTTTGGGCATTGTGTCACGTCTGTAACTTTGTATTCTAATTAGTGCAAAATCATATATATTATTGACAACAATGTAAAGAACGGACTTTGAATAGAGACTCTTTACCAAACAAATTCCTTTGTATACTTACACTGTCATATTCTTTAGTTTCTTTAATATATTGACCAGATTTGTATCTGTATCTTGATATCCTGAAGATTTATACTTTGGTATACGAGATACTAATATTATAATGTTATATTCTCTTGTTTTAATATGAGTTAAATATGTTTTCCTGTTATCTTTTTCCTTTTCAAATATCAATAATTACAGAGTATACTTATCGTTTTCTCACTACAAACATTGGTATATATATATATGGAGAGAGAGAGAGAGAGAGAGAGAGAGAGAGAGAGAGAGAGAGAGAGAGAGAGAGAGAATTGTCAAATTTAAGACAAAATAAATACAGTTACAGGAGACGTTGCATGATTAACAAAGTAAAATAGATATCACAAATAACCATGAGTACACACAGATAGAAATTAAGGATTCAACGGAAGATAGTTGGAAAGTGTTATGACGCGACATCCTTTGACAAATGTTTGACAAAATGACAGTCCTGGGCCGAACCACAACACATGAGAATTGTGAGAAAATATTAAACGGTAATTTTAACCTGTCAGGTGACAGGGATAATCAGCGTAATAACAGAGCATTCAAAATCACAGTTATTGGCTTACCTAGAAAATGATCGTGTAGATACAAAATATGACAGGATTGGTCTCGGATTTCTACATCACAGCTTGAGACCCCTCTCTCTCTCTCTCTCTCTCTCTCTCTCTCTCTCTCTCTCTCTCTCTCTCTCTTTAATAACAGGTAGCAGGATTTGACCACCTTGATCACACGATTAAGAACATTAAATAACTCGTGCTTGAATTAACTTGTCATACAATAAAGAAAGAGTGAGCAAACGAACATTTATTTTCATAATTTAAAACCTACTCAATTTATCGAAACATACAATATCATGTACCAGATATATCATTTTTCGTATTTAATACTGATTATAAATACAACTTTATATTTAACACCCACCTCCCAACTGCTCCAGGTCTGATAATAAAGTGAAATGTTATTTTTTTTCCGTGTGTGTGTGTGTGTGTGTGTGCGCGCGCGCGGACGCCCGTGTTCTTTGTATATCTAAGATGTATAAAACACTCATGGAGGCCGGATGTGTTAGCTTGTCTTTACGTTTCTCAGATTTACAAGTATCACCAGTCACACCAACATATCTAAATTAATAAAATAAAACTTCATGATTTTAACACTTCTATTTTTGTTAAAACACTTGTACTATTGAGTTTCTCGTGGTTATTTAACAGTGACTAGTTTTCTACTTTCCTACACACTGTACAATGGACATCAAAATATCGCTGAATAATGTTCTTGTAAATCTCCATCATCGTATCCGGTATAATTGTCTTTTGTTTCGTTTTAAGCACTTGAAAATAACTCCAACAACTTATCCTGCTGCCCTCTCTGGTTAATGGTATAATTACCATTGATCACATGATCAACATCATGTAATCGCTTCCTGGTTGGGAAGTTTTTTGCTTGTTTCTGTTGTAGTGTAACGGCCCTGGCTACAAAACAAATATGCAATGAAGATTGTGGATAGACTCCCCGTTTTCATATTTGTGCATGTTTGGATAGTTGGTATAGCGGAAGGAGTGAGTAAGTAATCATAGTTATTTAATTACCTCCTTTAAAATATTTTTCTGTGTATTTTATTTCCTATGTAATTTGTTGATTCCTAATATCGTTAGAATATTAACTAATATACATACTCTAGCCCTGACGCCGTTTTACGAAAGGTAATAAGTCTTAGACCTGGTCATAGGACCACACTTACCACTTTTTAGCATTTTACAAATAATTGGGACCAAATCAGGTCAGGGCAGTGCGAGTGTTCGTAGACCAAACTTATGTTTTACGTGTCGTATGTTATGTATGCAAATGGTACAGGTAAAAGTATTCATAAATTATCAATATCTTATTTGAAAATAGGCGAATATACCCAAGACCTGACAAAGAGTAGCGTAGATAAAACGGTCCTAAGCTTTGTCATAAGATAAAAAAAAACTTTATACTTACGTCTTGGGGCTTCGGATTTAACAAACCTGTCCCTGATGAAGGGATATAAAAAGGTTCTGAAGGTCTAAGTATATGAGGAATATAACTAATGACCTAACACTATTATGATAGTTTCAAGCGGTGCATATCAATACCTGCAAAATCCATCATTATTCAAATACTGGACTGTTACACATATAGGAGCATAGGCGTCGGAACCGGGGGGGGGGGGGGGGAGGCTAGGGGGGTTAGCCCCCCCACTTTTTTGCAAAGATAGACATAGTTGTTGAAAATTGGGGCTTAGCCCCCAGACGTTTCTGGCGTGTGTATGTGTTCTAAGTTGGTTTAGCCCCTCCCCCCAACACTTTCAATTTGCTTCCGACGCCTATGAGGAGTACGTCAAGGGAATAATGTAAGTCCACCTCTCTTTACGATTCTTATTTTGATTTGATTTTGATTTTTGTTTTACGCCATAGTCAACAATTTTTCAGTCATATGATGGCGTTCAGTTTTTATCGGTGGAAGAGAAATCCCGGTTACCGGGGTAAAGACCACCGACCTTCCGCAAACTTTCCCACTTAATTCGAAATGACCGTAGCGGAATTCGAACCAGAGGTGAGAGGCCTTGTGTTTTAAAGCGCAATGCTCTAACCACTCGGCCACGGAGGCCCCTTTAACGATTCTTATAAATGATCGTCCACCATATATACAAACTAGCTTGTGAAAAGATTTTGATTGCTTAATTTATGCAGATAATGTCATTTTTGTAAACTTAAGCAGAAAGATTTCAATTCAAACTAAAAAATTAGAAATATATTGCTCTGATTGGTGCCTTAAAAAGCTGAAAAATACAAAAATCGTTAGTTTTTTAGAAATGTTGAGAAAATACTTTTCATTTAATAAGTACACTACAGAATGTGTGTCCAGCTATAGATATTTGGGTAGATATTCTTCAGGCTTAGGAAGTATTTCATTGACTAAGAGTGATTTTATAAAATCATTAAAAGGATATTACAAATTAAGAGAAATTTGTACTTTTGTATGCTGTTTGTTTGAAGTTTGGGGCTCATTTAATGTTAGTAATTAGAAAATTAGTTCTTCTAATCCAGGAGAACTTTATCTTTATTTATTTTATAAGAATGTCCTATATGATCAACAATACATCAAGTTTTGCAAGTTTATATTAGGTGTGTACGGTTTATTTTGCAGCACTATCTGAGCTGGGAAGGTTTACATTGCATATAAACATTGTACAATATATACTGAAATATTGTTATCGTCTAAAGAATTTATCAGAATTTCCATTATTATCTGACTTTTCAAATTCAAGATTTACATGATCAAGCTAAAATAGATTGGTACTCCTCCATAATAAAATTGTATAAACTTTTAAATACAATGTACTGAAAAAGTCTATTCTGCCCCTTGGTAAGATAAAATTTGGTTTCATTTAAACCAAGATTTATGCCAAAAATAATTAAGTGATAAAAAATGATAGAAACAAGTGAAAACTTTTAAAAATACTTACTTACTTGAAAGAAGACATTTTGGTCCAGCAAAGTACCTTAATGTAAATAAAAACTAACATTCTGCAGGTTAAAATCATTATCACTATATAATTCATAGAAACTGAAAGATATCTAAATATATCAAGAGAAAATAGAATTTGTAAAAAAAAAATTAAAAAATGAGGTAGAAAATTGAATTACATTTCTTAATTGTGTCAAATATCACAAAGAGCGAAAGGATTTGTTATATATGATATCTAAGTAAACAATTTTAGCCAATTAAGAGAGAGAGAGAGAGAGAGAGAGAGAGAGAGAACGAGAACTTGTCTTCAAGGGTCACTCAAGGGACTAAGCAGACGTGTCCGTTATAGACAGGTAACCTTTATAAAGAGGTTTATTCATTATAAAAAGTTTACAAAAGTTAGTTTTAATGACTTTTACAAGCAGATGCTCTTTATACATAGGTGGTCTTTAATGCAATTTTACTGTAATTGAATAATGATAATAATAAAGTGTGTAGTTTACTTCATCATATATAATGGCATGGGATAAATATACAACAGATGTTGCATAAAATTTGTGTCTTCATCTCAAAATCACAAAAATTAATTAAGGTTAATCAAAATCTTTACAGCAACTTAAATTTCCATCCCTGATTTACAACTAACCATCGATGTTCAAAGCGGATACCGTAGAGTAACACTAGGGAAAGTGAGAGATAATTAAAAAAATCGCACATAGAAAAAAAAGTAATGGTATATTCACAACTGTGACGAGAAATATGTCCTTATCTCACTTATACTTACTTTGCAAAAATTATTTATCCAAATATAAAAAAGTAACTCAACCTGCTGAATCTGAAATTAGAGCATATTATCCATGCCAGAAATCGTGAATGGGAACAGTAAAATTCTGTCGATTGACACATTCTATTTTATACTTCAGTCTATCCAGGTTGATTGACCAGGTATACCTGTTCTTATACCAGGTACATAAACTATACAATATTGAAAAGGTTAATACAAAGGGTTTATTCTTTTTCCCGGATTTCGAAAAAGCCTTTGACTCGGTGGGTTGGAATTTTATTCACAAATCATTAGAAGCCCTTAATGTTTGAGAATCGCTATGTAAATGATTTTCTGTTCTATATAACAAATCTATAAGAGTTGTGCCATAAATAATGGGTATTTCGCCAATCCCTTCAATCTAGAACGAATCTATCGTTAAGGTAATCCGCTTTACCCCCTATAGGTTCATTATTTCTGTTGAATTATTAAGTATTATGGTAAAAAAGGGTAGTAACATTCAGGAAATCAGAGGAGGAAATAAAAACAATATTGATCAATATGCAGACGACATTTTTCTTCTCCTGGATGGAAACATTGACCTCTCTTGAATATTGAACAAACACTAACCTTTCTTAAATATTGGTTAAATATCCATCTCTCTGGAGTATTGGAAATCACTGAACTCTCTTGAATATTCGTTTCACACGTATCTCTTTAAAATATTTGACAAACGCTGACCGTTCTTAAATATTGGTGAAACACTGACCTCGCTGGAATATTGGACACACTATAACTTCCCTGTAATATTGAACACACACTGACCTCCCTGTAATATTGAACACACACTGACCTCCCTGTAATATTGTACAAACACTTACCTCCCTGTAATATTGTACAAACACTAACCTCCCTGTAATATTGTACAAACACTGACCTCCCTGTACTATTGAACACACACTAACCTCTCTGTACTATTGAACACACACTGACCTCCCTGTACTATTGAACACACACTGACCTCCCTGTAATATTGTACAAACACTGACCTCCCTGTAATATTGAACAAACACTGAACCTCCCTGTAATATTGAACACACACACTGACCTCCCTGTAATATTGAACACACACTGACCTCCCTGTAATATTGAACACACACTGACCTCCCTGTAATATTGAACACACACTAACCTCTCTGTACTATTGAACACACACTAACCTCCCTGTAATATTGTACAAACACTGACCTAACCTCCCTGTAATATTGAACACAACACTGACCTCCCTGTAATATTGAACACACACTGACCTCCCTGTAATATTGAACACACACTGACCTCCCTGTAATAGTGTACAAACACTAACCTCCCTGTAATATTGTACACACACTGACCTCCCTGTAATATTGAACACACACTGACCTCCCTGTAATATTGAACACACACTGACCTCCCTGTAATATTGAACACACACTGACCTCCCTGTAATATTGAACACACACTGACCTCCCTGTAATATTGTACAAACACTAACCTCCCTGTAATATTGAAACACACACTGACCTCCCTGTAATATTGAACACACACTGACCTCCCTGTAATATTGAACACACACTGACCTCCCTGTAATAGTGTACAAACACTAACCTCCCTGTAATATTGAACAAACACTGACCTCCCTGTAATATTGAACACACACTGACCTCCCTGTAATATTGAACACACACTGACCTCCCTGTAATATTGAACACACACTGACCTCCCTGTAATATTGAACACACACTGACCTCCCTGTAATATTGAACACACACTGACCTCCCTGTAATATTGAACACACACTGACCTCCCTGTATTGAATATTGTAATATTGAACACACACTGACCTCCCTGTAATATTGAACACACACTGACCTCCCTGTAATAGTGTACAAACACTAACCTCCCTGTAATATTGAACACACACTGACCTCCCTGTAATATTGAACACACACTGACCTCCCTGTAATAGTGTACAAACACTAACCTCCCTGTAATATTGAACACACACTGACCTCCCTGTAATAGTGTACAAACACTAACCTCCCTGTAATATTGAACACACACTGACCTCCCTGTAATATTGAACACACACTGACCTCCCTGTAATATTGAACACACACTGACCTCCCTGTAATATTGAACACACACTGACCTCCCTGTAATATTGAACACACACTGACCTCCCTGTAATATTGTACACACACTGACCTCCCTGTAATATTGAACACACACTAACCTCCCTGTAATATTGAACACACACTAACCTCCCTGTAATATTGAACACACACTGACCTCCCTGTAATATTGAACACACACTGACCTCCCTGTAATATTGAACACACACCCTCCCTGTAATATTGAACACACACTAACCTCCCTGTAATATTGAACACACACTGACCTCCCTGTAATATTGAACACACACTGACCTCCCTGTAATATTGAACACACACTGACCTCCCTGTAATATTGAACACACACTGACCTCCCTGTAATATTGTACACACACACTGACCTCCCTGTAATATTGAACACACACTAACCTCCCTGTAATATTGAACACACACTGACCTCCCTGTAATAGTGTACAAACACTAACCTCCCTGTAATATTGAACACACACTGACCTCCCTGTAATATTGAACACACACTGACCTCCCTGTAATATTGAACAAACACTGACCTCCCTGTAATATTGAACACACACTGACCTCCCTGTAATATTGAACACACACTAACCTCCCTGTAATATTGAACACACACTGACCTCCCTGTAATATTGAACACACACTGACCTCCCTGTAATATTGAACACACACTAACCTCCCTGTAATATTGAACACACACTGACCTCCCTGTAATATTGAACACACACTGACCTCCCTGTAATAGTGTACAAACACTGACCTCCCTGTAATATTGTACACACACTGACCTCCCTGTAATAGTGTACAAACACTGACCTCCCTGTAATATTGTACACACACTGACCTCCCTGTAATATTGTACACACACTGACCTCCCTGTAATATTGTACACACACTAACCTCCCTGTAATATTGAACACACACTGACCTCCCCTGTAATATTGAACACACACTGACCTCCCTGTAATAGTGTACAAACACTAACCTCCCTGTAATATTGAACACACACTGACCTCCCTGTAATATTGAACACACACTGACCTCCCTGTAATATTGAACACACACTGACCTCCCTGTAATATTGAACACACACTGACCTCCCTGTAATATTGAACACACACTGACCTCCCTGTAATATTGAACACACACTGACCTCCCTGTAATATTGAACACACACTGACCTCCCTGTAATATTGAACACACACTGACCTCCTGTAATATTGAACACACACACTAACCTCCCTGTAATATTGTACAAACACTGACCTCCCTGTAATATTGAACACACACTGACCTCCCTGTAATATTGAACACACACTGACCTCCCTGTAATATTGAACACACACTGACCTCCCTGTAATATTGTACACACACTGACCTCCCTGTAATATTGTACACACACTGACCTCCCTGTAATATTGTACAAACACTGACCTCCCTGTAATATTGTACAAACACTGACCTCCCTGTAATATTGTACACACACTGACCTCCCTGTAATATTGTACACACACTAACCTCCCTGTAATAGTGTACAAACACTGACCTCCCTGTAATATTGTACAAACACTGACCTCCCTGTAATATTGTACACAACACTGACCTCCCTGTAATATTGAACACACACTGACCTCCCTGTAATATTGAACACACACTGACCTCCCTGTAATATTGAACACACACTGACCTCCCTGTAATAGTGTACAAACACTAACCTCCCTGTAATATTGAACACACACTGACCTCCCTGTAATATTGAACACACACTGACCTCCCTGTAATATTGAACACACACTGACCTCCCTGTAATATTGAACACACACTGACCTCCCTGTAATAGTGTACAAACACTAACCTCCCTGTAATATTGAACACACACTGACCTCCCTGTAATATTGAACACACACTGACCTCCCTGTAATATTGAACACACACTGACCTCCCTGTAATATTGAACACACACTGACCTCCCTGTAATATATGAACACACACTAACCTCCCTGTAATATTGAACACACACTGACCTCCCTGTAATATTGAACACACACTGACCTCCCTGTAATATTGAACACACACTAACCTCCCTGTAATATTGAACACACACTGACCTCCCTGTAATATTGAACACACACTGACCTCCCTGTAATATTGAACACACACTGACCTCCCTGTAATATTGAACACACACTGACCTCCCTGTAATATTGAACACACACTGACCTCCCTGTAATATTGAACACACACTAACCTCCCTGTAATATTGAACACACACTGACCTCCCTGTAATATTGAACACACACTAACCTCTCTGTACTATTGAACACACACTAACCTCCCTGTAATATTGTACACACACTGACCTCCCTGTAATATTGTACACACACTGACCTCCCTGTAATAGTGTACAAACACTAACCTCCCTGTAATATTGAACACACACTGACCTCCCTGTACTATTGAACACACACTAACCTCTCTGTACTATTGAACACACACTTACCTCCCTGTAATATTGAACACACACTAACCTCCCTGTAATATTGAACACACACTGACCTCCCTGTAATATTGAACACACACTGACCTCCCTGTAATATTGTACAAACACTAACCTCCCTGTAATATTGTACAAACACTAACCTCCCTGTAATATTGTACAAACACTAACCTCCCTGTAATATTGAACACACACTGACCTCCCTGTAATATTGAACACACACTGACCTCCCTGTAATATTGAACACACACTGACCTCCCTGTAATATTGAACACACACTGACCTCCCTGTAATATTGAACACACACTGACCTCCCTGTAATATTGAACACACACTGACCTCCCTGTAATATTGAACACACACTGACCTCCCTGTAATATTGAACACACACTAACCTCCCTGTAATATTGAACACACACTAACCTCCCTGTAATATTGAACACACACTGACCTCCCTGTAATATTGAACACACACTGACCTCCCTGTAATATTGTACAAACACTAACCTCCCTGTAATATTGAACACACACTGACCTCCCTGTAATAGTGTACAAACACTAACCTCCCTGTAATATTGAACACACACTGACCTCCCTGTAATAGTGTACAAACACTAACCTCCCTGTAATATTGAACACACACTGACCTCCCTGTAATAGTGTACAAACACTAACCTCCCTGTAATATTGAACACACACTGACCTCCCTGTAATAGTGTACAAACACTAACCTCCCTGTAATATTGAACACACACTGACCTCCCTGTAATAGTGTACACACACTGACCTCCCTGTAATATTGAACACACACTGACCTCCCTGTAATATTGAACACACACTGACCTCCCTGTAATATTGAACACACACTGACCTCCCTGTAATAGTGTACAGTCCCTGTAATATTGAACACACACTGACCTCCCTGTAATATTGAACACACACTGACCTCCCTGTAATAGTGTACAAACACTGACCTCCCTGTAATATTGAACACACACTGACCTCCCTGTAATATTGAACACACACTGACCTCCCTGTAATATTGAACACACACTGACCTCCCTGTAATATTGAACACACACTAACCTCCCTGTAATATTGAACACTACACTGACCTCCCTGTAATATTGAACACACACTGACCTCCCTGTAATATTGTACAAACACTGACCTCCCTGTAATATTGAACACACACTGACCTCCCTGTAATATTGAACACACACTGACCTCCCTGTAATATTGAACACACACTGACCTCCCTGTAATATTGAACACACACTGACCTCCCTGTAATATTGAACACACACACTGACCTCCTCCCTGTAATATTGAACACACACTGACCTCCCTGTAATATTGAACAAACACTGACCTCCCTGTAATATTGAACACACACTGACCTCCCTGTAATATTGAACACACACTGACCTCCCTGTAATATTGAACACACACTGACCTCCCTGTAATATTGAACACACACTAACCTCCCTGTAATATTGAACACACACTGACCTCCCTGTAATAGTGTACAAACACTAACCTCCCTGTAATATTGTACAAACACTTACCTCCCTGTAATATTGAACACACACTGACCTCCCTGTAATATTGAACACACACTGACCTCCCTGTAATATTGAACACACACTGACCTCCCTGTAATATTGAACACACACTGACCTCCCTGTAATAGTGTACAAACACTAACCTCCCTGTAATATTGTACAAACACTTACCTCCCTGTAATATTGAACACACACTGACCTCCCTGTAATATTGAACACACACTGACCTCCCTGTAATATTGAACACACACTGACCTCCCTGTAATATTGAACACACACTGACCTCCCTGTAATATTGAACACACACTGACCTCCCTGTACAACACACACTGACCTCCCTGTAATATTGAACACACACTGACCTCCCTGTAATATTGAACACACACTGACCTCCCTGTAATAGTGTACAAACACTAACCTCCCTGTAATATTGTACAAACACTTACCTCCCTGTAATATTGAACACACACTGACCTCCCTGTAATATTGAACACACACTGACCTCCCTGTAATATTGAACACACACTGACCTCCCTGTAATATTGAACACACACTGACCTCCCTGTAATATTGAACACACACTGACCTCCCTGTAATAGTGTACAAACACTAACCTCCCTGTAATAGTGTACAAACACTAACCTCCCTGTAATATTGAACACACACTGACCTCCCTGTAATATTGAACACACACTGACCTCCCTGTAATATTGAACACACACTGACCTCCCTGTAATATTGAACACACACTGACCTCCCTGTAATATTGAACACCCACACTGACCTCCCTGTAATATTGAACACACACTGACCTCCCTGTAATATTGAACACACACTGACCTCCCTGTAATATTGAACACACACTGACCTCCCTGTAATATTGAACACACACTGACCTCCCTGTAATAGTGTACAAACACTAACCTCCCTGTAATATTGTACAAACACTTACCTCCCTGTAATATTGTACAAACACTTACCTCCCTGTAATATTGTACAAACACTAACCTCCCTGTAATATTGTACAAACACTTACCTCCCTGTAATATTGTACAAACACTAACCTCCCTGTAATATTGTACAAACACTTACCTCCCTGTAATATTGTACAAACACTTACCTCCCTGTAATATTGTACAAACACTTACCTCCCTGTAATATTGTACAAACACTGACCTCCCTGTACTATTGAACACACACTAACCTCTCTGTACTATTGAACACACACTTACCTCCCTGTGCTATTGTACAAACACTTACCTCTCTGTAATATTGGACACACACTAACCTCCCTGTAATATTGTACAAACACTAACCTCTCTGTAAAATTATACTAACACTAACCTCCCTGTAATATTATACAAACACTTACCTTCCTGTAATATTGTACAAACACGAAAGTCCCTGTAATATTGTACAAACACTTAACTTCCTGTAATATTGTACAAACACTAACCTCCCTGTAATATTGTACAAACACTAACCTCCCTGTAATATTGAACACAACCTAACCTCCCTGTAATATTTGACAAACACTAAACTCCCTGTAACATTGGACAAACACTAACCTCCCTGTAATATTGTACAAACACTTACCTCCCTGTAACATTGGACAAACACTTACCTTTCTTAAATATTGGAGAAACACTGACCGTTCTGAAATATTGATCAAACTCTGACATCTCTGGAATATTGGACAAACACTAACCTCACTTTAATATTGGATAATAGGTGCTACTGATTATCTTACATAATAGCATAATAACTTTCCTCTTTGCTTGAAAATAACATTCATTTCATTGTTTTAAAGGCTCATTAGCTGTGTTTGCCGAAAACTATTTCGATTGTTTCTACTTTTACTACTTGTTCTCGATGTACAATACGGATATGCAAAAAATTCTTATATCCCTATATATGTTGTGAAAATAAGGTCAGATTGAGTGTGGTATGCATATACAAATAGTAAGGTTGACTTTATCAGTTGCAATTGAATAATTGCCGAACTCGATTTCTCAAGCAATGTTCACAAAATATAAAGGAATTTTCATGTCTGTATATATTCTTTATTTTTGTCATTGTGAATCAGTCTAAGTAGTAAAAAGGAAAGTTATTTTTTGAAAAAGCAAATGTCTATTTAAAAACTACTTCCATAGTTAAGATTCATTTAGAATGTAAACGAACTACAACCTCTATGACACCTACATCGCGACCACGTGACAACATTTAATTACTGAGTAGCGTGCCTCTGTATATCGTATTGTCCTATATTGACCTTTGAAAATAAGATCATTTGAGAGATATCAACCCTTCGGTCACATTTAGACTCACCCAAATCAATAAATAATATGGTATTCTGTCTTAATTCAGGAGTGAGCAGGTTTATATTGTATGTAAAATTACTATACAATTTTGACTCTAAATCATGCAGTGGACGTAACAATTTTTTTAAATGGACAGTTCCAAATGTGACTTCAGTGGTTGATGAGTTAAGGATATTAAGTATTCCTTAACAGTGGAATGTTAAAAGACAAGAAAAGTCGAGATTATTACGTTTGCCGTAGTTTAATTGTGTCATTTTACTCTGTTTCAATTTCAATTCAAAAGTCAGCAAATGATTTGATCGCGTGTCCATACACTGTAAAGACATCATCGATATAATCTTATGAGGCATTACCTATACAAACTCCGGACTCTTGGTAGAGTGGTTGAAGCATCATTAAACCATAAAGTATCTCATCACTAATCAACACAGGTTCAAACCGCGCTGGAACCTTAGCAGACTTTGTGAAAAGTTTACCAGTTTAGTTGCAGAAGGACGGTGGCCTCTTCCCGGGTACATTGTAACCAGGTTATATCATCCACCATTAAAAACTGACCGCCGCTGAGAAAATTGTTGAGGGTGGTGTAAAACACATAAAAAAGAAATTATACCAACCACATGGCTTTGAAATGTAATTATGTTGACATTTCAACTAATAAATACACAAAATAAAACATGGCAAATTCCCGGATCTTGCCAAACTTTGCGTAGAAAAAGCTTAGATCGACAAAAGAGTGTCAGTAATGTTGTCATAAACAAAACCGAAAGAACGCATATTCATTGTATGACTTCACTGAAAATTAGATGAACATGGGTCAGCAAATTTACTCCATACTCAAGTTCACTGTATATTTTTCTATAAAGCATACGGGTATGCCTGAATGTGGAACACCTTATCCACATCAAATCATTCGGTCAAATTGATAACTCTTTCATGAGATGGAAAATGCTTGAGGTATGGGAAATGTTTAGCTGCAGCATGAAATCTGTGTGTTCTTTTAACTTCGCTTGAGAACTGAGTAAATATTTTTGGGACTACGTGCCCGACTATAATGAAAATGTAAACGATAGTTATGTTTGGCCTGAGAGAAAAGCTAAAAAAGATTTGTTCCCTCAAGTCTGAATATACTATTTCTACTGTATGCGTTTCAAGTGCTACCGGATGAGATGTGCTGGAACAAAGCAGTACTATCTATATGTTAGGCGTAAGTAAGTAGTTTTCAGAATTAATGTTTTAGGGACAATTCATTTTTACTTCCTGAAATCCGTGAAGTCGCGTATCAAGTTGAATAACTGTGAAGTTTCTTTCTTTGAGAGTTACTGTACGCCTTCCTCATTAATTGTTCAGTTATATGGTGGCAACAACTTTACAATGGTTGAGAAAAACCCCACTAACAGTGTATCCTTGAAGAAACTAATGGCCTTGATACAATAAATAATTCTATGAGAAAGAAAATAATACATGTACTTCCAAGTAAACTGGCAAACACTCTAACAAAATAAGCTTGATACCAGTGGAGGTTGGGGTCGTACCCACGCTGAAGAAAGTTGACAGGACGATGACCTACCCCTCGGCTACGGTGAATTCCATTTAAATAACTGAGGTATTCAGATGTAATAAGGTCTATAGCACGATGCTCAACCACTCGGCGATAGCAAACGCGATTTGAAAATTCTATATATTCACAAGACTGCGGTTTAATATTTTAACATAGTTTTCAACGGTATGATTGTCATCTTTTTGCAACATTTTAACCTAAAAAGACGTTTTGTGGTCAAACGAAGTCAATATCATGTTTAAAGTCCGAAAATCACTTGAACCTGTCGCCTGCTGGCTTTTAATCAAACCTAAGTGTACAAACAATATGTAGTTGTGTGAATTGTAAAGTCTAAATAAATTGGGATATATTCAATGGTTACAAATAAGCTATAAATCAGTATTTTGCATATCAGTCATTATTACTATCATATAGGCCTATTTGCCATACATCTATAATGTATAGTCCGTTTGCTCTCCATTGAAAGTGGGGTTTTGTTAAATTTCTTAAATTATTCTAAATCATACATTTGATTTTACAGCAATGTTTTTTTACTATACATAATTGAAAATATGCGAATTTTTTATTTGCTAACCATGGTATACTCCTATTTGTAGACCAGTCTATTATGTTCTGTAGTGTTGAAAGGGCCAACCACCATCAAAACTGTTCGCTTACACATTTTCATTTCGTGTAAAATTATATTATAGTAATTGCTTAATGATCACGCTACTTTCATTTGTTTCGTTTCAAAAGTATGCAACATTTCTGTTATTAAAACGTGGATACTTGTCAAGTATACAACACTCTCTCTCTCTCTCTCTCTCTCTCTCTCTCTCTCTCTCTCTCTCTCTCTCTCTCTCTCTCTCTCTCTCTCTAAAGTCAAGAAACCTTTCGACTTTCCCTTCTGCTTGATAAAGCCTCGTAAAACGTCAAGTGCCTATTTTCCATTCACTTCACTTGTAAACGTATACCTACATTTTAGTTAAATTTGAATATTTAAGCCTTTACTTGTTTACAAAATGTGTTTGTACCTTGAACATACATTATTGACATAACAAAATGTTCACACGTGTTTAATGAGATGTAATTGCCTTTTCTTTTGACATAGAATCTAAATGAAACATAGTACAAAGTAAAGAACTACAAAATAGGCATCTAAACAAATCTAAACAAAATAGAGGAGGGACTGTAAAGGGAGTTGAATTGTAAAGTTTATAAGAAGAAAAGATAGTTTTAGGTAAATTATAAATTTTAAACATTGATAAATGTCGACAATAAATGGTATATCACCTCAAAATACAAAAACTGATTTCTCCATAACATGAAAGATAAGATATGGTAACTAAAATGAATTAATATTGAAATTCGGTGACAAATGCAACATAAAACATAAAACTTGAATAAGTTTATCAAAGTTTTATCGCAATTTGTAACAAAAGTTTTAATTCTATTCGACCGTAAAGGTTTAGATAGAACCGGTTAAAACCGGAATTGATAACTAATTATCATGTTGAAACCCAAAGTAGAGGTATCTGGTTCTCCATCATCTAAATGACAGCAATAGACCATTTTCGAGTTGTCTGATTCCGTTCAGTTTCGTCACAATAGTTTGTACTTAGACTACCTGACGTCATCTAAAAGTTTGGCAAGGTCGATTCAGGTTATTTAATATTTTCATTGACAATATTCGGCGATATCTTATTTCACTTCATCTGCGAGGAATTAATTCTATTTAAATTATCTCTCTTGTAAATTTGGAAAGTGTCATCACTTTCCTGTTATCTAATTTTCAAATCTGGCACCTATTACTACATGATATTAATATCCCAGGTCATAGAGGCGATAAACTGCTTATCCTGAATATGGTGATGCCCTACTTTGCTCTTTGAAACCGCACTCTATTATGACGAATCATGACGTAACAAGATAACTGGAAAATGGTCTATTGAATTCTGCATAGTGGGTCTTTTAATAATGAAAATAATTATTCTTATGATTTTTTTCAACTTTTCAAAACAACAATTCCATCAATTATAAGAGAGTTACTTTCAGAAATAAAATTATCGCTTAATATGTCTTTAAATTTAGATATCACATTTACAGAAATAGATATGTTCTTTGGAATTATTGAAATAACGCAATACTATATAGTACTAAATCTCATTATTTTTACGCTGAAAAAGAACATATACTATACAAAATTCACACTGAAAGAATTATCTTTGAAGCATGCTATATATGCTATTATATACATGATAAAAATAGAATTATTGAGAACCAGATCACCTATGGATATTGAACTATTTAAAAAAAACATAAACAAATTGGTGTAAAAAAAATGCGTGTTAGTCTACATTTAAGGATTGTTTTTCTTTTATTTAAGTATTGAGTATAAATTCAATGGATTATGGAAAAATTCTGTGCAACACGAAGTGCTGCACATTGAATTATTTTCCATAATCCATTGCATTTATACGCCATGCTTTCCAAAAATAAAAAAAACCAATCCTTATATTTATATACATTACCATTTTCTGTGAATCCATAGTCAGCTGGTTACGAAATTCATTCTATGTGTTTAGCTTTGCGGTGGGAGTTTTCCATATGATGTAACAGCTAAACAGCTATGTAGTTCCCTTTTTCTGTCCGGAAATACTGAAATACTATTTGGAATTAAGGTTTGTTTTCTTATTTTCATAACATTTTGAAGGAAGCTAATGATATGGAAAATTTTGAATAAGTGTCAGATTTGTTTTGAAGTTATTTTAAAATATTCGTCTGCTTGGTACCGGAAGGTTAAATGTGCCAGAAGAGAATTGAAAATGCATGTGGCCGCGCCCATGGCTATGCTGTATAATGTATTTACAACGAATTTGCGTTTGAATTCTGATATATTATTAATGTGATGTTCTATTCTTTACTGATTCGTTCATGAATTCTTACGCTGAAAAGTAAAGCGGTTAATACTCGGGGCACGCGACTGCAAATACTGAATATACAATATATCGCTCTATATACTTGCAATGAAGGGAATTGCAGTCGGTATATAAACAATTATGATTATAGCCTTATTATTTCTGGAATATACTAACATCCCTATTTCCGGACTCGGTTGTACAAATAGACCTTTTTTCTAGTTGTCACTTTCCGTTCAGTTTTGTAGATTAGTTTGTACCCAGGTGGCGTGACGTCAACAGAAATGTGACCTAGGTAATTTTCGGTTTCGTAATGTCCACAATGATGACATTCAATGCTTACTCCTCTATGGCACGTAATCCCACCTCTTGATTTCCAGAGGTCCTTGTTCGTCCATTTGTATCAGATTTGTATCTATATCCTGGGCATCCAAAAGATTTTTGCTTTGGTATCTGATATATTTTATATATTGAGTGGGGGAAAAGTTGAACTAAATGTTTTTTTTGTTAAGTTGACAAGTGCCATGCCTTTAATTTAGGCCACATCTGAAATCAGTCTACTTTCACTGTACTTATTTCTGATCACCTATGCAATAAACTAATTAACTGGGAGTTGTGTAAGACATATTTTGCGTTGAAGGTGTATGAAACATGTCGGAACGGAACAAGTCGGAAAAGGTCTATTGTAGATCACTTATTACGCCTTATGACACTGTGTTACAATACAATGATGTTCTGATGCCGTTGACCTCTGGGTCAAGCACTCAGAGGATCTTTATCATCCCAGTTCAAATATTTGTTGAAGCTAAAGCATCATATACATATGAAATAGACACAAATTCTTACGTCCGATTCCGTTTTCGAAACGCACATCTTGACACTCGGTTAAATATACCGAAAGCTAACTTGTTATGGCGGACTTGTTCGGCAAGTTATTTCTAATAATAGATCTATGTATGCATTTTTTACTTGAACCTGACCATGAGATATCTTTCGGATGCATATGAGAAAAAAAAATTATAAAATCTTCATGTAACATTTCCGTCGAAATAACAGACTCGGGGAGAAACCGTAACCCTATATCACAGTAAACATGAATTGTTGAGGGAATATGCACTGCCTGTCTGACGAACAACTGCCCATTTGTCAGAAGGTCTATCCGGTTGATAGTTTACCAGTCTGATTGCCTAAGTCCAAAGAATTGGAGATGATTCAGTAGTACCTCTGGTCTAAAGCTGAACTATTGAATCTCAGGACTGTATATGGAGTAAAGAACCTTCGGATGCTTAAGCATAAGCCAAACCTTGTGACATATCATCTCTAGCTTGTCATTCCTATGTTTAAGCAATTCTAAGTTTGTTTCATTAGATTAAAAATTATTACAATTCTTTGACAGAAATAACTTAATTTATTAATTAACTGTGTGTGAAATATCACAAAATGTTACAGTAGGCTAATTTACGATTGTGTTATGATATCATTGAATAAACATCACTAGAAGAGTAGGGCCAATGTTTCTGTCAATGTCGGTATATCGCCTCAGTTCCACTGAATACTATGTATCCAGTTAAAACTCTTGATCTACCTTCAGTTCAGAATACAAAATTCACAGATGCCAAAGTATTAATCTTCAGATGTCCAGAGTACAATATACAAATCTTGTGAATATTACACTAACGCAGACATATAACAATTCTAGGTGTCCCTGTTTGATGACGTCATCAGAATACTGACTTCTGATTGGCCAATTCAAATGCGTAACAGGGAGCCGCCTGTGACGTCATAACCGGAAGTGTGTCATACCGGAAGTGAGGTCATACCGGAAGTATGTCATACAGGAAATGAGGTCATATTGTCATGGCGACAAGGAGAAAGAGCCAATCGTTGAGTTTGGAGGCGTGTCTATGACCGGAAGTGGAATGTTGTGGGGGCGGCCATCTTGGATAACGAGCCAGTTTTTTTCCAGGTTGTAGTGAAATAAGTAGTGTGTGTCGCCACAGTCGGCGAAAGTTTACGAGCGTTGCTTACAGGAGATGGGTTTTCCAGTTTTGGGCTAAGAGTGAATCTATTTTTAGAACCGAAACTTTGGGTTTTTCCCAGGTTGGAGTGATTTCAGCGGTAAGTGTCGCCACATTCGGCGAGAGTTTACGAGAGTTGCCGAGAGTTGCTAACAGGAGATGGGTTTTCCCCAGTTTTGAGGTCTAGAGTAAATGAACATTGATTAGATGATGGGGTATTCCCCTGATAGCATAATGATGTTGTAAGTGATGAAAACCTTATTAACGTTGTTAGTTCCCTATTTTTTTCTGAGATATTGAAATTTACTGTTTGTACATGTTTCATACGGTAAACACTAAGCCTATGTAATAAAAATTCAAACACTCACTCTATGCTGGTATTGTTTTTCTGACGATGTTGACCATCCGGATCGTAAATGAGCTCTCAGAAGTCAAACTGAACCTATACTCTAGTCATGTGACTTTTATATTCGTCATTTTAATGCATGGGAAATAATCTAGCCCTATCTAATAAAAATAGAAACACTCACCCATGCTGATAGTAGTGGTTTTTCTTATGATGTTAACACCTCGAGCTTTGAATCTCAAATGAGTTTTCACAGGCTTAAATATTATAAACATAATACCAAAGTTATAATGCTCAAGACGATATCGTTTCTGTCAATTAGATTTCATCAGTTGAGCTCCAATTTGAAAAGTATGTGTATTTTCTAAAGAGAAAGTGGTATCACACAAGGCCAAATAATAACTGAACCTCTCTCTAGTCACTTGACTTACTATATTAGACTTTCATCTAATGAAGTGAATAACAAAAACACAAATGAAATAAAACGTTTAATGTGGAGCGAACATACACTGATAAGTAGTGTTTAGTCACTACACTATTTACAAACTCACCGCTACAGAATAACACAACATACACAGAACCTGCATACTTTTAGTTAAGGTTTATTTTCGAATAAGTTGGGTGGCACTTAAAAGGGCCGTTGATTGCTCCGAACCGCTGAAAAAGAGAGAGACCCTAGTGTCTTTCGAGTAGACGTCGCCAATGACGAACTTGTCTTTCTTTCTCTATCATCAGTCGATTTATCTCTGCCTTATGTTGTCGAAGATTGGTTAATGCTTCCTGAGCTAGTAAGTATTGTTCAGATACTGGAAGTGAAGGATCAGGTTTACGTGGTCCCTGGTATTGTGTAGTAGGTATCGCAGGGGTCCTACCAGAATTTATCGGGGTCCGTGGCCTTACTACAATACGCTTCGTGTGAGAATGATTCTCATGTTTCTCTCTTCAGGTTGCATATCAATGTTGGATGGGTTGTTCATGATGAACTAATACTGTGATTCAGACATTACTAGCTTATATAGAGTTAATGACGTGCGCGTGATGCATTGATTTTAGGACGAGTTTCATTTTTCCCGTCTAGACATCTGGCCGCCTGTTTCTGACATCTGGCCACCTGTCATCTGGTCATCTGTTTTTGACATCTGGCCACCTGTTTTTGACATCTGGCCACCTGTTTTTTAGGCAAATACTGTCACTAGTTTTTAGTATTTCTAATTATAAATGAAAATAAACAAAATAAAATAATTCCTAGTTTTATGGGCCTGTAAATAAAAAAACTAGAATAAAACATAGCGTTATGAATATATATGTGTGATGATATTTCTTTTGTGTATCTATACAGTTATTTCCTTTTTATTATAAATACATGTACACAGTTACTGTACTTCATTTAACATTTGACAACGGCAGCATACACACACACACAGAATGGCTAATTTACCCAACTTTGATTTATTGTTAAATGAAAAACAAGAACAGGCGATAAGTCAAAGACAGGCTCACCAGAGAGATCAACGGGGTGATGGATTAAATGCAAACATACAACTAACCGATTATTGTGATTACTATGAAGTAGGTACCCTGAGTTAACGTAAATAACGCAAGTATAAAACGGCCTCGAATGTGTACCAAGTCAAGTTTAAACATTTTTCTTAAGATGCCATACACTTGGTATCGGAGGTATTAGATCTTGTGTTGACGTCTATTAAGAACAAACTACAGTGTGAAGATTGGGATAAGATCTGAGTCAATATACATCATCCATCTTTAAAAAGTGAAGTGTGGGTAGAATTTACGGATGCCAAAGACCTAGATGCTGATTTACTCATGGAGAAAATGTGAAAGTACCTGTCGGTGATCCATGTCATACAACCTGTAGGCAGCGGGGTGGAAAACGAAAATATCATCTCAGTTTTGATAAAAAAGTGTCTCTGAATAAGAAGCAAAGTTTGATACAAATCAAGAATAAAGACAAGACCTGTTTAGCCCGTGCTATTGTAGTTTGTCGTTTTCATTGTCACAAACCTGGACTTGGAGATTGAGACAAGTATAAACACTGGCAATGATATTGGAAAACTTTTATCTATGGTGATGCAAGTAGAATCATTTGAAACCTTATAGTAGTCTTGAAACATGGGAATTTCCAATTGGACACCCAGACGTGATTACTCATGATTTCAAAAGTCTAGATCAATATTTTGGATTGATGCAATGTCGAGTTATTCCTCCTCGTCAGCTGTTTCATCCCGTGTTACCTTATCGGTTTGCAGGAGGAAAACTACTTTTTCCTTTATGCCGTACTTGTGCTCAAGAAGGAATCGAACAAGAGTTAGTTATCGATGCTCTCATACGAATCAAGAGCAAAGTTTGTTAGGTACATGGACGACGTGTAAATTAAATAAAGCTATAGAGAAATGTTATGTGATAGATCGTATCTTTGAAGTATGGCATTTCCCTTTGTTTCGTAGCTACATTGAACTAGTGGTTTACCTGCTACCTGTCAAACAGTCGAAGACCGTCGTCAGTACCTCAAAGAGATTGAAAAGAGAGAACAATGGGATAAATTTGCTCAATGGACTAATTTACATCAGACACAATATGTGGAGAGTTGATACGAAACGTTACAACAGTTGCTTCAGGATGACATTTGTGATATATTACATTTAGAGCTGATTCCAAATGACGAAGACGATGATGAGCTAGACATGTTGCTGGTGAATTCGAAACTGAAGGATGACTTTGATGAACCAAATGGTTTTAGCAATGTAGTACTAGCAGCCTTTACTACGTCTTTAGCACGATTACATCTCTATTCCTCCCTAGAACGTTTAGGAGGACGTGTGTTATATTTTGATACAGACAGTATCATTTATCAACACGATCCACAGCAGTGGAATCCCACTATAGTGAAGAGTTTAGGAGGATGGACAGACGAATAAGATCTCTCGGGAGGTCCTACAAATTATGCGTAATTGACTCGTCAGGACAAAACGGTGAGTAAAGTCAAAGAAATCACTTTTGATAGTCGTACCACGGTCAACGTGGATACATTGAAACAGTCGTTACGTGGTCAACAAAAGAAAGTGCTTGTATCGTACCCTCATAAGATCATGCGAACAGCATAACTTCAAAACACAGGCGATGACGCGTTGTGTATGATAAGAGACATCGCATTGAAAACTTTTGTACTTTACCTTATGGTTATTGAAAAAGTAAGACTGAAAAATTGAGACTTTTTGAAAAGTTGGTTTTTTGAGTATTTAAAACCATGAAACTTTACTTTGGTGTTGTTGTTGTTGATATAAAACAGAAGGAAGTGAAGGGTATGGTATCATTTATACAATTTGATCTCCAGTACACGTATCATGGCTTTTACATGACTTTACCTAGCGATGCTAAATTAAAGGTCTTTCCTGATAATACCTTAACAAAATTCAAAACTCATTCACCTCAAGCTTTAAGTATGATGGATAGTGAGTGGGAAGTAGCTTTGAGTGAATTGATCTTTCCCAACTTAATAGAATCGGTAGGATCCGTCGTTAACCTAAAGATCCCCGGGACCCATCTACGTATCGAAAGAAAAAGGAAATGAAATATCGTCAACATGAACGTTTTACTATAGAATTTATTAAGAAACACATCTCCTTAGATGATAGCCAATTTGACCATGTCATCTCTAAAACAGACACGAGGTCGGGATCGCATTTGTAGGAAGTATTTGGAGACTTAAATTTCGGGGTTTTATGCGGTCTCCTGCTGCTTTAATAGGTAAAATTGAAGAAGTACCAATCAATAATCAAAAACTTAAGTCCATTATAAAACGACGAATTAGCTGTACAAATTCGTCTCAACATGAAGAACAATTACGATTTCCAAACGTGATAAGACCAGGCGTCCGGAAGGAGTCAGCGTCTTCTGCTGGCATGCCACACCCGTCGCAAATGTTCCATGAAAACCTTTCTAGTTCGATGAATGGGTCAAATTCGGTAAAAAGGTCAAGTTTGGTGATGAGGTCAAGTTCGATGAAAAGCATGATTGATGAAACGGAGTCACTGTCTGTGGCCGTGATCCAGAATACTATTTAATATTTCTAAGAGGGGGACTTCATAATGTTTAACAAGATCCCCGTATCGACCATAAACCTTCTTAAACGACGACTCCAAGCGTTCAACAACGTAACCTTGTGTTTGTAGTTTATTGGCTGGTCGTTTAGCTCTCAGAATAAAACATTCATAAGAAGAGCATGCCCTAGCATAACGTATAAGTTGTGAAATGAAAACGCCATAGGCAGGAGAAGATGGAATATTATTACTTAAAAACGGGACGTTTGTGATATGGAAATTGAAATCGTCTCGTTTGTCATAGAGGGATTTGTGAAGTTGACCGTCTTTTCTAATCGACAGGAGCAAATCTAGGTAAGAAGCAGATGTGTTGCTCTCTGTCGTCTCATTGATCTCTAGCTCTACAAGATACATTTGGTCGAGGTAATTCTGAAATTCTGAATTATTTATGGATAGAACATCGTCGATATACCTGTGAGTAAAATTATACCAAGATGCTAACTGTTTGTTTCCTTTGGAGAGCAGAGACTGTATAAATTTCGCTTCATATGAATACAAAAATATGTTAGCCAAGAGAGGTGCACAATTGGTACCCTTTGGAAAGAGATAAGAGTTTTCTAGAGCCTTTCAATATGTCATTGATAGAAGAACTATTACATAAAAATACTATTCATTTCGGGTATGACTCAGTTTTAGATCGATTTGTGATTGCATTTAAAGGCCGTCCATCTATTCCGTTCCTTTTTTATTAGGTTTTCTAAGTCTACTATGTTTTAAACTCGGCTTTAAAGCCATTGACATGAATGAGGGTATGACTAAATGGATCGACGTCACACACATGCCACGGTATCCACCAGATTTAAATATTGGTATGAGTGGTATCTATGTCTACAGTAACATTGCCGAAAGTCAAATTGTGGGTTCACAATCGTTACCGTTATTAGGTGTGTTCCCTCATCAACATTGGGAAACTTATCATTACAATTATGTGGGCTTAAATAAAAAGTATTTTGATACCATTGAAAATAAATTGAGAGATGAAATGGGACGTAAAGTTCATTTTCTAGGGGGTAAAGTGATTGCCAAACTTCATTTTCTTCGTGTGATCATAAAATGAAGTGCATGACAGAACTTTGGTCAGTTGATGACCGAGAGTCATCATGTCAACATCTTGTATTGAACCTCTATCAATATGAAACCTACGAAAAGAGACAATGAGATGAGAAAAGACTTGAGAAAAGAAGAGATGAAAAGACCAAAGGCGTCGAAAGGGGGAAACAGAAAGAAGAGAAATAGAGAGAAGAAGAAGAACAGAGAGAAAGAATGGGAAACGATGGAAGGACAGAGAGATGAAGGAAAAGAAGAACAGGGACAGAATGAAAAGAAAGAGGGGACGTCCACGAAAAGTATCCATAGGGAGAACAAAGAGAAGAAGAAGGACTGAGGGAAGGAGTGAAAAGAAAGAGGGGACGACCACGAAAAGTAGAACACGAAGAAATACCTCATGATATTTGAATGTTTATGCGAAAATGGTTAGGCGATTGTCGTCAGTCTCCCATGTACGGTGACACTTTTCATTTACAATTAAATGATAATAATGGTAACCGAGCAGGTATGATGTATCATGTGCATAAAAAACAACGACAACTAGCATGGGATCCTTTTGGTCATAGTGTAGACGTACCGATGATACAATTTGTGTTTCAGGACAAAAAAAGTAAAAAATATGAATGATTTTGGTCTGATCTAAAAATAGACTTTATGGACCTTATAGAAAGGGGTGGGGATCCAAATCAGGGATAATTCACTCTCAGACAAGATGGAAAAAACATCAAGTATGGATCCTTTATTTTCATCGACGATGGATGCTAGTCAGACCGTTACAGATAGTGCTCCCATGAATCGAGACATGATGGATAGTGTACAACGAACCCATCGGGTAGACGTGGATAGTGTACCGAGAGCCAATCTGATAGAATATATAAAATCTCAGATACCAAAGTATAAATCAATAGAATGTCCAGGAAATAGATACAAATCCGGTAAAATGGACAAACACGGACCTCTGGAAACCAAGAAATGGGATCAGGTGCCATTGAGGAGTAAGCATCCCCTGTCGACCGGTCACACCCGCCGTGAGTCCACAGTCAAGTCCAATGAAATACGTGAAGAGTGTATCCTCGTCACAATTGGTACAGACGTCTCAACAACCGCCAACGAAAAGGCAACTCAACATTCCACTTCGTGAAACAGAGTAATCGCAAACAAGACTATTATACCGACCGTAAAATTTGCGAAACGTTGACATTAAACGCGGTTTTCGATATCCCCGTGTCAATAATTTGTCAGTGAGTAGTTTACCTCTGTATATGAAATCTTCATATGTTGTACACGACCTGGTATATCGGATCATTTGTGAAATATAAACTCCATATGTGGGTGACTGAGGGATATTACTACTTAAATGTGGAAAATTTACGATAGGAAAGCCGAAATCGTCGCCTTTGTCGTATAGCTCAGTTGCTAATTTCCCGTCTGTGTTTATATTAAGTAAAATGTCTAAGTATGAAGCGTGTGTGCTTGATTCTGTTGTATCTTTAATTTCTAGTTCGCTGGGATATATCGCATTGACATATGTATGAAAATTGTCATTATTAATTGACAAAACGTCGTCGATATATCTAAATGTGAAATTAAAGGACACCGCTAGCTTTTTCTTCTTTTGATTTAGCAGTTTCTGAATGAAGTCTGCTTCGTATGAATAAAGGAACAGGTCGGCCAATAAAAGGGCACAATTGGTTCCCATAGGAATGCCGACAGTCTGTTGAAAGACCACGTCTCTGAACATTGCAAATATATTATCTACTAATAATTCCAGCATGTTTTTTATATCAACTTCAGTGTATTTATGTGTAGAATCAGAGTGGTGTTTGACGAAAGAAGTATCCTGAAAGCCAATCGCTAGATATTTAAATTTTCGGGTACCACCTTTAGTGAAAAAACAGTTGTCTATGACGCTAAAAAGTTTTTCTTTTAATTTTTTATGTGGAATAGTTGTGTAAAGAGTAGAGAAGTCATAAGTTTTGATACTGTGAAATCGAGAAAAATTGTATGCTTTCAAATTTTCTAAAAGCTGTTTAGAATTTTTAAGTATCCACATCTGATTTACACCGCTTCTGGAATAAGCAACTGTACAGTATTGTTGAAGTTTCTCCTTAACGGCTGTCAATATCTTGGTAAGGAGTAAAGATAAAGGTTTGGTAGAACATTTGGTGGATCCTGCTATGTATCTTTTCTTATATGGGGTTTTATGAAGTTTAGGTATTCAATATAAATATGGTAGCTCAAAATCGGTATCCGTGGTAGGTATATCAAATGAGCGTAATACGGACACGTGATTTTGAAGGATCTCGTCCTTTGAACGTGAGCTACGTGTGTATGTAGGATTTCAAGAATGCGATAGAAGTGAATAGTGTACCGAGAGCCAATCTGATAGAAGTGATAAGGAGTCCACCTACGGAAAGGAGACAGGGTGTGACCACTTTTAAACTAAGTCCTACTACCGTCAAAGGGTTATCGTTTCATCAGGAATTAAGAATACCTTTAGCCTTACCTAATTTTTGTACGTATGAATCCAGGTACATGACGTTTAAAGATCATTGGCCCAAATATCTACCGGGACCTAAACAGACAGAATTAGTCAGAGCAGGATTTGTGTATTTAGGGAACAGAGACCACGTTCAGTGTTTTTGTTGTGGCACCTGTTTAAAAGATTGGGAATGGTCCGATAATGCTTATACAGAACATCGACGTTGGTGTAAAGATTGTGCCTTCAATCAACTGGTGATATAAAAAAACAAAAAACCAAGTGTGGAGCCTCCCTTCTTGGGACAAACACGTACCTGACGTGAACGAGTCTAAATATAGAATAAGAAGAACAGGTATAAAGTAAAGTGAAGTTTAGTTACCGAACTTCATTTGAATCAGACATCAACATGAGCTATCCAGGATTGTCTCAGACGCACCCTAATTATTCGCCTAATTGTACACCG
The DNA here is from genome assembly GCA_030159075.1 of Atrina japonica. NCBI lineage: Eukaryota > Metazoa > Mollusca > Bivalvia > Pterioida > Pinnidae > Atrina > Atrina japonica. The sequence goes on from BROG01000649.1 coordinate 47,287, forward strand.
TACATAGAAGGGGCTGACCAGTTGGATGAAAAACAAGAAAATAATGCGGCCAATGGAATGTTACGAGATGCCTTCCTATCCACATTACAGAAAATGAAGGAAGAACTCACGACCATTACAGCTAGTCTGAAAGAATTGAAGGGTAAACTACAGGCAGAAGTCAGAACATCGTATATGGGTTACGAATATAAGCCTTTAAGGGGCATTAAACTTATTAAAAATTGATCTGGTGTTTGTGTATTATGTCTGGGTAGAAGGTGTACACTTAGAGTTTAGAGTACACTTAGAGTTTAAACCTAGTATCTACACGGTAGACACAAAGGTACACAGAGTGATCTGGTGTAAAACACCATTGACAAACTATGAGTATGACTAGAAGGATATTAAGAGTAATAGTGTAACACTTAGAGACTTAGAGTAAAAGAGAGAGAGAGAGAGAGAGAGAGAGAGAGAGAGAGAGAGAGAGAGAGAGAGAGAGAGAGAGAGATGAGAGAGAGAGAGGGAGAGAGAGAGAGAGAGAGAGAGAGAGAGAATAAGGGTATACGAAGGATCTAAGTTTCATTGTTGAGACTATAGAACTGTTGTTACTCTAATCAGTCAGTCATAGGTTTCTTTTCGTAAAAGTTAGGTGGCATAAAAAGCATTTTGTACGTTTGCTCTGCCGTCTTTCTCTTTTTCTTTTTTTTCAAATTTCACGAGCTTTATCCATTCATCGATATTCGATAGCCATCCCACCTTTCTTCCCACTCTATCGGCACACACCATCCATTCTTCTTTTTCTTTTACTTCACCCCACATGATTACGCATTCAGTCATGATCAAGCAATGACTATAGACTCCTAGACATACTAACCAGGGTGTGACGTCACACATTGCGTGAACCTTTTTTCTCCTACTTGTTGAACATCGTTTAGTGAAACCAAAAAAAAACAGAAGAAAAAAATGACCACGGTGCAGTGTGATCGTTACTATCAGAGTCTACTGATGAAACTCAATCAGAGATGGAGGCAACTGAAACAACAGCAAACCTCACAGAAAGTCAGGGATCAACTCGACCGGCAGTACCGACAGTGCTTAGACCATCTGGCAGCTCAGTATGTTTGTACTAGAAAACAGATTAGAGCTAGTTTTCGTCAACTACAGATACCGATCATCATGATAATCAAGAGGAAGACAGATGATCTACTGGAAGCAGAACGACGCTTACATCTGAAAAAGAGAAGATGTTACTGTCAATATTAGTAACCTATTCAACGGCACTTTTCAGGACCACCCAACTCATTAGAAAATTAATCTAAACTGTATTGTGATATGCTACATATACTAAGTACTCTATAAAACACTTCTTCTCATAAACCTATAACTCATTTTATTGTATACACTGCACATTCAGTTTAAGGTTTCTTTTCGTAAGATATAAGTGGTCTTGAAAAGGACCGTTGTTGTTTAATATCTGCCATGATTCATGAACAGAATCTCTTGTTAAACGGCAAACGCTTCTCGTCCATCTGCTTACGTTTTCTCTCTTCTCTACCAAACCGCAAAACAGAATTGAGACGTACAATTCGTCTCAGGTGAACATCTTCTTTTCCCTGATGAAAGTTCATTTGATTGGTATCATATACCGGCACAGGTTCGTTTGGCACAGGTTCGTTTTCTTGTTCCATAGTGTAATTCATAGCATACTCCATGGATTTCTCCTAGGCGTCTATCACTCTTTGCTTTTTATTGGTGGAATCACGTTGCCAACGACGCATAGACCAATCATCAAAGAGGTCAAAGTTGACGAGACGGAGTACGTCACGTGCGCTATACTGCTCATATAAAAAGCCGTGCGCGTCTATTTTCACCGCGCGCTTCGATTCAAGAAGACAAACAACAAGTTGAATACAGAGCTGATAATTGATAGTGAGCTGTTTTGGGTTATTAAACCGTGGTATATTTTGACCAAGTTGGAGACGGCGTCCCAGGAATGGGAGTTTTTGAGAGGCAGAAGGCCGGCATGGAGAGGTTTTGCCGAGCTTCTGCGGCCGGTGCAGCAGCAGCCAGAAGACCGAAGATGATCTGCCTATAAAGCACAGGCTTTTAGCTTATAACCAACGGCCCTTTTAAGGGCCACCCAACTTAGTCCAAAAGAAACCTTAACTGAAAGTATCCAGTTTTTGTATGTGTTGTGTTATACTGTAGTGGTAAGTCTTGCCTATAGTAAGTGAATGTGAACATTCACTAGCTCTTTTACTTCATCGATAAAATTTTTATTAGATAGAAATTCAAACTAGTAAATTCGAAAAATAGTATCTTTAAAAAACTAGAGAATAAGTTCAGTTAGACCTCTGAGAGCTCATTTGGCATCCGAAGCACGAAGACTCAACATCGTCAGAAAAAATCTTCTGGAGAGTGTTTATTTTTTTTATTTTATATACAGAAGTACAAAACAATATAAAATAATACAGATATTTTTTACACTGTCTGAACTTTGATATTTGTTGAAAAGATGTAAGTGAACAACTTTGTCACTTTGTCACATTTGTCACTTGTCACTTTGTGAATTGTGTCACTTGTGTCACTTTGTTATTTGTGTCACTTTGTCACTTGTGTCACTTTGAGACTTCATAACTTTCTACGTTGCACATGTTGCAAACTTTGAAACATGAGAACGGTACACACTTGATCACTTGGCAGACCTTGAGAAAGTTACACACTTTCATGTTCTATGTATATCTCTCCTGCTGTGAGATTAGTCAGTCTCTGAAAAACTGGATATCCCATGATTCAATGGCCAAGATGGCTACCCTTCCTATACTTCCAGTTTCACTACCCTTCCTCCCTCTCTGATTTAGTGCATACAGTCCAAATAGAGTAATCTCCCCTTTTGTTTCAATCATACAGTCTATACAGAGTGATTTCCACTGTGTCTCATCTATACAGTCTATTCACAGTGATCTCCACATTTGTCCCACCTATACAGTTTATACACAGTAATATTCCTTTTTTCCAATCCATAAGGCTATACAGAGTTATCCCCCTTTGTTTCAACTCTAGAGTCCATACATACTTATAAACTCTATGATTCTTAGTACAAGGATAACATGTTAAAGCTTGACTCGAGCTCGGCTTACCGCTTCTTGCGCTTGCGCACTTGATTCAGGACTCTAACCGACTGTGGTCACACCTACCGCTGATTTCAATCCAACCTGGGAAAAAACCAAAGTTTCACTCTCAGCCCAAAACTGGAAAACCCCACCTCCTGTTAGCATTACAACTTTCGTAAACTCTCGTTTACTTTCGTAAACTCTCGCCGACTATGGCGAAAACTACTGCTGATTTCACTCCAATCTGGGAAAACCCAAAGTTTCGGTTCTAATATAGATTCACTATCAACCCAAAACTGGAAAACCCCAACTTATATCTTTAGCCGTTGACCTCTCGTAAACTCACGTGAGATCTCGTGACCCCGACCTCTTGTAACGAAAGCTCTCATTGGCTAGTTATCAAAGATGGCCGCCCTCACAATAATTCACTTCCGGTCATAGGCACGCCTCCAAGATTAAAGATTGGCTGTTTTTCCTTATTGCCACGACAACATGACCTCATTTCCGATATGAAATGTTATGAAGTTTTGTTAACTTCCGGTATGACGTCACATGCGGCTCCCTGGCATGCATTTGAGTTGATCAATCAGAATCCAGTATTCTGATGACGTCATCAAATAGCGCCACTGGTGGCTCCCCCTAGCAATCAAAATTCAAATGCGTGCCAGGGAGCTGCCTATAACTACTGTTGGGGTTTTAAGGTAAAAATCATGAAAAAATTAACATCAGTCAGTTTTATCACAAAAGAAAACTATAATCTAAGGATAACTAGGCTTTCTGAAAAATATACCCTCTGAAAACATGGGCTATAAGTGGATTAAAGTATAGTACTTATTCACAGATTTCTGTTTAAATTGTTGTAATTTAGGATATCTACTATACAACCAGTACTTTCATTGCAAACAGAAGACATAAATGAGGGATTAGGTGAGGTTTTCAAATTTTCAGCGATTTTTTTGTTAATTTTCTATTGTTTTTACACAAAAACTCCTATATGCCCCAAAAATGTTAACATGGTTCATTTTGTAGCATATTATATAAGCTTTCAGAAAATCATGACCTCCAAAGTTCCCCCTGGGGGGAACAGGAGTTATTGGTGGTTCGAAGACTATATAGTATAATTCATATAACCTGCAGTGACGGATTTTCATCAAACCTTTTCACTTTGGCGAGTTTAAATTGTAGGTTATTAAGCATATTATGACATTAATATAACACTGGTGAGATTAGTTATGTAAAGATTATCCACGCCGACAATTCATGTAAAGGTTATTCAACCCCGACAAGTTATGTAAAGATTATCCACGCCGACAGGTTATGTAAATGTTACTCCACGCCGACAAGTTATGTAAATGTTACTCCATTCCGACAAGTTATGTAAAGGTTACTCCGTCCCGACAAGTTATGTAAAGATTATCAACGCCGACAAGTAATGTAAATGTTACTTCACTCTTACAAGTTATGTAAAGGTTACTCCACCCCGAACAGTTATGTAAAGGTTACTCCACCCCGACAAGTTATGTAAAGATTATCCACGCCGACAAATTATGTAAATGTTACTCCACTCCAAAAAGTTAAGATTCTCCACGCTGACAGGTTATGTAAAGGTTACTCCACCAAAACATAATTATCCGACAAGTAATCTACTCCGTTAAGTGAAGTTCTAAACGTTAAAGAACATTCTCCTTTCAGACAAAGTCAAAATGAACAATCCACAAATTGATGTAACATTCTCCTTTGTATGTATGATGTAGTCAAAATGAACATTACGTATGTATGTATGTATATGTATGTATGTATGTATGTATGTATGTATGTATGTATGTATGTATGTTTGTTTGTATGTATGTATGTATGTAGGTATGTGTATGTATATATGTATATGTATGTATGTATGTATGTATGTATATATGTATGTAGGTATGTATGTATGTATGTATGTGTGAATGTATGTATGTATGTATGTATGTATGTATGTATGTATATATGTAGGTAGGTAGGTAGGTAGGTAGGCAGGTAGGTAGGTAGGTATGTATGATGTAGGTAGGTAGGTAGGTATGTAGGTAAGTAGGTAGGAAGGTATGTAGGTCGGTAGGTAGGTAGGTAGGTATGTATGTATGTATGTATTATTTCAATTGTAACAGCTATATCCTAATAATTATATAATATACATATTTCCAATGATACAGAGATGCAAAAAGGGCCAAAACAAATGTTCAAGACAATCGTTTCTGTTAATAAGACTACATCAGTTGAACTCAAATTTTGAATAGAGTTCCGGAAGGCCAAACAAAGGTCAGTACAGAAAACAAATAGGCCTACATTTTGTTAACTTTTTCATTGCTTCTGTAAATTTTTTAAAATGTCTAATTTTTTACATTACTCAGGAGAACTTGCACATGGTAAACGTACCGATTATGGTAAAAAATACAATGGCAGATTGTCTTGGGATGGAGACAAGGTCGTTGATGGCAACAAAAGTACAAACGCTTATTGCGGTTCCTGTGTCCATACACAACCCAATAATGAGGCAACTGCTTGGTGGAGAGTGAATTTGTCTGAGTTATATGCTATAACTAAAGTGCTTATCTATAACATGGAGCCATATACACCCTCCGAATATTGTGCCAGCGCGGTAAAAAAAAAATATACAATACGCACCCAAGGTAAGAAAACATATAGTAGTAAAACATCCTAATTTGTTTTTATTATTTTACAAATGTCTATTGACTGTTTATTTTCTATTGATGTAACAGTGGCTAAATGGTGTTCCTACTAGCTTGGCTAGTGGGGTTACCCCTTTAGTTCAATTGGTAGGGCACCAGATTTATAATCTAGGGACCTTCCCAGCAGAGACAGTTAAATGTCTCTGTGACATTTGGCGCCCACGTTGGGACTAGGGTTCTTCCTGGATAGAATACAATTATCCATCACTTATTTCACAATAAGTGATTATTACCTTCGAATGAAGAGTCGGGACGTCCCTTTTAAAATGGAAGGGATAATGTAGCAGTGGCTTAATGGTGTTCCTACTAGCTCGGCTAGTGGGGTTACCCCTTTAGCTCAATTGGTAGGGCACCAGATTTATAATCTAGGGACCCTAGGTTCGATTCCCAGCAGAGACAGTTAAATGTCTCTGTGACAACATGCTAGTACTTTGTAGGTGGGATCAATTAGAAAAATGTAAAAGTTGAGGGAAACCAGGCCTCATAAGTTACACTTGTGCCAGTTTTACGTATCAGTTATCATGTTCACACTTTTTGATTTACCAAATAGTGGAAACATGATAATTTAATTATGTTCGTATTTTTGGTAAAACCCCTGGTAAATCAAAAAGTAGGAACATGATAATTTTATGATGTTCCTATTTTTGGTAAAATCCCTGGTAAATCAAAAAGTGAAATCATGATAATTTTATTATGTTCCTATTTTTGGTAAAACCCCTGGTAAATCAACACCTGTATCAGTTCATGTTGTAGTCGGGCCAGTGTAAATTATAAAAACCTGTATCAGTTCATGTTGTAGTCAGGCCCAGTGTAAGTTATCAACACCTGTATCAGTTCATGTTGTAGTCGGGCCCAGTGTAAGTTATCAACACCTGTATCAGTTCATGTTGTAGTCGGGCCCAGTGTAAGTTATCAACACCTGTATCAGTTCATGTTGTAGTCGGGCCCAGTGTAAGTTATCAACACCTGTATCAGTTCATGTTGTAGTCGGGCCCAGTGTAAGTTATCAACACCTGTATCAGTTCATGTTGTAGTCGGGCCCAGTGTAAGTTATCAACACCTGTATCAGTTCATGTTGTAGTCGGGCCCAGTGTAAGTTATCAACACCTGTATCAGTTCATGTTGTAGTCGGGCCCAGTGTTAGTTATCAACACCTGTATCAGTTCATGTTGTAGTCGGGCCCAGTGTTAGTTATCAACACCTGTATCAGTTCATGTTGTAGTCGGGCCCAGTGTTAGTTATCAACACCTGTATCAGTTCATGTTGTAGTCGGGCCCAGTGTAAGTTATCAACACCTGTATCAGTTCATGTTGTAGTCGGGCCCAGTGTAAGTTATCAACACCTGTATCAGTTCATGTTGTAGTCGGGCCCAGTGTAAGTTATCAACACCTGTATCAGTTCATGTTGTAGTCGGGCCCAGTGTAAGTTATCAACACCTGTATCAGTTCATGTTGTAGTCGGGCCCAGTGTAAGTTATCAACACCTGTATCAGTTCATGTTGTAGTCGGGCCCAGTGTTAGTTATCAACACCTGTATCAGTTCATGTTGTAGTCGGGCCCAGTGTTAGTTATCAACACCTGTATCAGTTCATGTTGTAGTCGGGCCCAGTGTAAGTTATCAACACCTGTATCAGTTCATGTTGTAGTCGGGCCCAGTGTAAGTTATCAACACTTGAAGCAGTTCATATTCAAGTCGGGTCCGGTGAAATTTACTCAACACTTGTACCAGCTGTACATATCATTTCCTATTGTGAAAGTAAGTACTTTTCGGATCAATTTTATTCGCCAGATCAGATAATTGAAATACTGATTTCAAGGCGAAAAAAATGTCTGAAGTGCAAGTTGTTTACTCATAGACCATTTTGAGCCGAATATATATATATATATATATATATTATATATATATATATATATATATGTGTGTGTGTGTGTGTGTGTGTGTGTGTGTGTGTGTGTGTGTGTGTGTGTGTGTGTGTGTGCTGAATTTTTTTATCCTGGTAAGTCCGGGGTCTATTTTATCATAAGTTCTAAAATAGGAATGAATGTTCCTAGGCAAAACGATCGGTAAATATATGTGATTTACGAGGATGGTTCGATTGAGAATTAAAGCCACGTTAGTAATCATCGTCGTAACACCACCAGTTTCATGTTCTCCCAATATTGGTACATTGCAATCATAAGTTCTAAAATAGGAAATGAATGTCCTAGGCACACGATCGGTAACAATAATATGTCGATTTACGAGGATGGTACGATAGTAGTATATGTCCCATACTTCAGCTCCATTTTGACAGCAACACCTGGCCTACCACTGAATTCCATGTTTCACAAGTTCTTGCTTATGTCCATGTTCTTGCTTTTCAGGAGTGGTTAGTGCTAATCACAAGAGGATTCTATTTTGTAAGGTTAAGCGCAGCCAACGAAAGTCTCTAACTTTACCAGGTTAAGCGCAACCACTAAAGTTGTATACATTACTAGATTAAATGCATATCACGAGATTTCTTAATTGAGATGACCTAATAATAAATATGATTGAGGGGAGATGACGTTATAATATAGGAAAAATAAAAATAATAAAAATTTTGAAAATTAATTTAAAGAAAATATTTCAACATATTAAAATGAGCTCAAATCAATATTGAAGATACACTTTTAAAAAATTATTTCGATAAAAAATTTATTGGATTTAACGCTTGGAAAAAAACCTGAACCAAGGCGATGGTCCATAAAGAGTTTGTTAAAAAGAGAAGTAGATAAAAGAAGAGGATATAGTTTTGATCAGAAATTAATGAAAAATATACTTTTAAAAAATTATTCGATAAAAATTTATTGGATTTAACGCTTGGGAAAAAAAACCTGAACCAAGGGATGGTCCATAAAAGAGTTTTTGTAAAAAGAGGAAGTAGATAGAAAGAAGACGGATATCGTTATTGGTAAAACATTAATGAAAAAATTATATGAAAAGTTTACAACTTTTTTTGATGATTATAAGGTTGTATATTGAATCCAAGAAAATATTATGAGTATAGACCGTTCTATTTTTAAATCTCGTTTACTCGGTAATAAACGATAGAAATTTACAAACGTGATAAAATACGTATTATCATTTTTTTTAATCAACCAAAAATTTAGCACTCCGTTTAGTATTAAATTTCTTTCTATTTCAAATGATTTATCAGAAGAAGATTTATACGAAGTCATTGTCCAAATTTATAGAATATCAAAGAGGTTCCTTTTAAATGAGGTATAAATAACAGTTCATTCTGTAAAAAATGCCAAGAGGAGAAGGGAGACCCCAATAAACCTGGTAACAAATAAGAACTTCGTCTTCGAAAAAGATAGTATCTTACGATTAAAAACGATGATGATCCATTGTGCTGGCAAGAACCATAGTGACGGCGAGTGGCCAACAAAACATAAAGATAAATGGTCAAATTCCCCAGATTAAAAAAAGGTTTTTATGCTTCTAGAAGATTACAAACAATAGAAGTCTAAAAAACTTCACGGACGGGATAGCGAACGTTTCCCAATCTAGTGAGCACGGGACTGTACTTAGAAGAGTAAAAACGTTTGCGATCACTAGTGTGCAGTCAAAGCATTTAGTGGATCGTGTGAACAGTTTAATAAGATAGTCCTATACGGCTGACGGAAGTGGGGACGAACGCTCTTTATCCTTTACAAAAATTAAAAATTCACTTCGACGTGATTACGGACTATGACGGGTTTTTTAGTAAAAATTATTATTGTCACGTTTGTAAAAATAGTTACGATTAAACGAGATTGTCATAATGTTCCGAGAAACAGGTTTATCGTGGTTTTTAGCAGTAACTTGCTTTCAAATAGGCACAGAAATAGTGGTAACGATTGCAATAGGAAAATTTAAAAGGCGGAAAAAAATGTTTTTAGACGAACATTTAACGTGTTGAGGAATGAAGAAGGAAAAAACCAGATACAGTTTGTTCCACTGTTCATTAAATGTTTAAACTGCGAACGGACGATCACAAACAATTTTAATTAACTATATGCGGTTTTTCAAAACTCGTTTTAATTGTAAATCTTTATTGTGATATGAACTAAACACGTGTGTTTCATGTTAAATCAACAATGTACAGGTGGGAAAATGTAAAACACGGTATAATTGTGATTCTACTAACTTTATTTGGAACAAATGTATAGTTGTAAAACACAACCCGAAAATTATTATTTTTATGGACATAGGGAAAGCCATGCAAGAAACGGTGTGTACAAATACCGAATTTAATTGTGTGATCAAGACTTTAAAGGGGCATTCATACGAATTTTCTAACATAGACGATTTTTGTAAGATATATTTTAGATAAGAAAAATGTACGTTCATAGCTTCATAATGCAAAAGCAGACGATTCACCAATTTTTACTTAAATATTTCGTGGAGCATAATTTTACCCCCGATTGTATCTATAATGTACAAAATAAGTATATGAATGAAATTAAAAAAAAATTAAGGTTATTGCCTCTATAAATTTGTCTCAATCTGCTCTGTTACCGAAGTTTCCAAGAACCTTGGCATTAGACGAATTAAAGAACGGGATTTATTTGCACATTTCTGTAATAAACAGTGTAGTAATTCAAAATTTACGTGGGATCGTTACCGAGTAAAAAAAACATCTATGGTTACGAATTATATGAGCGTTTAAAAAGAGAAAGAATTTTTAAAATGGTACGATAGTCGTAAAAATGACGTATTTGATTTCCAGAAAAGAATTTGAAGGAGTGTACTGTATTTCGACGTCGGATTTATTACGTCAGTCCATGTTGAATTCAGGAAAGCTTTAACGAGTTGGAAAACATTAGATCCGTTGCAGTATATATACTATGAGCTCGTGTATGTTGGCTATTTATAGAAGCAATTACATGCCCGAAAATACGATAGCCGTCATAAGCTTATCGACGGGTTCCCTGAAATGTCAGCGCGGGAAATCCGTTCTTGGTTGGTCACGTGGGCAGATAAAGAATTCGTCTCTATTCGACACGCTTTGAACGGGTGGTGAAGTTAATTTACCCGACATCGGTAAGTCGATCGGGTATTGCGAAGACACGAAGACGGTTACGAATTTTAAAGGGTTGTTTTTGGCGGACGGGTGTGTATGGTCACTGTGAAAGTGTTACTCGCGAGACACCATAAATAATAAGAAACAAATAGACATATGGAAACGCTTAGCGGAAAACGAACCTCCGAGAAAAACAAGGAAGATAAAGCATGCCGGTTTTAATTTATTAGAGGGTTTGGACAATGGATGCGACATAAAGATCATAATAACTTAAATATATTGTAACTCCGTTAAAACCTCGAGATGCCTTTTTTGGAGGTAGAACAAAGTAACAAAATTAATATATAATTTCAAAGGAAAAAGAAAAAGGAAGATCGTGATTTTGTTAGTTTATATCCGACGGTTCAGTTCTAATAAGAATATCCATAGGTCATCCTAATTAAGATATTTAAATCCCGAAAGCGTCGATCGAGTTGGTTATGGTTCGTCAAATGTATAGTTATTTCCTCCTAGAAAAATTTTATACCACCCTGTTGTTACGTAAAAAAATTAAATGGGAAATGCCAAAAAACTTTTATTTCTCTGGGCAAAAAATGTGCGGACACTAAAAATTAAGGAATGCAAACATAATGATGAGGAACGATTCTTTTATGGGTACATGGTGTACTCCGGAATTATTGAAGGCTTTAGATAAAGGTATAAGATAGATAAAATTTACGAAAGTTTGGGTTTAAACGTTCGACGGGCATCTTTTTAAAAAAATACGTCAAGAAATTTATGGAAGATCACGATGGAAAGCTCTAAAATAAAACGTTGGTCCAGATACAATCTACGATCTGTAAGAAACATTATAAAAGAATAGTTAAAGAAAGCTTAGGATAGAACTAGGTTAAAATAGGAAATTTTAATGCCGGTATGAGAGCTATATCTAGTTATGCCTTAATTCTCTTTTGGGGTAAAAATTTGCGTCAGAGAAGTTCTAAATGAAAAGAACGTAATACGTGGGAGACCCGGACAATTTTTACAAATAATTATTTTAAACGATAAATAGATAACCTTAATATTCAGTTCATAAATGATGATATAGGTTCAAATGAACTTACGATTTAGAAGATCAGTTCGTAGCAATGTGAAATATTAATATTTCATAGCTTGTTACCCACAGTCTGGGCCAAGTAATGTTTTATACGATGTTTTAGAAGTGTTAGGCGATAGTGTTTTAGGATATGATACTGGACAGTGCTTGGGTACATAGATAAGAGGACGGATGGTCTAAAGGATAAAAAAACTGGAGACGGTCTAGGCGATTTACACCGATGAATTAGAGGGAGATTATATAGAAAATGGGCCTGCAACGGGTCAAAGTTGTTCCTTACGGTTACAGGACCCATGATAATTAAAACCGTTTTGTAAAGTCAACGGGTTTTCTCATTAATTTACGAAATTCTCTTAACATAAACCCGAAGATACCTATGACTGGACATCGTAAAAGGAAAAGAAAAAACGAATTACAATAGTCAAAGAAAAACGCTCGTTAGAAAACATCAAAATCAATCAACTAGAAAAATATATACCAAGAAAAGATTTTACGTTATGTTACGATAAAAGATATTTATCGTGCATAATTACATACATTTACCTTCGGTTATTAACCCACCACTAATAATTCTTCTCTGACGAAATTTCTTTGCGGTGCGGGTTCTTTTAGAGTAATAAACATCGATACCTTGCATTCTAAATTGCTATCTATTTCGTGTTTGTCGGACACTCATAGTTAGGTATCTGTGGATCTTGTTCTACCACCTCTAATTCACCGTTGAGATAGATATCTTACTTTAGAAAAAGGGGGTAATGGACGGTTTGACATTTATGCACAGGTATTATCATTTCGGGAGATTTAGTTTCTTAGTTTGATCGTTTTCTACGACTTGCGACAACGGTTTCACCCATTCTCTGTTCTGTCTTTGGTTTTCATCTCTTATTCGTATTGATAGCTAACAATCTTTTCACCCAACGTTCTATTAAATCGTTCAAACGATGGCTTGGTCGCGATGAAGGTTCGACTCTGTCCCTTCTTTATCTAACCCATGTTTAATCATGTGTTTGGGAGACGGCACCCATGAATTCGCGACCCGGGTTCGGACTTGTAGTAATTTTGGAAACGATAAATGCCTTTTGTTAATTTTTTCTAAAGCGTCGGCTACCTTCTTCACTATTTTTAGTTCTCAAAGGTTCTGCTTTCGTTGTATCTAGTACCACGTCGACTGAATGTTAATGCGTATTTATACGTTTTCCTCCCACCTTATCGTGTGGTAAAAACAATAGATCTGCTTGATGAATGTCATTTTTTCCACGCGTTCGAATTTTAGGTCTCACGATTTTCTTGGGGGGCCGGTAATTAAATTTGCCACACGTCTTGTTTTTTCAGGAAATCAAACGCCTCTTTTCGCTGACTTTAGCCGCTTTGGCTATTGTCTCTACCGATTGCAGTTTTTTTCTTTCCAATAATGTTTATTATCAAATTTTTTCCATTTTATTTATGCACGTATTTTTAAATCCGTAGAATTACTAATCCAGTTCCCAATGATCACGAATCAAATTTCTCTATCCTTTTTTGTTTTTCTGAAGGCTGATAAAAATCGCTTAATTTAGGTTCTTAGATATTTTTTCTTCTCCATAATTTGTGAGTATTAAAGACATGGCTTTGTCTACTTCTTTATAAGTAGTATAGTGCATGTCCTTCTTTTTTCAACTCTCGTTTAAAAAATCTAATCTTTTATGCGTTCTCGAGACACGAGTCTATGGCTTTAGTTAATTTTTCCATAGCCTCGTCGTGTCTTTTTTGTTCTTCGTGATATGAAAATAAAAATGTGAACCCGAAAATTGCTAAAAGCGTTAACTAATCACTCCGATCATCATCGCTATAGTTGCCATTTTAAATAGGAACGAATTTATTTTATTTTCATGATATCCGCGGGAATGATTCCTCTTTTTATCTAGCATGTCCTTGTTTTTGTAAGTAGCTAAAGGCAAAATTCTACTAAAATATTCCAAAATCTTTAGGAATCGTAATTCCATTTTTGGAGTCGATAATTTAATGAATTTCTTAGAAATTTGGGCATATCCTATCGCAATTCCTGTATTACGGCGGCATGTTAGACAGTATTGGGACTAAACTTTCTTCACTCATCTCTTTTTTTAATAAGAAATAAAATTATTTATAACCATTTTCGTGCGGCGGATTGAGTTTTGGTGGTGAAAAAAACTTTGGGTTTTGGGGCTGGTGTTCTGTTTTTTTCATATATATTCAGCAATCCAAGAATTGTGAATCGCTCGCTATCCATTTACCAACTATCATTGCTATTATCCCTGCTATTAATTGCCTATTAGCATTGCTATTCTGGTATTAACATTGCCTATAATTGCTATAGCATTTGCTATTCTGGCTATTAGCATTGCTATTTCAGGCATATAGTATTGCTATTATCATTGCTATTTTGGCTATCTCACCGTCGTTTGAGCACCCTTCTTCCCGCTCTGTCGTATCGGGTTCTTATGTTTCTCCATTATTAATTCCACTGGATTCATCTTGTTTTTCTATAGAGTCAGATTTTTTAAAATCCTATATGTTGCGACTAGAAATAGTGGCTATATGTTATCGGAGCTAAATAAGCTCCGTATTGATAATTATAATTACAAAACACATTTTCCTTTAGCATTTATCTATGAAAGGAACCTCGTTTAAATTCCTCTAATTAATTTAGGTTCATCTTTGGAGATTCAAAAAAATTGTTTAAGTGCCTTGAGAAGCTTATAGATAGATGATGGGGGGGGGGGTGTGAAATTTCCTATAGGATTTAGTCCATACGCATGCCGAGTCTCGAATTTAATAAACGATTTAATTTTCTACTTCTTTTACTTTAAATCTTTTCAAAACTCGGACAGTAGAGGATTTCTTTCCCAAAAAATGGACAGGATTTCCAGCACCCTATTATGGCAGATAATCTCTCCTTTAGTAGATATGTCGGGTGAGGGATAATTTTTCCTTAATATTTCTTCTTCGTTATGTTTTTATAAGATAGTAAAAGTTTTCTTATAAACTCTTTCAGTTCTGTTCTAACGTTCCTGATCTCACAAATATATAAAAATGCGAATAATACGAGTAAAATCCATAAAATTAAGAATCCCAATAAAACGAAAATAATTATTTCGGTGAAACCGTTTTCATTTTTATTACACTTTACATAGGTATTTAAAAAAACTTGTTTTTATATAGAAAAAAATTGTAATATCATAATCTTAAAACAAAAAATATTAGGAATTATTTAAAAATTTTCGGCTAGAAGAGACAATAATGTGAGTTTACCAAAAATATTTGTGTTCGTAAAATATATAAGAATAATGAGAATTGTTTCAATACAAGATAATTGATACCTAGAGAATATGATTAAAATTTAATTATACGTATTTGACAGATCATTATGATTTTTATCATGATATGAATACTGATTATCCTTTTATAGAAGAAATTAATGATCCTTATCTAGGGGAAGTACCAACCGATCCTTTTGCAGATGATTATTATGATGCGGATTGGAATTTCATAAAGTATGCATATTATCGTTTGTATATTAGTTACAATAATAAGGATGGTGATGTTTGTAGTTATTCTTATGATGATTATCGGCTTCTTGATTATGATGATACTGATTGGAGGAATAAATTTTATTGGTTTCGTTATTATAGCCAATATGATTATAATGAAAAGGATTACAATAAGCATTATAAATGGAAAAATTATAATAAAGAAGCCGAAGTGAAAGAGGAGTGGGATGCTTGTGTATGTTGGTATAATAAATGCGATTGGCTTTATTATAACCGTAAATTAAATAAAAAAGAAATAATGGAATTCGATGTTAATTGGAAAAGAAGATTATTTTTACTTAATCTCAAGAGATCCTTATTGTTTCAATATAAATTTTAAAGAATGGCGTGAATATAATAAAAAAATCTGTATTCCCGACGACTTGGGATCCTCCATTAATTGGCGTAATAAATAAGAAATGTTGGTGGCTTTTAAGTAAAAAAGCTGTGGAGTCTAATGATAGTTTTTGGGCAATAAGGGTGATTATGATCATGATTATACTGGAATAAAAAGATTCTAAATTGGTTTATAGCTTATCTTGATAGATTATTTATTTTATAAAAATTTTTTTAACAATGACTGTTTAAAAAAATCAGCAATATTATATTTTTAGCGAGGATGTTGATTTGTTTACGATGGTCTTGTAGTTGTTTGCCGTAAATTCTCCACTTTTCCGATGAACTTTTTTTTAAATTTTCTTTAGAATATATTTTTCTTTCATCTCACGGTATTTAGTTAATTCGCTGTTGTCTTTTGTGATACTATGGCATATTCTTCTTCTGATATTTTTTCATCCTTCTAATGCACGACTTACTAGATCTGAAATAGAATTGAGTGTACTTTCCGCTAATTTAACTATTCTAGGTCAGTCGTTTTTCAGATTTTTTAAATAATATTATTCTTATTCCTTTTCATGCTTAAACACACGGAAACTACAAATTAATGCCATAATTGAAGATGGTAATCCCGTGCTATGGGAAAACTAAAAACTCCTACCCCACCCACGACTATGCTTCCAGTAATTAAAGTTCCATCGAAACACCTTCGGCAGTGTTTCATGATTCTTTTATATTTTTTTTCTAATACTTTACGTGTTTCTATTCCTCTATCGAAGTCATTGTTCTATTTCGCAATTCTTTTTAGCGATATTGTTGAGGATCCTCATTTAGGGAACCGCTTGTTTAGGGAAGGATATATTTCGTTTTTACTCATCTTTTTTAAATAAAGCAAAATTATTTATAAGTTTAACTAACCACGACTCGTTTATCGTTCCGGCTTTCGATCCCTTATTTCACCAAATTTAAGTGACGGATAGCGGTAGGATTAGGTGAATATTTTTCCAGTTTTTGTTTGATAGGTCTTGTGTTATACGTCATTCACGATTAGAGTTCACGCTCAATTCTCCAAACATCCAAATCCGAAATATGCTTGTCCGTCGGAAATAACAATCGACTTCCCAAAGAAGGCTTGATTTTTCCGTTTTTTTTTATATCAAATTGAAACATATTCATGATGCGACGATTTTTAGAGTAATTCGCTTGACTTCCTCTTTGATGGTTTCTAAGAGTTCGCCGCCCAAATTCTTCTCTTTCCAAATCTTCATAATAAATCCCGACATAGACATTTTTTTTAATATAGATTTTCTTAACCTCCTATCAGAACGTGAATGGATATCCATGATTATCGAATTGTTGCATTGCAGTTCTTCGTCTTTTAATCTATTTTTATTTCTGTGATGAGATCTCGTCTCAGTTTTGAAAAACATGGGACGTTTTCGCATTTCTTTTTCGTACCAATTCCGAAAAATTTTACCCGTTGGAACACGATAGAGAAAGGGCTACATCGTTAGAACTTTCCGTCTTTAAAAAGTATCTCCTTCGGCAAGTAGATCGTTTAAAAGAATATTGATAAGTTCCACCGGTTGCAGGTTGATGCTATTGCTCGTGTAGATGGACCCGACAAGAAGCACATTCTGGACCAAATACAAGATCTTGCGAAGAGTTCTGGTGAAATATCCACCCTGTATCACTACCATCAATTCTTAATCTCATGGTGGTCTTGTCCAAGAAACACCTTCAGGAAGTTATCTCGCGTGATTTCGTCGTATGTCGGGTAATGCTATGATGACCTGCGTGCACGATTGGACTTTCGGTTTTTCGCTACGTCTGTAAATTTATATTTCAACGTCTTTCTTTATGTTGTGCAGACGTTCAGAAACGACAGGGTGACTTGAACGCCTACACACATTCATCATTGTGTTATTATATATCGAGATAGTTTTACGGGTTTTCCTATTTCTGTAACGAGCTGGAAAACATGTTATTTTTATTAACTATTTTTTTTTTAAATAAAAGATTGAATGTTTACGATACCGGAGGGATTTGGAATTTGTCGTCTTTCGACATTTACGTTAATACGACCTAAAAAGTTTCACGTTTCGTTTGAGAATATTTTCGTCAAGTATAATAACCCAGACATCTTCGAAGATGGTACTCCTAAATATTATGCCATGTTGAAGCAGTTGGGGTTACCACTTCCTAGAAGGATTCTGCAGAACCAGTTAAATTTTGCGTGTGGTTTGCTACACTGGATGTGGTGTGACTTGTAGACAATGGGTTAAAGACAAATTATCTAAATCATTCTTTCAATTTCACATTATACTATCAATCAGAAGGATTTTAAAGGAAATATCAGTCCCATTGCCCTTGTGATTCTGATTTCAACATTAACACAAAATGTTAGATATTTCAGGCATATGAAAGAAATTTGTCGTGAATTTGGTGTGTTGATATACAGATGGAAAATCAACGGGAACTATTTTTGGAAAGTATAATACAAATGGTCCACGTTCATTCATGAATCCGACTCAGAGGATCACACTTTCCGGTGTTAGCTAGATTAGACGCATCCATTGGTGTTTTTGCTTGAGGCAATTTTTAGGTGCTCAAGGTCAACTAGATCCTCAATTGTGGACGGTGGTGCTACTTTCATTAGATGCGCCAAAACCACAGTTTTGTAGTTATTGTTGAAGATGCAATTAAGAGCCCTCTAGATTTACCCGCCGATATTTCGCGTTACGAAATTTGTCTAAGATCTGCAAATTCCAAACTCGACTTTGTCATATCATCCGGGGGCTTTCTATGTAGCAAGCAATATGGAGCTAAACATAGAATAAAAATATAGGTTAAATATAATAACGAAATATTAATTGCACCCAGAAAATACCGAAAACCAGGAACACATATCAACCTTATTGCAAAAAAACATTCCTCCTAAACAGATTAAACCATTATCTCTTAAACAGATCAAACGCCATCTCCTAAACAACTGCAGTCGATCACGAAAGTCAAAAGACTGCCTATTTTTGCTCTATCATTATTTATTTTCTTCTCTTTGTCGAGCCTTAGTTAACAACCAACTAACAACAATCATGCCCAACACTACACAAATGTTCTCCCAGCCACATTGCCGTTTTTTCCGAAGTGTTAGACAAGATCAGGCGAAACAATTGGCACCTTAAAATTACTGGTAAGCTTTCTCCAAATTTTTAGTTCGCTAATCTCCGCGAGTAATTTCCCAAACTGAGTCTAATTGTTTTTTGAAACCATTCTTGTTTCTTCCCTTTCGAAGGAGGGTGGTTGGCGGAGGAGGAAGGTACAACTGTTGTCGTTCCCGGACAGTAATAATTCCACCAAGAAACCCACGGTCATACCTAATGCGGTTTAAAATGCTACAACATAGTTGATTCCTTGTTCTCTAAAAAATTCGCGATTCTTTCTCTCAAGAAAATATTCTCATCTAACGAATCCCATTATCGTTTCTTTAATAGTAGTAATTTGAGATCTTGAATTTTCCTTTTAAAATATCTATGGTTTCCGTTCACACCTTCTAATTGTTCTCTTAGCGCCTTAGAAATTTCTCGCTCTATAGCGTACTTTATCGTTCGGATTATTTTCTAAATCCTTCTTTCCATACAGATAAACACGCGTTTTCTAATTCCACTTTTTTGGCTTCTTGATGCGTAATGACCGCGAATTAGTTTCTTAAATCTTATCTACCCAACAATTCTCTCTATGGGTATAATTCCTCAGGCATCTTCTCTTAATTATTACACCGTGTAGATTTCCCATCTATTTAATAAATATCTACTCACTCCCCGAGTGTTTTTAGTTTCTGTTTCGTCTCCGTTTAAAATCCATTTCTAATTTTCTTCTGTCTTTTTGGAATTAAGAATTTTTTTCTACATTTCTAGTTTCTTCATTATTAACGACTCTTAGCTTTTTTTCGTATAAGAAAGTTGGTTCCGTATAATCCCAAGTCTTCGAACGAATTGCTAGTACCACCTCCACGGTCTCGCTTTTAATGTATCTGCTTTTACATATATATTGGGATTCACGTTTATGTTTAATTAAAATCTTTTTGTTCACGCAAATTGCTTATAAATAAACCCTCTTTATCGGCTGTAAATCTACTTTTTTCATTCGGGTTAGCTCCGTTTTCTTCTATTCCACTATAGTGTTTAAATCTTCTCAGCATCCCGGACGTCCTTGTTGATTCGGTATGTGGTTATAATATAGGTGATGGAGCTCATATTTATATAATCTATCTGTGGTTGTGAATTGCTCAAAAAACCCATAAAATTTTACAATTCTATAAACGATGTCTCTTGTATCATAATATTTGTTATATCATCATCGTTAATATTTTACATCCATCTAACTCGTAAGGTTTGCCATTTTTAAAACGCTTTAAATTTTTTATTACATAATAAAAGAAAAGATGATGAATTACGGAAGGCATTCTAAATCCCGATAGGAAATTACGTACTCCATTCGGTGTAAAATGTTATTAGACAAACAGTTACAGTTTCTCATATCCTTCTAATATTGAGAAAAACCAACGTTGACGGTTCGCCTTTCCAATTTTTAAAGCGATAATGATGTCATCGTTCCAAAGAATGTGCGAGATTATGCTTTGATATGGAAGCGCTGTTAAGGTCGGTGATCTCACTAAACGGTGTTTATAATAATCTGGGGCGTTAACATAGATTAAAAAAAATAGAGCGGTAAAGATTTCGGGACACACCGTTCAAACAATTAGCGATGCCGGATTACACTTCTTTATATATAATGATCTTGGAAAATAGAACGACGTAATATGGCCTATCAGGGATTACAGACTAACGATCTAAATATAGTAAGAGCAAAAACCACCACCTATCATTACCTCTAAACACAACGAACACTACGAAATTATTGCAGCATTCAGTAATCGTTTTTGCATTTCCTTAGATACGAAATCTTGGAGACGAGTGAAACCATTTTATCAAGCAGGATTACAAGATAGACTGGAATACATGCTAAACATTTAATGATTGCAAACACGTCGTCTTGACGATCCGCGATGTAATGATAAAGAGATTAGTTATACAAGCCACCAAACATCGCTTTGGAATTCGAAAAATTACCGACGCCACTCTAGCTCGTAGTATCAAACAAAGATATAATGGGGATCATGCTTATTACCTTTCAATCAAATATTAAGATATCGCAAAACAAACTATGAGTAAATCGATAAGCATCCTCAAATTATCAATATTAACACCCCAGGCGATCTACTCTCTGGTATTCTTGTTATCTATTCAAAGATATTTCTAAAAACAACGAACTGAAAAATTTTATAATATCTAGAATCACAAAAGTAGAAACAAACTATGAGGGACAACCAAACCAATCTTCTCTGCTGGGATGAGACCATATCACCAATTTGAAGAAATTAAATAGTTTTTCTCGGCTTCTATAATCGCGAAAATGTTCCAGAATTAATTGCCAAAGAACTAAGTTTTTAAGCGAAAATAACTCTAGGAAATATATCAAAGCTCATTAACGCTCTCTGGCTTAGAATTTAAGAATACACCAGAAAAGCATCTACACGGGCACGGGACGTAAAACTTCAGAACAATAGTGATGGCGTTTCCGTCAGAATCGAGAGGAGAACTCCAGAAACTGATATGAGCCCTTGATGTTTATATTTTGTAGTCAACAGATGGGCCAGATTAACATGTCAGACGGTCGCGTTTCGCGAGTGTAATATCTTAATAAAATAAAATTCGTTTATAAAAGATGTACAATCAAAGAACCTCATTCTGCTCTAACTCGTAATGGTGCGAGCTGCGATGCTATTTTCGGAAAAAAAACGGAATTTATTTTAGATTTATTAGAAAACGAATATAAAGATTCTTTGAACACAGTGATCATCCCTTTGTCCTTCCATACATTTTCAACGAAACATATAAATCTAGAGAAATGGATTGGAAATGAAGTATAAAGAATCTAGAGATAAACGCGCCGTCCTCATCGTTAATCCCATCTCGGAAAACGGAGAGAAGAAAAAATACAAGAACTTTGAATTTTTTTTACAAAGATTATAAGGGGAACATCTTACGTTATACATAATAGACGATTGTGCTGCAACGAATCAAATACAAGAAAGCGGATACAAGTTATACATGTTAGCTTTTTCTGGGAAGGACACGCTAAACAGAGTCCGTGTGGCTATTAACTCAGAGATATAATAGCGCCTTCTAAGGATTTTCGCAGTCAATAAAATGGATGCATATTTTTTACTCAAGGATGAATCAAGCTTTAACGTATGTTTGAAGAAAACAGTATAGTTCCCAATGAAGAACATCGAACTAAATTAACGAATTATCTCCATATAACATTCTAAATTGAATATATTACGAAAACGGAACAACCCACTGGATACCATGTTATATTCCATAATTTTTCTATATTTATGTAAATATAAAATTAATATTTGCGTGGTCTTCGCACTTATGAGGTGGCCCCCCTGTACTCTTAAATAATAATAAATGACTTCTTTCTTTTCTATTATCGCAAGAAGGACATTTAGAGTGAATTTATTATGAATGGGACATCATAAATGACGAAGATTCACATAATAATAAAGGCCGAAAAAATCGGCGTTTTTTCATATAATATTTGTGGAAAGAACAAAAAAATAGAATTCTTTACGGTTTATAAAGGACACGTCCTTTAGGACTTTACGTATGAATGGGCAATGACATGTTGTTACTTCTTTAGGTTCCATTCCAATACTCTCAAACATTTGCTTAATAGTCATTTTTATATATATGTAATTTTACTTATTTTATTTTTATCATCCTCATTTATAAATGAGTATTTTCATAACCATCATCTTCAAGATCTGGTCCAATTATGGACCCCTCATCAAATGTTTCCATTACTATAGCTTCAGTAAGTTTATGTTGAATAGAGTCTGCTACTGCTCCTAAAAATACACCTTCTATTTTAATTCCGGCTATAATTTTACATTTTTTATTCACATAATTAAGAGGATCATCCTCTATAGGTTTCCCCTCGGTATTTTATAAAATTTCGAGGTTATTTCTTTTTTACCATTCATAATTATTTTAGGATAAATTACGGGAGATATCATCTCCCCCGTATCTTCCTCCGCATCCGCTTTATATTTTAAAATTCTTAAATTTTTTACGTCTACAGCTTTACTTTTTCCTTTTTTTATTTTAGGTGATAAATCAGTTACTTTATCTCTAATTACATTTGTAATTCGTTTAATTAACGTCTATTAAATTGTTGTTCTTCTTCATTCTAATTCCCTTCTCTTTCGTTAAAAACAACACTAATGTAAGAATATTATTAGCACCAAAATTTATCTGTTTTGATAAATTCGGGTGAAAATATAGATGGAGTTTTTATTAAAAGAGGTCTTCCCCACTTTTTATAATTATATTTAATATCTATTTTTATGATGATGACCGGTTTAACTACAGGGTATATATCCACCCATAATATTTTGTTTCCATCACAAATTTTTAACTGTAACAAATTTAGCATTTTTATAAGTTAATTATTTCTTTACCTAATTATTATATTTTCAAAATTTTTATTATTTTTTATTTTTTATATTTTAACTCATCTCCCTCAATCATATTTATTATAGATGTCATTCAATTAAGAAATCCTCTCAAATTTTTCGTGTATTGCATTTAACCTAGTAATGTATAAACCTTTTAGGGTTGCGCCTTAACCTGGTAAAGTTAGAGACTTTCCGTGGCTGCCGCTTACCTTACAAAAATAGATCCCTCATTTCCTGTGATTGCACATTAACCCTGGTAAGCAAGAAGAACATGGACAAAAGCAAGAACTTGTGAAAACATGGATTTAGTGGTCTGTAGGCCCAGGTGGTTGCTGTCAAAAATGAGCTGAAGTATGGGACATATACTACTTTCGATTGAGAATTAAAGCCACGTTAGTAATCATCGTCGTAACACCACCAGTTTCATGTTTCATGATATTGATTCTCCCAATATTGGTACATTGCAACCGCTGTTCAGTGAAAAAACTGTTGTCGTGACAGACTGACATTTGTTTAATTTCTATTTTACTAGAAAGTGATCGCCTGAAAGGTTACAGCCTCTTCATATCTAATACAAGTGACCATAAGAATGGACATAGGTGTTACAAAGAGCCATCCCCTGATGGGGAATACCCGGCTCTGTTCCAGAATGTTAGCTGTATTGGTGTTGGATCGTATCTTACAATGTTCAATGATCACAGAGCTACATTTGGCATTTTAAATGGTGCAGCTATTGTAGTGTGTGAAATTGAAGTGTACGGTAAGTCTTCATCATAATCATCATTTTTTTCATTTGTTTCTATCATCATACCTGCTACAGCAATTGCTGTGATATCCTCCTCCCCACCGTAATTATCGAGTCAATACAATGATAATTATCATTATATTGATTAAGATAATAATTAATAATAAATTAATATCATTTGAAATACTAATTTTTGAACATTACTATAATTATTATTATTTATTTTTGTAATAATAATAATAATAATAATAATAATGATAATAATTATTATTATTATTATTATTTTTATTATTATTATTATTATTATTATTATTATTATTTTGTGTTGTTGTTGTTGTTGTTGTTTTACATGTACATTGTTACATGGGATAAACTTTATGAACCTCAGAATCTATCTATAAATAAATGATACACAAAATAAATAATCAACGAAGTCAATATCAATATATATCCATATAGCATACCATATTATATAAGAAAAGACCCAAATGACCTTTCGTTCACCCGAGGTGCGCCCTACACACAGAAACTCTGACCCAAGGGTTATAAATTTACAACTAACTCACCCTTATCCATGATATCCTTATCTATTCCGTACATAAACTTTGGTATATTCTTATTTTTGCACCAAAAGCGTATCTTAGATAACTGCAGGTCTCGATACGACTGAAATTTGGCTCAAATCATATATTATACAAATATGTGGTACAAATATCAGTGATTATCGTCCATAGAGAACTAGATAACATGAAATAGATGTATATCGGAATTCTGGCAAATCAAATCCAATCACAGTACCACTCAAAGTCGATGATCAGTTGATAATTATTATATTCGTCTGTGTACGGTCAGAGCAATTGTGGGTATTTCATCAAATTATAAAGTCGGCTTACATGTCCATTTATAGTTCAATACCAAATGTCCGAACAGACAGGGAAACGTACTTGGGCATAATAGACCAATATGATAATGATTAGTGATAAACTGGACTGATTTGGGGCTTACACTCCTGAAAAATTCCCTTTTATCTAATCTAAAAATTCCGATACAGGTAGAAATATTATTACACCTGCAGATTTATTGTATTAAAATCTATCACAGTTTGTGGATTGCCTTTTTAAATTACTAAAAAGTGATATATACAAATCTAACATAAAATTTTATATATCGCTGGCACACGAACATAAATATTTTTAACAAATTATAATATCATTTCTATTTGATTTCACTGATTTCCTTGAATTACATAAAATTAGATAACTAACTCTAATTTATTATTATTTTAAATATATTTTAATTTTATTACCGATATCGGAGATATATATCTCTGTCGATATACAAGGATTTATAACAAGAACCAGCGATATAATATGATTTGATTTGATTTTTTTGTTTAACGCCATACTCAACAATCTTTCAGTCATATGAAGGCGTCCAGTTTTTATTGTTGGGGGAGAAACCCCGGTTACCCGGGTAAAGACCACCGACCTTCCGCAAGTAAACCAACGATATATAAAAACTTTAAATTATCTGCTTCCTTTATCATAAATTTACGGCGCCCCTTTAGTGACTTAGAATACAGTATATTATTTTATTATATTGTGCACACAATTTAGTTATATTGTGCGCACAGTTTAACTATATTGTGCGCAAAGTTTAACATTCATTACATTGTGCGCACAGCTTATTTATATTTTGCGTACAGTTTAGCTTTACTGTACGCATAGTTTAACTATATTGTGTGCACAGTTAAGTTATGTTGTGAGCATAGTTTAGGTATATTGTGCGCATAGTTTAATTGTATTATGCACACAGTTTAATTGTATTGTGCGCACAGCATAGTTATATTGTGCGCACAGTTTAGCTATATTGTGCACACATTTTAACTATATTTTGCACACAGTTTAACTATATTGTGCACACAGTTTAAATATATCGTGCATACAGTTTAAAGAAGAGAGGCCTTATGTCGCACACCTAGCAAAGTGTAACATTGCATAATAAGTCAAAATGTCTAAAAATGATATTTTCTGTTTAATTAGCTGATTTTGAAAAATGTTTCTAGTGCAAACATGCGGCTCTATATGGGGAAATTTTGTTCAATTATATTTTCTAATTGATTTGTAAATGTCTAAAACTTGATTAAAACTGATATACTATTAATCCTAAATTGAAAACTGATCGTAAACAATCCTATGGCAAGCAAATTTCCCATGGTATAGATATATGGAAATTGTTAGGAAATATCTAAATAATCGTTGTGACAATGTTTCAATGTCACAGGCTCAAGGGTCAAGGTCACAGGGAACTAGGTAAACAGAAAATAAGTTTTTCGTCAACTTTGTTTTACTTCTTTTCAAAAACAATGGGAGCTGACCTGGCTCAGTCGGTAGCCCGCTCGACCCTTGTTCGTGAGGTCGTAAGTTTAAGTCCAGCCGGCTGCAGGTTGGTTTCCTGTCTTACTGATGAGACGGTTAGAACCGAGGTCCCGTGTCACAGTAGGTGTCGGCACTGCTCAATGGCCGTAAGTGCCGATCATAGGCCAAAATGTGAAGCCCAACACCTGCATTTGGTGACATCTCCATATGAGTGAAAGATTCTTGAGTGGGACGTTAAACAACAATAAACAAACAAACAAATGAAAAACAATAGACCGAAACTAAACCAAACTTGCCAGAAACTAACCTCGTATGAAGCCGCATAGCTTTTGGAAATGCCAAGGGCCTAGGATCCATATGGCTCCAAATGGGCAAAAAGGGGTAAAAACTTGGTAATCTTGTCATAAACCTAATGGATGATAAGGTTTCTCTCAAATTTGGTATACATCATTGTCAAGTCCAAAGCTACAATTTTGAAAATGAAATTGAGGTTTCACAAGACTCCAACCGCCAGGTTATATGGATTATTTAATGGACATATTGTATCCAAAGATATATTATAAAGTGGTTCGTTAAGCCTCTTCTTAAATATTCAAATAGAGTTCAACTTTGCGCAAAATATAGTTAAACCAGATTGACATATTGCCAAGGTCATGGGGTCGAAGGTTTAGGTCACAGGCACGGAAGTAAACAAAACAAATTGCAGAAACTATCCCCATATTAAGCCACACAATGACTGCAAAGGAAATGGAAATAAGACACATAGCGGCTCCAAAAAGAGTCACAACTAGAAACTTCTTTGAAAATCAACTAATTAAACAGAAAATATAATCTTTTAGACAATATAACTAAACTAAACAAATATAATATTTGTTAAACTGTGAGTACAATTTAGTTAAATTGTGCGCCCAATATAACTAAACTGTGCGCGCAATATAGTTAAACTGTGGCGCACACTATACCTAAACTGTGCGCACAATATACCTAAACTGTGCGCACAACATAACTAAACAGTGTGCACAATATAGTTAAACTGTGCGCACAACATAACTAAACTGTGTGCACAATATAACTAAGCTGTGCGCACAATGTAATGAAACTGCGCACAATATAACTAAACAATGCACACAATATAATGAATGTTAACATGTGTGCACAATATTGTTAAACTTTCGCACAATATAACTAAACTATGTGCACAATATAATAAAAAATATACTGATTTCTATGTCACTAAAGGGGCGCCGTATAGATTGACTCTGATATTATGTTGCTTTTGATTTTTAATTTAATTTTTTTTTATTTTCAATTGTCAATTAATTTGTATTGTATAACAGAATTGTAGTTTTTGCATTCGATAAACTTGGGACTATACCTTTTAGTACTGCAGGTAATTCAAATAATCGTTTAATAATCGTTTAATGGACCGCCTGTGTATTGTTCATTGGGACGGCATCCCGCTGACAGGTGAAACACACACATATGATGACTCTCAGCATGATATATCCGGTCTTGATAAAGACGATTGATCTATGCTACTTAGGTGTCCTTTTGGTAATACACACCAATCTCAGAAAAAGATTTTGGAAAACTATCAATATATGTACTAGTACTAACTATTAAATTGTCTTATTTTTCACTATTTTATACCGATTCACAATGAAATAAATTATCGAAAATTTAAAATATTACAACTTTTGAACATATATTTAAGACATATGTGAAAATTATAAATTAGTTAAACAGATCGGTTGTTCTGTCAGTAATCCATATCACCCAGCCATGCACATTTCCCACTGATAAGATAACCGGAAATACTGTCCTCGCTTGTAACATATGGTGTTAAAAGCGCTTTAAATGGAGACAGCGGTAGGCTCCCATTGAAAAGCTAGATCTGATGAATTAAAGGAAAAACAGAGAGAGTGTTTTTCTGTTTAATGTATATGCAGTCTAATTAAAAATCGAACTCTCATCACTCCCGTTTTCTGATATGTCGCGTAGATGGAACCGCTATGCGGTCATTCGCGAGTGACGTCTCGTAGCTGTGTACTGTGTAGAAGATGATTTAATGAATCCATGTATAACCCGTGTTTTGTAGTAGTGGAATTCGGATATTTGCATCGCACCCTTGGTAAATTCCGGGAAATTAAATTTCATTGAAATATTTTAAGATGAATTTTTCTTTAGATGTTTTTAAATTATAAATTCTCCAAAAACTATGATAGTCATCTTTGTACATTGGTTATTCTTAGACGGATTTGACTATGCATTGATGTTTAACCTTGTGTGATACCACTTTCCCTTTAGAAAATCTTAAATTGGAGCTCAGTTGATGAAGTTTAATTGACAAAAAAGATCATCTTGAGCATTTTAACTTTGGTATTGTGTATTTGTGTATATTTGTAAAAGACATATTTGATATTGAATATATATATATATATCAATCAATCATTCGTATGATTATTGTACAGGTATCTATCTATCTATCTATCTATCTATCTATCTATCTATATATATATATATATATATATATATATATATATATATATATATATATATATCAAGCATTCGTATGATTATTGTACAGGTATCATGAAACAATTACAACTTACATGTTTTACATCTGTCTTCAACATTAACTAGGAGCTAAATGTTCTGACACGTAATTGACAACTTCGATGTGCAATGTTTATTTCCTTTTTTGATATTTAGTCCCTACACAACTTTTATCTGTACATGTCCCTTACCAGGTATAAAATTTCCACCTTTTATAAATTGGATACCTTAAAGCATTCTTACCTCTCGGTCACGAAGTCCCACCAAAAAAATAATTTCTGTTATGGAGACATCATCGGTTGTAAAAGGATAACCAAAAATTTTTAGTTTTGCTGTGGCATAACGACATTATAATGATGACGCTTTGACGTGCCAACTTGTCGATTTGTGACATCCCCGTGTTCATTCTCAGCTGCAAAATGCACGACTTTTAATGCCTATGACAATTGCTTGGTATAAAAACAGGCACACCATGCAAATAAGATTGAACCTTGGCATTCCTCATGCAAACACCAGTAGTATATGTACTACACTATGCCCCCCTTTTTCCGAGAACTGTGGTCCATTTTCCTGTAATTCCGTTGTCACGTGGTCAGTTGCCCAGGTTGTTATATATATAGACGTAGATATATATAACGTGTATACATGTTTGTACATGTTACATGGTTAGATGTTTTTCAATTTTGTGTGTGTGTGTATAGACGACCCCGAAAAACGTCACGCTCCCGTGCTCACCAGGTAAATGCCTCACGAGTCGCCTCGCAGGTGTTCCAACGGTATAGTGTAGTAAATATTGAAAAGACCATAAGTAATTTCACCCCACTTTAAAAAATCATGTCTCATGTACATCGATCTACCGAGCGGTTATTGGATTTACCGATCCCTCCCGAGAGATCTATTACGACATCCTATATCGAACCGTTATTAGATCTCCCGATTCCTTCCGATTTTAAAAAAACGTATTTAAAACCCAAACGTGTCTACACGGGTCAGACCTATCGTTTCGACAGAATTTCCTCGACACGCAGGATAAAGTTTGGAACCAGGTTCGACGAGTATAAAGTAGTCCTATTGAGGGACGACCGGGTTATCGATATAGACCGTTTATTTGTACAACTCGTAAGGTCGGTGATAAACGATAGAGGGTTGCAAAACGGCGATAAATTTCGCATCATCATCAATCACCCGAAATTCCCGAAACCGTTCAGTACGAAATATATTAACGTTTCGTGGGATTTAGCCGAAGAGTTATTCAAAGCACTGCAAGAGTATATAGAATATTACGAAGTGTCTTTAGACGAAGTAGAAATAGTCGTCCAGTCTACGACAATGCCGAGGGGCAAGGGGAGATCCAAAGAACCGGTGACAAAGGAGACCTCGTCGTCGAAGAGAAGTATCATCACGATTAAAAACGACGACGTCACGTGTCTGGCACGAGCCATCGTGACGGCGGTGGCCAACAAACATAAAGACAAATGGACGAATTCCCAGCTTCGACACGGTTTCAACGAGAGTCGCAAATTACAAAGGGTCGAAGCGTTAAAACTTCACGAAGAAGCGGGCGTTCCCGTCCGGGATCACGGTTGTACCT
The DNA here is from genome assembly GCA_030159075.1 of Atrina japonica. NCBI lineage: Eukaryota > Metazoa > Mollusca > Bivalvia > Pterioida > Pinnidae > Atrina > Atrina japonica. Next base: position 77,972 of record BROG01000649.1, read on the forward strand.
TGGAAGACGGGAAAACGTTTGCCGATCACCTGGGCGTGCAGATCAGCATAGTGGACGGCGAACGGTTCAACGAGATCATCTATACGACCGAAGGGAGCGACGACGACGCGATCTATCTGTACAAGAATAAAAATCACTTCGACGTGATCACGAAGATGAACGGTTTTTTGGGTACGGGGTATTACTGTCATACTTGTAAGAAGGGTTATACGAGACGAGATCGTCACAGATAAGTGTTTATCGTGCTTCGGTTACAATTGCCCCAGGGGTGAAAGGATAGTGTGTGACGAATGTAACAGAGCGTTTTTCGGCGAAGACTGTTTTAAGGAACATAAACGCAACAGAGGCAAGCGAGACGGCGAACCGGACGTGGTTTGTTTATCCGTTCAGAAATGTTTAAAGTGCGAACGGGTGTTGACCAAGGACTTCAAGTCCCACGTATGTGGTCGTTCCGAATGTCCGAATTGTAAAAAATACGTCGACATGACGACGCACAAGTGTTTCATGGTCCAGAAACAATGCAAGGGTGGAGAGTGCACGGAGGAGGAACCGTGCGAGGAGGCGACAGAAAAGGAGTATGAATGGTGTTACAGTTGTAAAACGCGAACGACAAAGTATTATTTTTACGACATAGAAGCGATGCAAGACACCGGCGTTCACATACCGAATCTAATCGTGTGCCAAGACTTTGTCGGTAAACAACACGAATTTTCTACCGTCGACGAGTTCTGCAAGTTTGTCATGGACCAAGACGGTACGTTCATCGCCCACAATGCCAAATCGTACGACGCGCAGTTTTTGTTAAAGTATTTCGTGGAGCATAACCTTAAACCATACTGCATTTACAACGGTACGAAGATCATGTACATGAAAGTCGGTGGTGCTCGTTTTATCGATTCCATAAATTTTGTCCAATCCGCTCTGGCGGAATTTCCGAAGACGTTTGGTCTGACCGAACTCAAAAAAGGGTATTTCCCTCATTATTTCAACAAACCGTGTCATCAACGTTATGTGGGATCGTTGCCTAGTAAAAAACATTACGGTGTCGATCACATGAGCAAACGCAACAGGGAAGAGTTTTTAAAGTGGTACGAGGTGCGAAAGAACGATGTGTTTGATTTCCAGAAAGAACTGAGGGAGTACTGCACGTCCGACGTCGACATATTACGACGGTCCATGTTGAAATTCAGGAAAGACTTTATCGCGTTGGAAAACATAGATCCGTTACAGTACGTGACGATAGCGTCCGTGTGCATGACCGTTTACAGAAGCAATTACATGCCCGAAAAGAAGATAGCCGTCCATAACAATAACGTCGTTCGCGATACGTACAGCGCGAAATCCATTTCTTGGCTGGATCACGTGGCCGAGAGAGACGGCGTCGTCATACGACACGCGTTGAACGGCGGCGAGGTGACTCTGCCCGACGACATCGGTAAAGTCGACGGGTATTGCGAAGACACGAGGACGGTTTACGAATTTCACGCGTGTTTCTGGCACGGGTGTAAAAAGTGTTACGCGCGAGACACCGTCAATAACAAGAACCAATTTGAGATGGACACGCTCAGAAAACGAACCTCCGCGAAAAACGAGAAGATACGACGGGCCGGTTACGCGATCGTCGAGGTCTGGGAATGCGAGGCGAAAGACATAAAAGTTAAAGAGATCGTGACGCCGTTAGATCCGCGAGACGCCTTTTTCGGCGGTAGGACCAACGTGACCAAGTTGCTGTACGACTTCGACGACGGAAGAGAAAAGGGACGATACGCCGACTTTGTCAGTCTGTACCCGACGGTCCAGTTTTATAAGACCTACCCTGTCGGTCACCCCGTTAAAATAGTTAATCCCGAACGCGTCGATTGAACTTGGTTGGGGTTCGTCAAATGTAAAGTCGTGCCGCCCCGGAAATTATATCATCCCGTCTTACCCGTCAAAATGAAATGCGGAAATGCCGAAAAGCTCTTGTTCCCGCTGTGTAAGACGTGCGCCGAACGACGGTCACAGAGTCCGTGCGAACACACCGACGAGCAGAGGTCGTTCGCGGGCACGTGGTGTACTCCCGAGCTATTCAAAGCTTTGGATAAGGGGTACGAGATAGAGAAGATTTACGAAGTATGGGATTTTCTCTACACCAGCGAGGACGTGGACCTCTTTAGAAACTACGTCAAGAAGTTTATGAAGATCAAGATGGAAAGTTCCGCTTTGAAGGTCGGTCCGGGTACTCCTTACGACTCGGAAGAACGTTATAAAGACATGGTCAGAGAACGTTTGGGGATCGACTTGGGCGTAATAAGGTATAATCCCGGCATGCGCGCCATCTCTAAATTATGTCTCAACTCTCTCTGGGGCAAGTTCGGTCAAAGGATCAACATGAAACAGACCGAATACGTGAGCGAACCGGCACGTTTTTACGGGTTGTTGTTGGACGACAAGATAGACAGTCTCAACAGTTCATCAACGACGACATGGTCCAGATGACTTATGATCACAAAGGTCATTTCGTCGACCAGGCCAAGGACGTCAACCTCTTCATAGCGTGTTTTACGACGGCTCACGCCAGAACCATGTTATACGACGTGTTGGACAGACTCGACGATAGAGTGTTGGGATTCGATACCGATAGCGTGTGGTACGTCGATGGCGACGACGGGGTCTCGATCGACACGGGCGATAACTTGGGCGATTTGACGGACGAGTTAGGCGGCGATTTCATCACGTCGTGGTGCGCCACCGGTCCCAAATCTTATTCGTACGAAACGAACGCGGGTAAAAAGGTGTGTAAGGTCAAAGGATTTAGTCTGAATTACGAAAATTCTCTTTACATCAACCGAGAAACGATGACCGACGTCGTCAAAGAAACGCGTAAGAGGATTACGACCGTTCGAGAAAACGCCATCACGAGAGATTCCGCAACCAAACGTGTCGTGAATCGCTATCAGGAGAAAGAGTTTACGTTGTGTTACGATAAAAGGGTGATGAAGGACGGGTACGACACGCTTCCCTACGGGTATTAAAAAATTTATTAATATTAATAAATTTTTTTAATCGCCGACGACGACCAATAATTCCTCTCGGACGAACGTTCTCTGCGGCGCCGGTTCCTTGAGCTGATACAGGTCGATGCCCTGCATTCTGAAATGCCTGTCTATGTCGTGTTTGTCGACGCTCCAGATGGGATCGGTGGCCCTCCTGCGCCCGCCGCCTTCCAATTCGCCCGGTCGATACAGATATCTTACTTTCGCAAAGGGACTGATGGGAGGTTGCACTTTATCGACGGTTTCCACCTTTTTGGGCGGGTCGGTCTCTTCGTTCATCGTTTTGACGACTTCCGGCAACCGTTTCGCCCATTCTCTGTTTCTGTCTTTGGTTTTCATCTCTTGATCGTATTGATAGCTAAACAACTGTTCGCCCAACGTTCTATTAAATCGTTCGACGATGGCTTGGTCGCGGTGAAGGTCGACCCGACCTCTTCTTATTCTCGCGCCGTGTCGGGTCATGAGTTTGGTGACGGCGCCCATGAATTCGCGGCCGGGGTCGACTTGTAATAATTTGGGAAACGTCAGACGCCGTTCGTAGATCTTTTCGAAAGCGTCGGCCACCTCTCGACTGTCTTTGGTCGTCAGCGGTTCCGCTTCTTTGTAGCGCGTGCCCACGTCGACCAACGTCAGCGCGTATTTGTACGTTTTCCCGTCCACCTTGTCGTGCGGTAAAAACAACAGGTCGGCCTGGTGAGTGTCGTTTTCTTTCGCGTCTTCGAATCGAGGTCTCACGATCTTCTTGGGGGCCGGTAGGTAGATTTGCCACACGTCTTGTTTTTTCAGGAATTCCAACGCTTCCTTCTCGCTGACTTTGGCCGCTTTGGCCAATTTCCCGATGGCGACCTTTCCCTTCCAATAGTGTTTGTGATAGATCTCTTCCATTTTTTTTTTACTTTAGGCGACGTATTTTTTAACGCCGTAGAACACGAGTCCCGTTCCCACGATCACGAAGAGGAGTTCCTTGTCTTTTTGTTCTTCCGAGGGTTGATAGAAATCGCTCAACTTCGGTTCGGGCGGCATCGCCGCTTCTTCCGTCATCTGCGAGTAGAGTCGCATGGCGGCATCCACTTCTTTGTAGGTGTACAGGGAATGTCCTTCCTTCCTGAGTCTCTCGTTGAGAAAATCTAATCGCTTCGTGCGTTCGTGATTCCGCCGATCTCGAGCCGCGGTCAGTTTTTCCATCGCTTCGTCGTGCCTCTTCTGTTCTTCGTGATTCGAGAATAGAAATTGCGATCCCGAGAAGGCGAGAGCATTGACTACTGCCCCGCCTATCATCATCGCGATCGTTGCCATTTTTTTTTTTAAATAGAATTTTTAGTTTATTTCATGATATCGGCGGGGATGATACCCTTCTTGACCAGCATGTCTTTGGTGTACTCGGCCAAAACGTAGTCGACGAAGACCATCCCGAGATCCTTCGGATCTAGATCCAGCTTGGGCGATGTCGTCTTGAGGAACTTCTTGGAAAGTTGCGCGTACCCGGTGGCGATTCCCGTCACGACGGCCGCGTGATACGCGGTGTTGACCAAATCCTTTTCACTCATTTTTTTATATGAAAAGAATTATTATTTATCGGATTTTACCGTCCACGACGTGCCGTTGTTCGAGTTGTAGTACTCGTCGCAGTAGGTGTCGACGACGCAGATAAAATCCCCGATATCGTTTTCGTCGTCCGTATGGTGATGGTGGTGATGAAGGACGTGAACGTTCTCGTCTCTTAGAGCGTCGTCGTCCGACTCGCGGCGGCGATGAAGATGGACGTGTTGGATTTTTTGGGTTTGTAAGACGTCCGCGAGCCAGGTCGCGAATAAGCTCGTGGCGAAGAGTCCCACCGCCACCACCGTCGCCGTTTTCAAAACCGTTTTCGGGTTACTCATAATTTTTTATAGTGAAAAAGATTATTAGTTATCCCTCTTCTTCGTCTTCGGTACAGTCGTGGTGGTGGATGTGTTGGACGTTAGCTTCTACTACTTGTGCGATCATGACAACAAATAGACTCGTGGTGATGATTCCCGACGCCATCAACACCGCCGTGTCCATGAACGTTCTCAGTGTCTCGTTACACATTTTTATAGTGAAAAGATTTTTATTTAATACATTTCGTGGGGATTGGATTTGGAGACTTCTTCTTTAGGTTCTGGAAGAGGAGGAGGTGTCGGCTGCGGCGGCGGCGGTTGGTTTTTCCTGTACAACACCACCACCACTCTCCGACGGCCGCGAGTCCGCCGCCGACCGCTAGCCATTTCCAGCTATCCTGGCCATTAGCATTGCTATTAGCATTGCCATCCCGGCCATTAGCATTGCCATTAGCATTGCTATTAGCATTGCCATCCCGGCCATTAGCATTGCCATCCTGGCCATTAGCATTGCCATTAGCATTGCTGTCCTGACTTTTTCGACTCCACCTCTTTTGCGCTCCCTTCTTCCCCGCTTCTTGACGTTTCGGATTCTTTTTCGTTAGGAGTTCTTCCGGATTCATCACCTTTTTCTATTCCCTCCGATTTTTTTAATCCCGTTATATAGCGACTGGACGTGGCGGCGAGACTGAGAGGGGCCAGGTAGGAACCGAAGTGGTAGAACAGGCTGCAGCACGCTTCGCCGATGGCCGCGTCGAGGAAGGGATCTTCGCTCAGTTCTTCGATCAGTTTAGGTTCGTTCTGCAGATCGAAAAAATATTTTAGACTCTGGGCGTACAGCGTGATGACGGAATTGGCGATCGATTTACTCATGCGCATGCCGAGTCGCGCGTTGAGTAGACGATTTAGATTGTCCAGTTCCTTGTCGTTCATCTTGTTCAGGTCGGCGACGGTCACGTCTTTTCCCTGGAAGTGACGCGCTCGTCCCGATCCGACGATGGTCGATAACCTATCTTGAGTGAGTCGTCTACCGTCGTCGTCGTCGTCTCGGCGGCGGTAGCGACGTTCGTTAGTATCTCGTCCACGTTCATCTCTTTTTTTATACATTTTATTTATATTTTGTAAAAAACGTTACGTTTTTACAAAAATACTGTCACGGGCTTTTTTTTATTTATTCCGTGTCGGACTCCAAGTCCAAGTCTTCTACGCAGTCGGACAAATCCGGTAGAGGAGTACCGCCGATCGTTTTGACGATGATGGCCTGGTGTAAGAGAGTTTGCATGTATACTTTCGATTCTTTGTTGGGGATGTAAACGTTGTCTACGCGTAAAGAACCAATGGCCAGACATCGTTTTTTCTCGTAATCGTGGGGGTTGACTTCGACGATCGATTTGCCTTTCGGGTCGTCGTCCGTTCTCTTTCTGTAAAAAATAGGTTTGTCTCGTTCACCGTCCAGTTTAACTTTCGTGTAGAGCTCATTATCGGTGTTTTTTTTTATCCTTTTTGACGAGGACTATATCGTTGACATCCACGGGAGATTTTCTACCGTTTTCTTTCAGTGTCTTTGCGAGTTTTTCTATTTCCGTTCTCAAGAACGCCGCGATCTTTTCCAACATGGCGACGAATTCCTTTCCGCATTTAAATTTCATAGAATAATCGGAACCGTTCTCGTATTGCCACAAGCCGGACGATTCCATTTTGGGAGTGCGTATCACTAACGGTCTCACGTCGCCGGTCGGGTACCGGTACGCGACGTAAACGCGTTGATAACGTTTCCCTTTCTTATCGACGTAATGGGCGCCCGTCCTTAAATTGTTCACGTCAAAGTTCTCGACTGTCACGAAGGCCATGTTTTCTTTTTTTTTAATAACGAATAAATTTTCTTTATGCCATTTTCAAATCTTTTGCAAATGTCGTCTCAACCATCGTTCCGTTCGGTGATAACGTTCTAAGCGTAATAGATAGAGTATCGCGAATAAGAGGAGTAAAATCCATAAAACGATGAACGTGAGCAACGCGAACAAGACCATCTCGGTAAAACGTTTCATTTCTTAACGTAAAAAAATTTGTTAAAAGACTTAAACAATAGATAATAAATAAAAAAATGTTTATTTTACTGGACAAGGCGTTTACCGAACGCGGCGTAAAACAGATGTTGCATAACGTGCATGCAGTTGGGCGGCGTAACCAAGTCTTGGTGCATTGGCCCGACGACGTCAAACTGACGTGTCAAAAATGCGCAGAGACTACCCGTGTAAGCATCCGGTCGTCGTGAATTCGTTGTTTTGTAGCATTCACCACAACTACTTGATAGAGAGAGGCATCGACACGATGGAGTATTGCACCTCTTGCCAAAAGTGGATGGCCGATAGTACTAAATACGAAACGTGTTATACGTGCGGCGGAAAAGAACGCGCGGACGAGTGGCACAAGACGCATCCGCGGTGCAAGAGGAGAAGAAGACGCGGACGTCCCAAGAAAGAGGTTTAACCGGATTATTTTTTTTAAGACATTCTTAAAAAAAATCTACGGTTAACGAGAAGCGGATTTTGGTTTACGAGAGCGAAGCGTTTTCATCGTTTTGTAATGCTCAGACTTAACGAGAAGTCGACTTGTCGCCAAGAAGGGTGCGGAGCTGTTCGCGCAGATCGTCCGTCTCTTGAGTCGATACTTTTTTTACGACGTCGTCGGCTTTGTATTTGGCGTACAGTTTGTCCTTCATCTCGCGATACTTGGTCAGTTCGTGCGACACGGTGGCGAATTCTTCGTCCGTGATCTTCCCGTCCTCCAGCGCGCGACTCACCAGATCCGCGACGGAATTCAGTTTGCTCTCCGCCAGTTTGACGATCTTCAGGTGCTTCTCCGATTTCTTCAGCAACACTCGTCGGATTCCCTTCATGACCAGTCCCACGGATCCCACGGTCACGGCCACGATCTGCAGGGGTAAACCTGCGATGGGCACGGCGAATCCCAGTCCTCCACACACTAAACTTCCCGCGATCAGCGCGCCGTCTATCCCGTCCGCGGTGTTGACGATTCGCTTGTATTTCTTGTGCACGCTCTTCCGCGTCTCGATCTCTCGCCTGAACGTCTGCTCGATCTCTCCGATCCGTCGGAGACGATACTCTTGCGGATCGGGTTCTAACGTCGGGTACAACGCCTCTTTGTTGCTGTTACTCATCTTTTGTTTTTAATTAAAAAGTTTTTTATACGTCGAGAACGACGACGCCGTTGACGGAACCCGATTTCGATCCTTTGTTCACGGCGAAGTTGAGGACGTCGCCCTCCGTCACTCGCAACGGCGGGTTCAGCGGGACGATATCGCCGGTCTGGGTCCGGAAGGTTCTGTATTCCACGTCGTTCAGGACCAGCGTCACGTCCAGTTCGCCCAAGAGACCCAGACGGATGACGTGACCGTCGAACAACATCGTCGTGCCCAGTACGGGTCGGAGTCTTCCGTTTTTATTCACTTCGAATTGGAAGGTGTTCATGATGCGACGGTTTTTGGCCAACGCGGTGATCTCCTCTTTGGCGTCGTTGAGTTCTTTGAGGAGTCTCTCGTTCAGGTCCTCCACCAGTTCTTCCCTTTCCACGTCTTCCCAATAGAATCCCGATCTAGACATTTTCCTTTTTTATTTTAGAATTTCTTAAATTCCAATAGAACGTGAACGGATTGAGCGTAATTGTCGATGGGTTTGCCTTTCTCGTCCTTGAGACGTATCGTCACTTCCGAGATGCGACCCCGTCTCAACGACAGGAACACGGGATTGCCTAAATCTTTTTCGTACAACTCGGAAAATTTCACGTTGGGACAGGGTAGGGACGCGAGGATGTCCGTCGCCGTGCCGTCTCTCCCACCCTCATCCAACACGTCGAGATGGACGTTGACGAGTTCCACCGGCTGCAGGTTGATGCTGTTGCTCGGGACGATGGTGCCGTGGAGATACGCGTTCTCGTCGATGCCTAGAATCTTACCGAGTTCCGGCGGAAGCACCACCGCCGTGCTGTCCGACCCGTCGATTCTCACCCTCATGGTGGTCTTGTCCAGGAACACCTTGTCGAAGTATTTCGCGAGAATTCGTCGTAGGTCGGTGAAGGTGTACGACCCGGCGTGCACGCTTTGGACTTTGGGTCTGTCACCCCTTTTGACGTAGCGTATCTCCACGTCTTTCTTGACGTTGTACAACCCGTTGTAAAGACGGACGGACTTGACGCCCACGCACCACCCGCCGTTCGCGTTATCGACGTAACGAGAGAGTTTGACGGGTTTTTCGATATCCTTCACGAGATAGAACATGTTTATTATTTTTATATAAAATTTTTTACTTTATATAAAATATATATACGATGAACGTCTACGAGTACAAGAAGAATCTAAATCTATCGTCGTTCGACGTCTACGTCAACGAAGAAAAAAAGTTTCGAGCGTCGTTCGAGAACGTTTTCGACGAGTATAGTAATCCGATGACCCTCGAGTATAATAGCGATTATTATCGCGCGACGTTGAAACGATGGTACCTGCAGTCCATCGGCGGATTCGGGCAGAATCAAGTGAATTTCGCGGTGTGGTGCGCGACGACGGGATGCGGGGTGACGCTGGACGCGGGAAACGATCACCTGTCCAAATCGTTCTTTAGCTTCCACATCTACTATCAGATCAGAAGAGTCCTGCAAGAACTCGCCGCACCCCTACCCTCCGACCCGTCCTTCGACCGTTATGCGAACAACATCGATAAGGGAGCGTATCGGAGACTCTGTCGCGAATTCGACGTCCCGGTCGAGACGGTTTGGAAGATCAAGGGAAACATCTTCGGAGACTACAAATCCAAGTGGTCTACCTTCGTCAACGATCGATCGGAGGGATTCACGACTCCCGGGTTGAGGAGATTAGACGCGTCCATTCGCGTCTTCGTCTGGGCGATCTTGGGAGCGCAGGGTCAGACGAGGACCTCGATCGCGGGCACGAGCGCCACGTCGCTGGACGCCAAGAATCAGTTCCTGGCCAACGTCGAGGACGCCGTCAACCGTCCGCTCGACCTACCCGCCGACATTTCCAGATACGAAGACTGTCTGAAGTACGCCAATTCCAAACTGGACTACGTCGTCCATCCGGGGCTGTACATGCTACCCAGCGACATGGCGTTGAAGATCGGCAAGAACATCGTCGGCTACAACAACGAGATCGTGATCGCCCCCGACACCGCGACCATCGGAACGAACACCGACCTCAACGCCAAGACGTTCGCGAAGATTCGACCGCCGCCGCCGCCGCAGATCAAATCGCCACCCCAACGAGTTAAACCTCCACCGCCACCCCAACAAGTTAAACCACCGCAGAACAAACCACAGGACGATCACGAGGATCAGAAGACGGCCGTCTTGGCTCTATCGTTACTTTCTTTTCTGGTCTTCGTCGAGTTTCGTTAACAACCAGCCGACGACGACCATGCCCAAGACCCACAGATGTTCTCCCAACCACATCGCCGTCTTGCCGAGCGTCGACAGGATCCAGGACACGATGGCGCCTAAGATACCGGGCAACGCCTCGCCGAACTTGACGGCCAGTCTCGCGAGCAATTTACCGATCGCGTCCAGCTGTTTCTTGATCCATTCCTTCGCTCCTCCTCCTCCCTCCTTGTGGGGAGGTTTAGGGGGTGGTGCGGGCGGTGGCGTCCCCGGAAGGAGCAATTCGACCAAGAAACCTATCGTCATGCCGATCGCCGTCAGGACGCTGAAGATGGTGACACCCTGTTCTCTGAACAGGTCGGCGATCCGTTCTCGCAACGGGACGTTGTCGTCCAGCAACCTCGCGATCGATTCTTTGATGGCGGCGAGTTGCGACTTTAGCCGTCCCTTGAGGATGTCGACGCTCTCGTTCACGCCGTCCAATTCGCCTCGCGTCTTGGCGATCTCCCTCTCGATGCGTTCCCGGTCGCCGGGATTCTGGGCGAGGTCTTCCTTCCACTGCGACAACGTGCGTTCCAACGCCACTCTCTTGGCTTCCTGAACGAGCAACGTGCCGCGAACGGTTCTCAGACTCTTGTCCAGACCCAAGAGTTCCCTCATGGGCAGACCGTCCGTCTGCGTCACTTCGTCGGCGAGATCGTGTATACTATCGGATAGTTTTGTTACGCTGTCGCCTAATCGTTTCACTCGCGTTTCGTCGTTCATCTCGGTAAGTTCTATATTTTCCACATCTTCTAAAACACTATCGACATTGCGAACCACCGTCTTCGCCTTTTTACTTACGGGGAGTTGGTCGTATAGACCCAACGCTCGAACAAATTGTGTACCTCCTGTGTCTACTCGACCCCTTAACGTAGATGCCTTTACAAATTTCTTAGGGTTATTTTTAGCGTTTAATAAAATCTTTTTACCCTTCCACTCGGCATATAAATTATTATCCTGATCGGATGAAAAGTTTATGTTTCTATCGGGATTACCCTTCGTTGCTTTTTTCCATTCGTCCACGAGATTCAGCGTCCTAAAACGTTCCAGTTGATTTTCTTGAGGAGCGATGGGAACGTCCGGGGCACTAGAGGGGTCCCAAGCGGTGTGTGCACGATTATCGACGAACGACGTCTCCGCGGTCCTTCCAGAGTCGTCGTCGTCTGGATTCGAGGGATTATCTTGCATTTCGTAATCGTCGTCGTCGTCGTCTTCGAGCATAAAATCCAACTCATCATTCGCTGGATGTTCGGCCATTGTTGTTTTTTTTTTTAAAACGCTTTAAATTTTTTTATTACGTAATAGAAAAAAGATGATGAATTACGGACACGTTCTCGATCCCGATAGGAAATTGCGCACACCCTTCGGCGTGAAGGGCATACGCCAAACGGCGACCGTGTCCCACAATCCTTCGAGCATCGAAGAAAACCAAACGTTGACGGTTCGCTTTCCCAATTTGAGCGAGAACGACGTCATCGTCCCTCGCACCGCGAAACTGTGCTTCGACATGGAAGTCGCCGTGAAAGGCGGCGATCTCGCCAAAACGGGCGTTTATAATAATCTGGGACGTAACATCGTCAAGAAGATCGAGGTGAAGATCTCGGGGAACACCGTTCAGAGCATCGACGATGCCGATAAATTCTTCGTCTACAACGATCTTTGGAAGACGGAACGACGTAACATGGTCTATCAGGGAATACAGAGCGACGATCTCAACAAACTAAGAGCAAAACCCATCAACTATGCAATGCCTCTCGATAGTAACGAATACTACGAGATCGGTGCGGCGTTCAGGAATCGCTTTTGCATTCCCCTGGACTTCGAAATCTTGGAGACGAGCGAACCCTTTTATCAAGAGGGGTTACAAGATCGATTGGAATACATGCTGACGTTTAACGACGCCGTACACGTCGTCTCGACGGACAATGACGATGCCGATAAAGCGATAAAGTTATAAGGTCACTAACATCGCGTTGGAGTTCGAGCAAATCACCGACGCCAATCTCGCTCGCAGCATCAGACAGACTTACGCGGGTCAGCACGTCTATTACTTCAACGAGATCATGCTCTACCGCAAAACGATGATGAGTAAATCCGCTAGCAACCTCAATTATCAGATCAACACTCCCGCACACTCTCTCGCGGGCATTCTCTTTCTCTTCAAAGACCCTTCCGTTAAGGATCCCGAAAAGTTTTATAATCCGCGAATCACCAAAGTGAAAATGACCATCGAGGGTAAGCCAAACCAACTGTTCACGGACGGCATGACACCTCAAGACCACTTCGACGAGATTAAAAAGTTTTTCCCCCTGAATCGCGAAACCGTCACGGAATCGATCGCCAAGGAACTCGAGCTGAGCGATATGACTCTGGGAAAATATCTCAAAGACCATTTCGGTCTCTGGCTGGATCTGCGAACGACGCCCGAAAACCATCTCCACGGCACGGGTCGCAAGTTACAAAACATCAGCGAAGGCGTTTCCGTCCACATCGAGAGAACGCCAGAAACAAATACCAATCCCTTGGACGTTTACATCTTCGTCGTCAAGGACGGACAGATCAACATGTTAGACGGTCGTTTCAAGAGCGTCGTCTCTTAAGAAAAATTAAAATCCCATAAGAAAAAATGTTCATGCGAGAAGCACACGCCGCCATGACCGTGGGCGCCACGGGATGCGGGAAGACGGAATTCGTTCTCGATCTGCTGGAAGACGAATACAGAGACGTCTTCGATCACATCGTCATCCTGTGCCCTTCCATCGACTTCAACCGAGCGTACAAATCGAGAAAATGGATCGGTGAAGACGTCAAACAACCCAAAGACAAACGCGTCGTCATCGTCAATCCCGTCTCCAAGACCGGCGAAGAATTGCTGCAGGACACGTTGAGACACTTTTACGAAGTGTACAAGGGAACACCCACGCTGTACGTCATCGACGACTGCTCGGCCACGAAACAGATCAAGAAGAAAGCGGACGCCCTGTCCATGCTGGCGTTTTCGGGACGGCACGCCAATCAATCCGTCTGGATCTTGTCGCAACGCTACAACAGCGCGTCCAAAGACTTTAGATCCCAGATCAAGTGGGTGGCGCTCTTCTTCACCAAAGACAAATTCAGTTTCAACGAATGTCTGGACGAGAACGACGTCGTGCCCGAAGAGGAAAGGAAACGTCTCAAACACGAACTGTCGCAACGCAAACACTCCAAACTGATCTTGCGGACCGAACAACCGACGGACCATAAGTTCATAGAATGAAATTTATATTTTTGTGTAAAAATATAAATTACATCGTGTACATTATTAACATAAATGATAATTCCCCCCAATCCACGTCGGGATCCCACGATTCGTCTTCTTCCCATCGGTGGTTGAAAAAAACCCATCCTTTTTTGTTATACCAATACACGGTGGGATCCCATGGTTCATACTCTGTGGAGATAGCATTAAAACCAACCCAATAACGCTTATTACACCAATTTACTTTAGAATCCCAAGGCTCGGGATTGCGAGATTTATTATATTCAACCCAATTCCTTAAATTTCTATTGAAACAGGAAGGCTCTTTTGAAGGATTGATGAATAACGATAATTTTTGCCAATCGACTTCGGGTTTCCATACCTCGTCCTTTTTAAAATCGAGGTTATAACGATACCAAGCGTGTCTATTCCACCAATTGCGTGTACCAACCCCCACCTCACCCCTCTTCCACATCTCCTTGACGTTATCCCACGACTCTCCTAACCCCGTATCCCTGTTATAACATTGCCAATTATAATCATTATACCAATCCCGTTCACTATTCCACGAAGCCTTCGCTCGATAAAAACGAAACCAATAATATTTGTTTCGCCAATCGAGACCCTTTTGCCATTCGTCTTCTCCTCCGCATGCGCGAAATAACGACCAATACGCACGATGATTAGTCGGTTTTTCCTCCTGTTTATGCGGGAAAAAAATCTTGAAAGAACGGATACGAATACCTCTCCCGTTCGAGAATGTCGACGAGTTCCTCGTAATATAATCTCTTGAGACTCGACGGCGCATCGACCATCTGTTTTTCGTCTAGAGCGCGAACGCATAGCTTCTGCAAACTCGAGACGTACATGTCCTTTTTTTCTTATAACTTCAGACTTTTCTTAACAGGCTTTTCAATATTTACTACACTATACCGTTGGAACACCTGCGAGGCGACTCGTGAGGCATTTACCTGGTGAGCACGGGAGCGTGACGTTTTTCGGGGTCGTCTATACACACACACAAAATTGAAAAACATCTAACCATGTAACATGTACAAACATGTATACACGTTATATATATCTACGTCTATATATATATAACAACCTGGGCAACTGACCACGTGACAACGGAATTACAGGAAAATGGACCACAGTTCTCGGAAAAAGGGGGGCATAGTGTAGTACATATACTACTAACACCTAAATTACTAAACCACTGGGTATGGTATAGCCGTATAGTGCATATTTCCATTTTTGATAGTGTTTCTGCGCATCATTATAATAAAAAGTAATGAAATCATTTTAAGATTAATTTGTCAGTAAATTGTTATTTGAATTTGATGTCATGTATCTATTTCACAGGTTGTCCATTTGGATACTACGGGGAAGATTGTCACCAGGAATGTTCAAAATATTGTTTGTCCTCTTATTGCAATCCTGAAAATGGAATCTGTTATTATGGTTGTCAAGATGGTTGGCTTGGAGACCAATGTGACAAGCGTAATGTTGAAATATTTTGAATATTTAATGCATGAATACACTTTTTCTGAGGTATTCGCTCTCCGATGTCGGTGCATCGTTGTATAACCACGGTCTGGCCGAACCGCTATGCCCTTTCCTACCCGTGGATTTTTTGTGTCCGAAATCATTCGTTGCTATTCAGTTTTGGAGTTGGTGTGTCCTCGATCTGATTGGTTGACGAATACGAGCACAGCTTCTTCGTATTAACGGAGGCTTCATGAATGATATTAATGTTAACGAATAATCACTTCAAATTATGATTAGAAGAGATCATATCGAATCGGGACCGCAGTTATACGACGATGATGTCTGTGATACGTTAACGCGGCACGAAATATGCAGTTTATATAAATTGTTAGATCAACCTTATACTACGGAAGTATGGAAGGGACATGTGGAAAACAAATATCTCGTGCGCACGACTTAATGTTTTTTTTTCCTCAAAAAGTATGTCGTGCGCACGACTTCATATTTTTTTTTTCATTTTTGAAGTCGTGCGCACATGATAGTTATGTTGTACGCACGACTTAATTAGCCAATAGCAAACATCTCACATCGACATATGTCTCAAAGTTAGACTAGAATTTGAGGCATAATGTGAATACTACAAATAATCTTCTTAGATGTAAGACGGATATCGATGAAATTCAAAGGATAGTTGAAATGAGTAATAACGTTTATGAAGGCTCCAAGAAAACAATTTTACCTTGAAAAACAATAAAAAAACGAACACTTAGTCTACTTCTGCCTCGTGAACACTTCGTTATACACGTATTTTGTATTATTGCGTACATTGTATATAATTCATGGGTACTGTATAACAATGAAAAGGAATTATACAAAGTTGCAAAAGCTTTAACATCATAATTTACAATTTTTATACAATTATTAGGGGTAGCTGAAGCACCCTAGTCCCTATTTCCTATGGGAACTCTGGCTAAATCAGATATTTTATTCTGCAAGATCTTTGATGTAGCAAGTGTTTTCATAGGATTTACCTAGTCCCCCGCCCCACCCCTCGATATGCGAGGAACATTTTTTTAAACCATGAAAGGTATCAATAACCTTTATTAAACACCAACAATCGTGCATACGACATAACTATCTGGTGCGCACGAGTTAATATGTCGTGCGCACAACATAAAAACATAGGGAAAAATATTAAGTCCTGTGCACGACATAAAAATTAGGAAAAATTTATTATTCGCACGACATAACAAATGAGAGAAAAAATATTAAGTCGTGCGCACGACACAACAAATGAGAGAAAAAAATACTAAGTCATGCGCACGACATAAAAATTATATATATATATATATATATATATATATATATATATATATATATATATATATATATATATATATATGTTATTCGCATAACATTATTTTTGAGGAGAAAAATATTAACTCGTGCGTGAAAGATCAACTTTAATAAGTTTTTAATTTGTATTGGTCGAAATAAATATAGCTTCTGTAACTTAATCAATTGATCAAACTTTCGATTGACGGTAATTCAGACAGGAACATAAGATCTATTTAGAGTTGAGGATATTTTGAACCCATCACTATTGAAAGGGTATATAGATTTACAGAACCCTGGTGCAAAAATTTATTCAAAAATTTATTCACACGACCGTAGTAGATATCAATACACATTCCATTGATAAGTACATTTTATGTGTTTTTTGGTTATAAAGATCTATAATAAAAAGGGAGTCACACGGTTGCTTCATATTACTCTCATTCAGTCATTCAATTTGAGATTTTTGGAAGCATGTACAAAATCATTTTTCTCTTCTTCTACGTCTCTTCCTCTCTTTCTTCATCTTTTACTTTATTGTATTATTGTGTGTGTGTGTGTGTGTGTGTGTGTGTGTGTGTGTGTGTGTGTGTGTGTGATATTATAATTGTATCATATTTCTTCCTTGTTTTATCGAAAGAATGTGAAGCCGGATATTTTGGACGAAATTGCTCACAACGATGTTCCAATTGCCTTGATGATGATAATTGCCTACATACAAATGGAAAATGCCCGAAAGGATGCAAGGATGGCTGGCGCACAGACCAGTGTGATGAAAGTAAGTGTCCTAACATGCCATAATACACAGATCATCGCACATGATAGTTATGTTGTACGCACGACTTAATTAGCCAATAGCAAACATCTCACATCGACATATGTCTCAAAGTTAGACTAGAATTTGAGACATAATGTGAATACTACAAATAATCTTCTTAGATGTAAGACGGATATCGATGAAATTCAAAGGATAGTTGAAATGAGTAATAACGTTTATGAAGGCTCCAAGAAAACAATTTTACCTTGAAAAACAATAAAAAACGAACACTTAGTCTACTTCTGCCTCGTGAACACTTCGTTATACACGTATTTTGTATTATTATTGCGTACATTGTATATAATCCATGGGTACTGTATAACAATGAAAAGGAATTATACAAAGTTGCAAAAGCTTTAACATCATAATTTACAATTTTTATACAATTATTAGGGGTAGCTGAAGCACCCTAGTCCCTAATTCCTATGGGAACTCTGGCTAAATCAGATATTTATTCTGCAAGATCTTTGATGTAGCAAGTGTTTTCATAGGATTTACCTAGTCCCCCGCCCCACCCCTCGATATGCGAGGAACATTTTTTTAAAACCATGAAAGGTATCAATAACCTTTATTAAACACCAACAATCGTGCATACGACATAACTATCTGGTGTGCGCACGAGTTAATATGTCGTGCGCACAACATAAAAACATAGGGAAAAATATTAAGTCCTGTGCACGACATAAAAATTAGGAAAAAATTTATTATTCGCACGACATAACAAATGAGAGAAAAAAATATTAAGTCGTGCGCACGACACAACAAATGAGAGAAAAAAATACTAAGTCATGCGCACGACATAAAAATTATATATATATATATATATATATATATATATATATATATATATATATATATATATATGTGTTATTCGCACAACATTATTTTTGAGGAGAAAAATATTAACTCGTGCGTGAAAGATCAACTTTAATAAGTTTTTAATTTGTATTGGTCGAAATAAATATAGCTTCTGTAACTTAATCAATTGATCAAACTTTCGATTGACGGTAATTCAGACTGGAACATAAGATCTATTTAGAGTTGAGGATATTTTGAACCCATCACTATTGAAAGGGTATATACATTTACAGAACCCTGGTGCAAACATTTATTCAAAAATTTATTCACACGACCGTAGTAGATATCAATACACATTCCATTGATAAGTACATTTTATGTGTTTTTTGGTTATAAAGATCTATAATAAAAAGGGAGTCACACGGTTGCTTCATATTACTCTCATTCAGTCATTCAATTTGAGCTTTTTGGAAGCATGTTATTGTACAAAATCATTTTTCTCTTCTTCTACGTCTCTTCCTCTCTTTCTTCATCTTTTACTTTATTGTATTATTGTGTGTGTGTGTGTGTGTGTGTGTGTGATATTATAATTGTATCATATTTCTTCCTTGTTTTATCGAAAGAATGTGAAGCCGGATATTTTGGACGAAATTGCTCACAACAATGTTCCAATTGCCTTGATGATGATAATTGCCTACATACAAATGGAAAATGCCCGAAAGGATGCAAGGATGGCTGGCGCACAGACCAGTGTGATGAAAGTAAGTGTCCTAACATGCCATAATACACAGATCATCGCACATGATAGTTATGTTGTACGCACGACTTAATTAGCCAATAGCAAACATCTCACATCGACATATGTCTCAAAGTTAGACTACAATTTGAGACATAATGTGAATACTACAAATAATCTTCTTAGATGTAAGACGGATATCGATGAAATTCAAAGGATAGTTGAAATGAGTAATAACGTTTATGAAGGCTCCAAGAAAACAATTTTACCTTGAAAAAACAATAAAAAACGAACACTTAGTCTACTTCTGCCTCGTGAAACACTTCGTTATACACGTATTTTGTATTATTGCGTACATTGTATATAATCCATGGGTACTGTATAACAATGAAAAGGAATTATACAAAGTTGCAAAAGCTTTAACATCATAATTTACAATTTTTATACAATTATTAGGGGTAGCTGAAGCACCCTAGTCCCTAATTCCTATGGGAACTCTGGCTAAATCAGATATTTATTCTGCAAGATCTTTGATGTAGCAAGTGTTTTCATAGGATTTACCTAGTCCCCCGCCCCACCCCTCGATATGCGAGGAACATTTTTTTAAACCATGAAAGGTATCAATAACCTTTATTAAACACCAACAATCGTGCATACGACATAACTATCTGGTGCGCACGAGTTAATATGTCGTGCGCACAACATAAAAAACATAGGGGAAAATATTAAGTCCTGTGCACGACATAAAAATTAGGAAAAAAATATTATTCGCACGACATAACAAATGAGAGAAAAAATATTAAGTCGTGCGCACGACACAACAAATGAGAAAAAAAAATACTAAGTCATGCGCACGACATAAAAAAGGGATATATATATATATATATATATATATATATATATATATATATATATATATATATAAAGTCCCTTGATATATATGTGTATACGGGTATATAAAGGCCATTCGCATAACATTATTTTTGAGGAGAAAAATATTAAATATATATCGTGCGTGAAAGATCAACTTTAATAAACTCGTGCGTGAAAGATCAACTTTTTAATTTTGTATTGGTCGAAATAAATATAGCTTCTGTAACTTAATCAATTGATCAAACTTTCGATTGACGGTAATTCAGACAGGAACATAAGATCTATTTAGAGTTGAGGATATTTTGAACCCATCACTATTGAAAGGGTATATAGATTTACAGAACCCTGGTGCAAAAATTTATTCAAAAATTTATTCACACGACCGTAGTAGATATCAATACACATTCCATTGATAAGTACATTTTATGTGTTTTTTGGTTATAAAGATCTATAATAAAAAGGGAGTCACACGGTTGCTTCATATTACTCTCATTCAGTCATTCAATTTGAGATTTTTGGAAGCATGTACAAAAATCATTTTTCTCTTCTTCTTCTACGTCTCTTCCTCTCTTTCTTCATCTTTTACTTTATTGTATTATTGTGTGTGTGTGTGTGTGTGTGTGTGTGTGTGTGTGTGTGTGTGTGTGTGTGTGTGATATTATAATTGTATCATATTTCTTCCTTGTTTTATCGAAAGAATGTGAAGCCGGATATTTTGGACGAAATTGCTCACAACGATGTTCCAATTGCCTTGATGATGATAATTGCCTACATACAAATGGAAAATGCCCGAAAGGATGCAAGGATGGCTGGCGCACAGGACCAGTGTGATGAAAGTAAGTGTCCTAACATGCCATAATACACAGATCATCGCACATGATAGTTATGTTGTACGCACGACTTAATTAGCCAATAGCAAACATCTCACATCGACATATGTCTCAAAGTTAGACTACAATTTGAGACATAATGTGAATACTACAAATAATCTTCTTAGATGTAAGACGGATATCGATGAAATTCAAAGGATAGTTGAAATGAGTAATAACGTTTATGAAGGCTCCAAGAAAACAATTTTACCTTGAAAAACAATAAAAAACGAACACTTAGTCTACTTCTGCCTCGTGAACACTTCGTTATACACGTATTTTGTATTATTGCGTACATTGTATATAATCCATGGGTACTGTATAACAATGAAAAGGAATTATACAAAGTTGCAAAAGCTTTAACATCATAATTTACAATTTTTATACAATTATTAGGGGTAGCTGAAGCACCCTAGTCCCTAATTCCTATGGGAACTCTGGCTAAATCAGATATTTATTCTGCAAGATCTTTGATGTAGCAAGTGTTTTCATAGGATTTACCTAGTCCCCCGCCCCACCCCTCGATATGCGAGGGACATTTTTTTAAACCATGAAAGGTATTAATAACCTTTATTAAACACCAACAATCGTGCATACGACATAACTATCTGGTGCGCACGAGTTAATATGTCGTGCGCACAACATAAAAACATAGGGAAAAATATTAAGTCCTGTGCACGACATAAAAATTAGGAAAAATATTTATTATTCGCACACGACATAACAAATGAGAGAAAAAATATTAAGTCGTGCGCACGACACAACAAATGAGAGAAAAAAATACTAAGTCATGCGCACGACATAAAAATGATATACAGTAAAACCTGTATATAGGGGCCACCCAAGGGACTAGTAAATATTGGCCCTTATGTGCAGGTGACCCTTATACACAGGTTCAATTTAGTTGAAGTATGCAGTCAAGGGACTTGAAAAAATTGGCCCTTATAAACAGGTGATCCTTATATAGAGGTGGCCGCTATAGCAGGTTTTACTGTATATATATACAGTAAAACCTGCTATAGCGGCCACCTCTATATAAGGATCACCTGTCTATAAAGGCCAGTTTTGAAAAGTCCCTTGACTTCATACTTCAACTAAATTAAACCTGTGTATACGGGTCACCTGTACATAAAGGCCAATATTTTCTGGTCCCTTGGGTGGCCCCTATATACAAGTTTTACTGTATATATATATATATGTATATATATATATGTTATTCGCACAACATTATTTTTGAGGAGAAAAATATTAACTCGTGCGTGAAAGATCAACTTTAATAAGTTTTTAATTTGTATTGGTCGAAATAAATATAGCTTCTGTAACTTAATCAATTGATCAAACTTTCGATTGACGGTAATTCAGACAGGAACATAAGATCTATTTAGAGTTGAGGATATTTTGAACCCATCACTATTGAAAGGGTATATAGATTTACAGAACCCTGGTGCAAAAATTAATTCAAAAATTTATTCACACGACCGTAGTAGATATCAATACACATTCCATTGATAAGTACATTTTATGTGTTTTTTGGTTATAAAGATCTATAATAAAAAGGGAGTCACACGGTTGCTTCATATTACTCTCATTCAGTCATTCAATTTGAGCTTTTTGGAAGCATGTTAGTGTACAAAATCATTTTTCTCTTCTTCTACGTCTCTTCCTCTCTTTCTTCATCTTTTACTTTATTGTATTATTGTGTGTGTGTGTGTGTGTGTGTGTGTGTGTGTGTGTGTGTGTGTGTGTGATATTATAATTGTATCATATTTCTTCCTTGTTTTATCGAAAGAATGTGAAGCCAGATATTTTGGACGAAATTGCTCACAACGATGTTCCAATTGCCTTGATGATGATAATTGCCTACATACAAATGGAAAATGCCCCGAAAGGATGCAAGGATGGCTGGCGCACAGACCAGTGTGATGAAAGTAAGTGTCCTAACATGCCATAATACATAGATCATCGCACATGATAGTTATGTTGTACGCACGACTTAATTAGCCAATAGCAAACATCTCACATCGACATATGTCTCAAAGTTAGACTAGAATTTGAGACATAATGTGAATACTACAAATAATCTTCTTAGATGTAAGACGGATATCGATGAAATTCAAAGGATAGTTGAAATGAGTAATAACGTTTATGTAGGCTCCAAGAAAACAATTTTACCTTGAAAAACAATAAAAAACGAACACTTAGTCTACTTCTGCCTCGTGAACACTTCGTTATACACGTATTTTGTATTATTGCGTACATTGTATATAATTCATGGGTACTGTATAACAATGAAAAGGAATTATACAAAGTTGCAAAAGCTTTAACATCATAATTTACAATTTTTATACAATTATTAGGGGTAGCTGAAGCACCCTAGTCCCTAATTCCTATGGGAACTCTGGCTAAATCAGATATTTATTCTGCAAGATCTTTGATGTAGTAAGTGTTTTCATAGGATTTACCTAGTCCCCCGCCCCCACCCCTCGATATGCGAGGAACATTTTTTTAAAACCATGAAAGGTATCAATAACCTTTATTAAACACCAACAATCGTGCATACGACATAACTATCTGGTGCGCACGAGTTAATATGTCGTGCGCACAACATAAAAACATAGGGAAAAATATTAAGTCCTGTGCACGACATAAAAATTAGGAAAAATTTATTATTCGCACGACATAACAAATGAGAGAAAAAATATTAAGTCGTGCGCACGACACAACAAATGAGAGAAAAAAATACTAAGTCATGCGCACGGATATCAATACACATTCCATTGATAAGTAGATTTTATGTGTTTTTTGGTTATAAAGATCTATAATAAAAAGGGAGTCACACGGTTGCTTCATATTACTCTCATTCAATCATTCAATTTGAGCTTTTTGGAAGCATGTTATTGTACAAAATTATTTTTCTCTTCTTCTACGTCTCTTACTCTCTTTCTTCATCTTTTACTTTATTGTATTAGTGTGTGTGTGTGTGTGTGTGTGTGTGTGTGTGTGTGTGTGTGTGTGTGTGTGTGTGTGTGATATTATAATTGTATCATATTTCTTCCTTGTTTTATCGAAAGAATGTGAAGCCGGATATTTTGGACGAAATTGCTCACAACGATGTTCCAATTGCCTTGATGTTGATAATTGCCTACATACAAATGGAAAATGCCCGAAAGGATGCAAGGATGGCTGGCGCACAGACCAGTGTGATGAAAGTAAGTGTCCTAACATGCCATAATACACAGATCATCACACTAAGACCCAAATTATGAATATGATCTCCATTAACATGATGCTGGGAACAACATGACCAATTTAAGTGTGAATTCTTTCCTGTCAGCTTCACTTGTAATATTGTTGTTGGTTGCCTTTAATTTGATTGCAACGTATTTGAAATCCGTCTGAAGCCCATTGGATAATTCGAAATTGATACACCAGCCGCAGGTGATCACCTCGCCAAACCAGGAGGAAGTTAATTATAAATAGAGTTTATCACTATTTGAAAACGTCAACGTGGAAATCCTATATTTGTCTATAACGACATAAACCAGGGCTTGAAGTCACCAGGATTCACCGTGACCAAATGGTTAGAGCATCGTGCTTTGAACCATGAAGTCTCTCACTTCTGGTCACTGTGGATTTAAGTCCCACTCGAATCTACGCGGATTTTTGTGAGAAAGTTTGCTAGTTTACTTAAGGATTGCCGGTGGTTTCTTGCCAGGTACATTGTAATTGTTGAGTGTGGCGTAAAACTCTAAAATAAAAAAATTAATTCACCAGGTCTACTCAATACTCATAATCAACTGTCCTCTATCTTTTTACAGTGGTTACTATTAGACGGATTATACGTCTATATTTATTATTTGGCCTTGTATGATATCACTGTTTCTTTATAAAATACACATATATTTTAAACTGGAACTCAATTGATGAAATCCAATTGACAGAAACGATCGTCTTAAGCATTATAACTTTGGTATTAGGTTTATAATATTTTTGGCTATATGGTTGATTGCATAACGTTTGGGTCTGACTGAATAAGAACTACACATAATACAATATATAGTTGTTTGCATAAAGTTTGGGTTTGACTGAATGAGAACTACACGTAAAAACCATTGGGTCTTATATATGATTTTCTCAATAAAGATTACCAAAGCACCTATATGGTATGGTATGGTATCGAAATTTGAGTGTGTACACAATCTACTTTTTAAGTTGTTGTTTTTCAAATTAACAATAATTTTCGTCTTTAATTACAGTGACATGCCATGCATGTACTGTAGCTTTCTTAGATTATGAAATCGCTTATATTATATTTAATTATGATCAAGAATGCCCAGAACGTTCGTATGGAAAAAACTGCAGTGAAGTGTGTGGAAAATGTAAAGAGCAAACTTGTATGTTTAATAATGGAACTTGCGCATCTGGATGCCAAAATGGGTACCAAGGCGATATCTGTAAACAACGTAAGTATTTCTCAAAAATAGGACGTACTAAAAGGGGCATTCTAAACAAGAATCCAAAATTTGGCCCGGGGATAAGAATTTCAGATTCATGAAGCATTCCTTTGTTGAACAGATATATTGATAAAGATTTATACAAAATAGTCAGATAGTGGCTAAGACTAAACCATGTTCGAAATCGGCCTAAATCGGCCATTATCTTCCTTTATTCATTTTTATCCTTATTACTTCTACCCAGTAGCAAATATTATCTTACGTATAACTTATATTGTAACATGGAGAATGAATTTCATTTTTCACTCAAAAAAAAACCCAGTAGCTTTCATGTCTTGCATTTCTTCTGGTGACCGAACAGGCCCCATAGTCCAAATTTACTCAATATTCAAGCTCAACTGTTATTTCGTTATGTTGACTGTATAATCGCTTGTAAATTTGTGGGTTTGAGTGAATATGAAACTGCTATTATTTTTCATCATTCACATATAAATGTTTGCGTCATACGTATGATTTTCATGTAAAAATGAATAAATACGTCGAGTACAGTACTCAAAATTTGAGTAAGTACTCAAAGTATTTTTTAATATTTCTGAAGATTTCTTCAAATTAACAATAATTCTGATCATTATTTACAATTGTATGCTGTCAATATACAAATATGTCCAGTTACAGAATTAATTTTTGTGTGTTTTACCTTAAAATCATGAAAAGATAGTTGAGCTTGAGTACTGAGTAAATTTGGTGACTTCGGGTCCTGAACAAACATTGCTTGTATTGAGAAAATCACTTTCACCCAATCTGATTTCAATCAGAATAATTTAACAATGTAATTAGCGTAATTTTATTTGATTTGGACCTTATATATATTCTATAACGTAAATTGATTTGTTCAGCGTGTACAAATGGAACATACGGAGCGGAGTGTAACCGATCATGCGGCAACTGTAAAAACAGTGAAGCTTGTCATTACGTCAACGGAACTTGCACCAACGGATGCGCAGTGGGATGGAAGTTGGAGACATGTGATCAGAGTACGTGTTTTTATTTAACTAATTTAAAAGTTTTGTCATTTATAACTTATGCAACAATTCACAAACAAAACATACAGTTTATGTATGTCAACACTAATTTCCCTCACATGTGATAGAATTATAAAGCATCTCAGATATCAAAGTATAAATCTTTAGGGTGTCCAGGACACAAATACAAATCCGGCAAAAATGGACAAACAGGGACCTCTGGAATCCAAGATGTGGGATCAGGTGCCATGGAGGAGTAAGCATCCCCTGTCGGCCACACCCGTCGTGAGTCCACAGTCAAGTCCAAATGAAATACGTAAGGAACGAATCCTCGTCACAATTGGTACAGACGTCTCAACAACCGCTAACGAAAAGGCAATGCCACATTTCACCCAGTGAAACAGAAACAGAGAAATCGCTATTATACTATTATACCGATCGTAAAATTTGCGGAACGTTAACATCAGACGCGGTTTTCGATATCCCTGTGTCAATAATTTGTCAGTGAGTAGTATACATCCGTATATGAAATGTTCATATGTTGAACACGACCTGGCATATCGGATAATTTGTGAAATATAAACTCCATATGCGGGTGACTGTGGGATATTACTACTTAAATGCGGAAATTCCATTATCTTAATAGTTTGAGCTTTCCTATTTTCACCCTGGGGCAAGACGGTCTTGATATATATATATATATATATATATATATATATATATATATATATATATATATATATATATATATATATATATATATATATATATATATATATATATATATATATATATATATACCATAACTTGTGTTGTTATACCACTCTCAAGCAGTGGTATAAACGAAGCTGCTGTTAGTTAACATTAACAAATAACAGGGCTATTTAAGTGAACTCACAAACACTAAATGTCGTCATCGCCAACCTTCAGATGTATAATAGATAAGTGACGTACAAGTTTGATACGACCATGAGGGTCTAAACCCGATAATGTCTAGACATGATGTAGGCCTATAAACTATAATATCAATCTATAATATCAATCAGCGGTTATGGTCAGTTATGGTAGAAACATATTAAACAACTCGTGGAAGTTGATATTCATGGTTATCTAACCCTCGTTTGTTACTTTTCAAAATTTGAAAAACACCCAGAAAACCTTGGGTCTTTTCAAATTTTGAAAATTAACTAACTCTAGTTTGATAATCATGATAATCAACTAACCTTGGTTTTTAAATCTCTCTCTATCTCTCTCTCTCTCTCTCTCTCTCTCTCTCTCTCTCTCTCTCTCTCTCTCTCTCTCTCTCTCTCTCACACACACATATACTTACTTATATATACATACATGTATTCAAAAGTATAGTGTGTGTGTGTGTGTGTGTGTGTGTGTGTGTGTGTGTGTACCATAAGGGAATATACTATAACACTTTCAAGGAAATTGTTTATCGATTAATTAAATTTAAAATATTGGGGAGAATTGTCACAGCATTTGTGCAAACTGCAATGGAACCAACAATTGCAACAATGTGAATGGAACATGCCCATTTGGGTGTATGCCAGGTTTCACAGGGTCTAAATGCGATATAGGTAAGAATCACCATGCATTATTTTCCTTCAGAAATATACTTCTTTTCCATAATGTTTAACATTTCCCGGAGCCAGCACTAGACGGAAATTAAGGTTAAAAACATTTTTAAACTATTGTTTAATTTTAAAAACCTGCACTGTACAGTTATGTTTTCAATTGGTTATGATTGATTGATCTTATCTTTTATGATTTACAGAGGTCGAAAGTTTAATCACAGATCCGTCGTCGTCAATCTTAGCACCTGTTGGATTATCTTTGGGGATAGTTCTGATAATTGCTGTGTTAGTGATTGTAGTAGCCTTCATCATCATCCGTGTACGGTATGTCAGTAACAATCACGTAATCACTTGAGTCATCAAAGCTTGCGAATAGAACGATCTACCACATGACCATCAATTTTTTCTTTGATTGTCTCCCCTTTTATTCATTATGATGCATCCATTTTCTGTTTTACCTGTAAAAAGGTAGAGAAAAGTTTTCCTGAAAGAAATTTGCTGAAATTTATTTTCGTATGATTTATGAAGAACTACAAAAAGGTGAGTATTTTTTCACACTATCAGCGTGTTCTTCAAAACCATAGGGAAATAAATGAAAGTTTACAGGAAGCATGTACTCTATGTCCCCTACCAAATTTGTGTTGTTTTTGCCAGATTTGCTCAGAGCGGATCCAGGGTGGGACAATTAGGCCTCAGGGGTACCCCTCTTTGTAAATCTTCTTCTCAAGAACTGCTGCATAAATTAAGAAACTAAGTGCATCTGAATGATCTACATTTTGCACTGTCAGCTAGTTCTTCAAAACCGCTTCAGGGAATTTGATGAAACTATACTGGAAGTAAGTACTCAAGGTCCTCTACTAAGTTTGTGTTTTATGGCTTGACTGAATTAGGGGTGGGTCCAGGGTGGGGTAAAGGATTGTACCACTGTTTGAAAATGTTCACCACTAAACCATTGCATAAATCCAAAAATTAAATGCGTCTGACTGATACGTACAATATATGATTCAAGTTTGTGATTTTTTTTAAAAAATACGAAAATAAGTTTTTGAATTATTCTTTCTGATTAGCAAGAAGCTGTCCTAAGTAAGGGTTCTGGACTTATTTTATATTTATTGATAAAATTTTGTCTTTATGTTATGTTCCACTGTATTTTCAAGATACCAACTCAGTCCAGGTGAGCGATGTGGCCCAAATGGGTCTCGTGTAGGTGGCAGCTAGTTTTTAATGGTGGAAGAGAGAACTCGCTTACAATATACCCAGAAAGAGAAAATCGGCTGTCACAATCATCACAAATTCTCATTTGTCCAACTTTTAATAATCATCTATTCTTAGTCATCCAACTTTCCTAATAAGGCACAAGTAAAATGTTTTAATACCAATTATAAGATATTCGGTAGGTAGAAATCTGAAAAAAAATTTCCACCTTACTTAATTTATTTTCTTTTTCATGTTTTATCTGTATTTAAATCTCCAGAGAATAAACAGTGTGACAAAGAAAAGTGAGAACGAATGTATAATTCACATGTAAAAAAAACTCTAAAAATTGATACAGAAATTCAATTTTTAGACTTGGAAAACATATAACGTATTTTAAATAAAACCGACCAGTCAATTTTTAAAGAGTATTTTTCCTGCCACACATTACCCAAGCCGTAGAAAATTACCTGTAGACCGAATTTTCACTTATCCAACTTTTAAAATTTATCTGTAATGTATCAAATCATAAAACGTTGTATAAATGAGAATGAAAAATCTATATAAATTAGCATGGAGTATCGTGATACGGTCTTGATCTGTACCAATTCAAAATTAGCAAATACAACATAACAACAATAGAATTATTCTTACAAGAGTAATTATTTATAATAGAACAAACATTTGCAAAATTTTGTAATCTATACAAACAGTAGATGAAAAACCGCTCTTTCAAAATTAAGGACTCAGATCTACATGTTTGTATGATATATACATGTATATATAAATGCCATCTTTGAAATCACATTACCTCCGATATATGGTTTGACGATTTAGAAACACCTAGGTAAAATTGAAGTTTGATTGGAATTCTATAGGGTCATAACAGTATTAAAAATTCAAACGCACTCGTAAAAAAAAAGTTATATGGTCTCTATCCACACATGTATTTTGTATATATATATATATATATATATATATATATATATATATATATATATATATATATATATATATATATATATATATATATATATATGTGTGTGTGTGTGTTTCGGTGGTGCTATTCGTATTATCGTATTTATCGTTGTTTGCTGGAAAAAATTGTATTGTGAATTTGTTCCTGCACAATCGTCACTTCGAATGCTGTAGGTCTGACTTCCGCAGAACACGGTTATCCATTTGGGAATAAAACGAATTTCCCAAGAAGCCTGTCAGAACCGAAAACTGAGTAAAATCATCCGTGTGATAATCGAAAGGTTACTCCGTTCCGCCAAGTTACGTAAATCAGACAATATCTATAGTGAAATTTTTATCCGCTAACAATATGATTTGCGCTGGGATGAGCCTTCCACATGCTAGTCGGTAACTTGTTTTTTTTTTATATTTGAAGGGTAATATTTACCATGTCTAATGTATATCATAATATTAACATGTTTTAGACGCCAGACACATTCTACTAGAAATAAGAATGAGGCTTCCGGTAGTTCCAGAAGAAGCAATTTTACAGAAGAGAGAGGTAAACGTTTAACAAACTAATGTTTTTTAAACTTCACTAATATTTTAAAAAAGAATTTTGGTCATACGTACGGCGCAACATACGGATGTATTAAATTGTCCGTAAGTCTGACTGTTAGCTGCTTTTCCGGGACATAATTCCGACATTCCTTATCATAAGCTCGCCATAACTGATGAATACATACACCTAGATTGGACGCAGTGTCACATATTAAACCTTAACAAAGAACTACCATCTGCCCCACATCCCCAAAGTTACGAATCGTTGTTGATTTTCGTGTCTAGGCGGTCACTCCTTAACTTAGTTTGAACATGTGTATACTTTGATAAGACAGAGTGTGTTGATGACTCTTGGGCCCATAATTCCATAATTTCAGAATAATGTCCCTTTCTCATTTTCCACTTTTATTAACCATATATGGTCATTTTTCACTTAAGTCTCATCATATCCTGTAGACACGGACACTTGTTTACATCAATGGCGGTTGAGAATTACGTATTGTCCCTACACAACACGTAATTCTCGACACCTCCCAGCATTGATAGAAACAAGTGCCTGCGCTGGTAGAAGTATTCATCTCGATGGCAGCGATATATGGTATAACAAAACTACATATAATAAAACCAGTATTTACAGAGTACACAGTCTGTCTGACATACTAAAATTGTGAGGTATGCTTCTTAATAAATCAGATATGCAAGATCTGCTCTGCATACGGTCTTTTAATTCATTGTTCAGTAAGTGATCTGCTGTTACAACATTGTCAGTGGTGGAGGTGACAGCTCTAAGTTGATGGTACATTGTCCATACCTATTGGGACCAGGGGTTATACAGTATATCTGTCTTCTCCTGTCGGCGTGTTTAATCAAATATACTGTATACAGGGTTATTTTCGCCCCGTGTTATTTTCGCCCTACTACACCTGCAAACGGTTTCGCCGCCCCGCTTTAAATTCGCCCAGACTTCATTCCGGAAATGTGTGGTGTGTAACGTATGTGATATTCAGCGATTAAATATGATTCGATTTTCTTGCAAAGTTTTATTTGACAATTAATACTTGTTCATGTATACTTTCTGAATGCTTAAATTAATTTTTTTAACAATTTTGTGTTTTTAATGAAATATATAATAGATGCTCTCTGCAACTAATAAAAATTAATTACTTAATAGATTCATTTAGCGTTTTGAATTCGCCCACTGCCGATGAGGGCGAAAGGGGCGAAAATTTCCCTGTATACAATACTTCTTCTTCAGATAATGCATACGTAAATGTTGGCATGGTACATAACATGGAAAATAACGAAAACGACAGAAGACAGCAACATGTTAAATTCAACAATAGCGCAGATGTGGAATCTGATACTGATGACGATTTTGAAGATGTCAGATCAACTGTAGTTGATCATGTATATACCCTGGGTGACGACGAGCAGTTGTATGCGAATAACTCAATTGTGTCGACCAAAATCAGTATATCGAATATCAGGCACATAGTGGAAGAAAAGAAATCTCAGAAAGTCTTGAGTGCCCAATTTGCGGTAAAATATTTTGTTTACTGTTGTTTAACTCAAATGGAGAAGTTACCAAATGCCGGTGAAGGGCTTCAAATGCTGGCCTATGCTCTGGACTTACGACCATTGAGCAGTGAGGGTTTTCACTGTCTCATCCAAATGGCAAGAAATCAACCTGATGCCAGCTGAACTCGAACTTACGACCTTACGATCAAAAGTCGAGTGCGCTACCGATTGAGTCAGGTCGGATCAAAATATTTTGTTATTTAAAATGCCAAAAAGCATTCGGATATTTTAGTTAATTTTTATTCTTTTACATGTAGAAATTATTTTACACTTTAATATTTCGCTTTATTGCTGCTTTCAAGCAACTATGCATAACATTTTCAAAAGGTAAAATTACGGGTTGATATTCAAGTTCTGTTGCAACGACGTTGCCTTTTACAGGGTCGAGGATTTCAAATATGTTAAAATTTCCAGAATTTGCAACGAAATAAAAGATATATATTTTTTTCAAAATGCGATGTTTTTACATTAACAATTATGATATGAGCTTATGAGGTATGAGAGAGAAATACACTTTCATATGCTGTCATTAGATATACGTTTATTCGACCATCGGGGTCACAAAATCCTATAAAACCCTCGGGTTTTACAGGATTTTGTGTCCCCTTGGGTGGAATAAACGTATATCTAATGACAGCATGTGAAAGACTCTTAAATTGATTTCACCTGTAAATTGCGTCGAAAAGTAACCACCAAGCACGATCATGCAAAAAAGGTAATACAATGTGCCGAAGCACATGAGCTCACTTTGAGATATTCAATTTTAAACTTATTAAATGACCTGAGCGTAAAGACCAATGTTTTACTAATTTAAAAAATGATGACATTCAATAGTCAGTATGTACTTTTGATATAAAAAGCCCTATTTTAATGTTTGAAAGATATGTCCTCTCAAAATATGTCAAATTAAAAATATTAGGGGGTTATTCCATGTAACCCCTAACTTAGTCTCTTGTAAATTCTAGCATTCGACTTATTTCCGATGAATTATCCCAGCTTTCTGGGAATTAATCAACATAACAATGTAATCCTTTTACATGATAAACAAGTCCTAATTTAGTATCTGAAAGCTACAAATTGTCTCTCAAGGGCTTGCTTTAATCAAAAATGTCCGAGAGACCATACTTGGATCTCTACCAGCAATTGTTTCTTGTATGACTGTTACCTTCCTTGTATGACTGTTACCTTCCTTATATGACTGTTACCTTCCTTGAGATGATTTATCTTTGTGGTGTCCTACAAGCAGACGAGGAAGTCATAATTTTGAGAAAAGTTTGTATCTTAGGACCATCTAATGGATCTTTCTCTCACAATTTACCCAACACTTTGAAAATGTCTGGAAAAAGGCATGTATGAAGCATTCAAATAGTATTTACTACCTTCATTGTCCCCTTTTTGAAAAATGCCTGGATCCGCAACCGCTTTTTATGGAAGTAAAGAACAAAATCTGACGAGGAAGATTTCTATTTTATTCATACAATGTTGCTGTTAAATACTTAAGTTTAACGTTTTATCGGGCATCTGGTAAGGAAATGGAAATGAAGGATTCAACGAAACGAAACAAAATATACGGAAACAAACTCTTGACCGAAAAACTAGTATATAAAAGGATTCATGGGTGTCGAAACTGTTTCCGGAGATTTCTTAATCACAATGCATTGGTAGTCAAGAGCCTAGATGTCTATATGGGTGTCATGCAAATCAGAAAGAGGGAAAGAGAGGGGTGCGAGCGAGCAGTATGCCTGCCAGAACTTCATTGGTGTTTCATAATTCTTATGATAAGGACATTGTAGGAAATGGCGTCAGACTTCCCCAAAGGGTGCACAACAATCGGAGGTGTACTTTAGTGACCTACAATTGGCATGACAAAGAAATTTCGAGTGGAAATTCTCTTGTTGTCCAAAGTTAAAATACAATAAAGACCAGGAATATGAAAGAATATCTCGTTTTTTCTCTTTAAATGTACATGGGATAGAATTTATCATTACAGTATTCAGTATTGTCCTTGACTCTAAATAGTGCCATCAAATGATCATGACAACATGGCATTGTTTGTAACTTTATATTCAGTTGTATGCGTTGTCTTATTTCCGTAAACGAGTTATACAAATTTGTTATCAACCCCAGAAGTTAACGTGAAAAAGAATTGACTGAAATCAAAATGTGGCCAAATATGTCACGAAGGTCGCCTTTTTTGCCTCCGTACAAATTTTTCTTTACAAGTGTATTTAGAAAACGGATCTTAATATTTTAGGAATTAAAATCTAAAAGACTTACAGGCCTGTATCGATAGGTTTATTTACCCGTATGACAATCTAAATTTCGATTTTAAAAGGCGTTGCCAAAAGGAGCCATTCACCCACACAAAGCAGGGGAATTACCAGAGAACACACAAAAGAACCGATTTCTTGCTACGTTTCCATGTAAGTATTTCATCGTAAGAATTTCTAACACTGCATTTCCTAAATTTATTAGTAAAATTCCTTAAAAGTATTTCTCACTACATTTCATTGAAAGTATTTCTAACTATGTGTCTTTGGTATTATGTCTCACTACGGTCTCACTAACTTTTAACATTTTGATCTACATTTAATGTCAAAATGTTCATTTAATGCTCGTGGAACATGATCTCACTACAGTTTTTCCCAAAGATCCACCTTTGTTTAATATTTACCGTATTTGGAGATTGTCTTCTGGACTAACCACTTCGCTTTTTGTCTTTCTATGTTGTACTTTTAACTCAAATTGTCAGGGGTGAAGTACTCTGACATTGTAATTGTATATGCTATATGCACAATGCAAGATTTATTGTTTTACTTATTTATTTTTTTAAACAAAATTAAGAAACCATTCGCGATATTGGGATATAGTCTACCCACAGTACGGTGTATTTGTGAGATCAGGTCAACAGGGAAATAAATATAACTTATTATATAATCTACTTTCGTTTTCCATTTTATCATCATTAGATGAAAATGTGCAATATTATTCCATATTCTGCCGGGACCGGTTTGAGGTGGGTGTGACGTCATGTATAATTGAAGTTACATCATTGCTTGAGTAACTTCATTCATTGTGAAAATATAACTGCCGTCTAGATTAACACTATCACCGAATATATGGTTGATTGTTGCGGGTAAATATTTGAATGTTATTTTAAAATATTTACATACCGACTGTAATTTCCTTCATTACAGTTATGCATAATGACTGTATTGGTATAACAATAAAATCAGTGATCTAAGTGTTAACCGCTAGCTGGCGTAGGAATACCTGGATATCTAAGAAACCCTTTCCATGACCATGTTACGGCAGCGGTTTGTCGGACAAGTATTCTCTGAACATATGAATGAATCAATAAAGTATAAAATAACACACATTCATTCCATATTTTTATTTAAAGCCATTAATTACCACAAAACAAACAAAAATCACTGAAAGAAATCGAAAACACAAAACTAGGCCTGCATCTGTAACACACTGTAGATACCCACATCACAGGCCTTTTGCTATACGCCGATAGATCTATGTCATGTTATGAAAAGAAACACAGGCCACAGAAATGAAAATTTGCTTCGTAGTTACGTTGATTGTAAGTAAGTTAAAAAGGGAGTCAGGTCTAGTGCAGTGCT
The DNA here is from genome assembly GCA_030159075.1 of Atrina japonica. NCBI lineage: Eukaryota > Metazoa > Mollusca > Bivalvia > Pterioida > Pinnidae > Atrina > Atrina japonica. The sequence continues at coordinate 113,449 of BROG01000649.1, forward strand.
GCCCTAGTGTTAGGGCTGTGCTTGTGATCAATTTTTATAATTAGCACAATATATTAATTGGATGATCAAATTGGCATTCAAGTTATCAAAATGAATTTTTATTTGTATTAACAGTTTAAATTATTTTTTTTTATTTTATTCAAGACGTATTTTACTTAGGAACTTTAGATTTTAAATATTTGATGTTTCAGATCAATAAAATGTTCTTGATAATACCTTGCTCTAATATATATATATATATATATGTGTGTGTGTGTGTGTGTGTGTGTGTGTGTGTGTGTGTGTGTGTGTGTGTGTGTGTGTGTGTGTTCGTTCGAAATGGCAGTATATATGTATGCCTTTAAACAATTTAAATAATTACCTATGTTGTAACTCGTGGGATTACACACAATGAAATTTAGTTAATTATCTCTATTTCCTTCGATTATGAATTCAAAAATGTTTCATGATGAGTACGTTACAGAAATCAATATTTCAACATCATTTCTTCTTTTTACTTTACAGATGATCACTCTATTGTTAAACTTACAAAGATTAAGGACACCCCCAATTCTGACTACATCAATGCAAATTACATCAACGTAAGATAATATTTATGCTCTTTATCTTAAAGATATCCCTTATATATATATATATATATATATATATATATATATATATATATATATATATATATATATATAGATAGATAGATAGATAGATAGATAGATAGATAGATAGATAAGTAGGTAGATAGGAAGATATAATCAAGCTTGTTTTCATTACTTTGATGAAATGTTTAGTTTACTATATATCTATTGCAGGGTGTTAACAAACCAAATGCATACATAGCAACTCAAGGTAAATACACGTCGAATTTCTATTTTTTGTTAATATTCATGACCTTATCAATTACACAAAAACGTTATCAATTCTAACGTGACGTTATCAATTACACAAAAACGTTATCAATTCTAACGTAACGTTATCAATTACGCAAAAACGTGATCAATTCTACCGTAACGTTATCAATTACACATAATCTTTAATTGCCCTAGCATCTGAGCTCTGATAGAATTTTTACAAATTTTTAAGCACTACGCTATCAAAAGTGTTCATATGTTATTGTGAGGAAAGAAATCAACTTTACATTGTTGAAATGAAGCATAACCTCGCAGATGGGTCATGTACTATGTAGGGGAAATAACTCTTACTATTGACATTACTCATATTATCAAGATATTATTATGAACTTTTCGACTTCTCCCTGACAAAATCCACAAATGAAAAAACCGTGACCGTCTAAGGATCGTGGGGAAAAAGTGAAAATTACAAAATGTGGAATTTAATAGCTATTTATACAGTACAATACATCAAATTCTAACTTCACTCAGGTCCAAAAAGCAACACAGTGTATAACTTTTGGAGGATGATATGGGAAGAAGGAAGCGGGAAAATCATATGTCTGACTCGCATGAAAGAACAAGACAAGGTACAGATAAACAATGATATGTATATGCTTCCTGTTGTTTTTAGCTCACCTGAACCGAAGGTTCAAGTAAGCTTTTCTGATCGCCTTTTGTCCGTGATCTGTCTGTCCGTAAACTTTTCACATTTTCGACTGCTCCTCCAAAACCGCTGAAGGGATTTTGATGAAACTTTATAGGATGCAAGTACTCAAGGTCCTCTACCAAGATGATGGGCCCAGGGGTGGATCCAGGGTGAGGCAAAAGAGGCCTCCTCCAGAACCGCTGCCTGAATTGAAAAAAAAAATAATTGTATCTGAGTGATCTACATAGATGTATGATTCAAGTTTGTTAATTTCGTTGAAATCGGAAAATAAATTTTTGACGCGTTTTTGACGTCAAAGAAATAATACAAAAATGAATGAAAATTACAAAGTCTAATTTGTAATTTTGTAATTTGTAATTTTCATTCATTTTTGTATGATTTCTTTGACTTTCTCCCCTTTCATTCATTATGATGCTTTTATTTTATGTGTTTTACCTGTAGTTTGGTAGGTAAATGCTTTCCTGAAAGAATTTGGCTGAAATTTAATTCTTTGAATTTTTTATGAATTTTTTAAGACTACAAAAATAAATGGGGGGAGTGATTTTCCACATTTCGACTTCTTCTCCCAAATCGCTAAAGGGATTTGATGAAACTTTATAGGATGCAAGTACTCAAGGTCCTCTACCAAGTTTGTTCATTTTGTACCGATGGGCCCAGGAGTGGAACCAGGGTGAGGCAAAAGAGACCCCAGTGGGTACCCCTCTTTAAAAATCTTCTCCCCAGAACCCCTGCATGAATTGAAAAAAATAATTGTATCTGAGTGATCTACATAGATGTATGATTCAAGTTTGTTAATTCCGTTGAAATCGGAAAAAAAAAGCTTTTGACGTCTTTTCAGACTTTGTAATTTTCATTCATTTTTTGTATGATTTCTTTCTCCCCTTTTATTCATTATGATGCATTTATTTTATGTGTTTTACCTGTGATTTGGTATGTAAATGCTTTCCTGAAGGAATTTTGCTGAAATTTAATTTTATGAATTTTTCAAGGCTGCAAAAATGAACGGGGGGGGGGGGGGTTTCCATATTTTCTACTTCTCCAAAACTGCTGAAGGGATTTTAATGAAACTTTACAGGAAGCAAGTACTCAATGTCCTCTATCAAGTTTATTCATTTTGGCCAGATTGGTCGGGGTTGAACCAGGATGGGGCAAAAGAGGCCCCGTGGGTACCCCTCCTCCAGAACCGCTGCATGGATTGAAAAACTAATTGTATCTGAGTGATCTACATAGATTAGTTTATTAATTACATAGATATCGGAAAGTAAATTTTTGACGTGTTTTAATATCTTTTTACACATTGTCATTTTGATTTATTTTTGTATGATTTCTTTCATTTTATCTTCATTTATTCATCATGATGCATTCATTTTGCATGTAATTACGTAGAGAAATGCTTTCCGCAAAGAAATTGTTCTGAAATGTTTTTTATGAATTTCACACACATGTTCTTCAAAACTGCTGAAGAATAAAGGAGGCAAGTAGAGTATCCAAGTCCCCCTGACAAGTTTATGTTTTTTGGCCAAATAGACTCAGAGAAGGATGCGCACCTAACTTTTATTCATTTTCTCTCTCCCACTTTGTTTTGGCTAAAATACTATAACTTCGTCAATTTTACATTTCAGTTTTAGAGCAAATATGTACCACAATTAATTGTGTATAGAAATGCTTTCGTTAGTCCCTACCAAAATGACATAAACTGGATTTAGAGTTCATATCCATTTTAATTACACATAATTTTGCTTATTTAAAGGTTAAATGTATGCGGTATTGGCCAGCAAAACTCGGCGAAGATATGAAACTGAAAAATTTCCACTTAACTTTGCTGTCAGAGAATACATACGGAGCATTTGTCATTCGAAATCTACGTTTGAAAAGGATGGAGGTACAACTTTACATTAGCTGAATTCAGAATTATCTCTATCTATTCCAGTTTAAAAATCTTCATCTAACACTAAAATTGTAGTACATTTTCGTCTTATCATACACCTACCTACACATCTAGTTTGTTTAGCGCCCCTGTTATCCAATGTAATATCTTTTTATTCTTTTATTTTATGAGAAAATAACCCTAGTTTGGTCCAGTTTTTGTCCTACTGTTCCTGTTCTGCAACAGCTTGTGATGTAACTATGACGTAATCTCACGAAATCATTGTACGAGGCCTGCTTGTTCAATCTTTTCCTGTATTTTCCTCTTAAAGTTTTCTGTCATTCAAGCAAAATACCGTGTATGATACCACTTTTTCTTTCGGATGTGTATTCAATTACATTAAATTCGAGCTCAACTGAATAAGTCTTATTGACAGAAACGGTCGTCCTGAGTTTTGGTTTTAGACTCCTTTGTAACACATTGGCCTTCTTTTATAAAACTAGAACCTTGGTTTTGTTAATCATATTTATTTTATAATGTAAAAAGATTAGTTTTTAAATATATTAACCCTTTCAACCCTACAGACCAGAATAGACTAGTCTCAAACAATAGAAATTACTTGAGGTAAAAGGGTTCTTTCGGGCACTGGTCCCATCCCGTTTAGGATTCTCAGTTGTTCTTAGTGTTAAGACGGTTGCTATATCTAGTCGTATTCTAATGGACTTGGAGTTTCCAATATCCATTGGTACTTCTTCTGTATACTTACAACATCAAACTTCATTTTATACACTTAATAAGAATATGGGAAAAGCGCAGACACCAAAGTGTTAATTAAGACTGATGGTCGGTCAGTCCACAAATATAGTAAATAAAGAACAAATACGGACCTATGGAAGATACAGGTCATTATCAGAAATAATGGACACCTGTCTTTCATCTAGAGTCAAATCAATCAAGGAATGAAGCTAATTTGTTCCTATGTTATAACTTGGGACAGTATAAGCTTTGCAAAACGCGAAACAGAACTTGGAAACAGTTTCACAGTAATTGAATGTGAGGTTAAGAAGAAAGGAAGTATGAAGGATGAAGTAGTGCCGGCTGCTAGTTGTAAAGGGGGCGTGTCACCATACTGAGTTATTTTATACCATATGTAATGTATGATGCTGAAATGATATTACCGAAATCAAAACATATCTGTTAGGGTTGAAGATTAGTGTCGGCGGCTGGCTGTTAAGGGGGCGTGTCACCATACTGAGTTATTTTATACTATATGTAATGTATGATGTTGAACTGATATTACTCAAATCAAAACACATTTGTTAGGGTTGAAGATTCGTGTCGGCTGCTGGTTGTTAAGGGGGCGTGTCTTCATACTGAGTTATTTTATACTATATGTAATGTATGATGCTGAAATGATATTACCCAAATCAAAACACATTTGTTAGGGTTGAAGATTAGTGTCGGCTGCTGGTTGTTAAGGAGGCGTGTCACCATGCCAAGGGTTACTATACTATATAACACGTGTTCCTAATTGTGGGTAATAATTAACCCCCCCCCCAAAAAAAAAAAAAGAAAAAGAAAAAAGAACACAATATACAGCATAAATTAAATTATTATCAAAGTATATTAGAAATAACTCCTTTCAGTTATTTTAGATGATTCATCAATTTCAATCAAACAAGTAGTTCAACATTTAGTTAGAGAAAGCATGGTCATTATATGGATCGTACTGGTAATTTATGAGATTCGTGATTTTTTGTTTTTTAAAGACAGGCGAAACAAGAAAAATCACTCAGTTTCATTTCGTATCATGGCCAGATCATGGTACCCCGGATCCAATGAAACTTTTACAGTTCCAGCAGTTGGTGTCTCATGTGAAAAGTCAGACGATCGGACCGGATGTTGTCCATTGCAGGTAATATCCCATAGAATATTCTACACTTTAAAAATAGTTCTACAATATGAAAATCTGCAAGATGGGCCTTAACGGTCACCTGAGAACAATTTCCTGTCAAGTTTGGTTAAAATTAGTCCAATGGTTCTTGAGAATTCAAAAATGTCTAAAATTTGACAAAAAACTAACAAACAAAAAACAAAAACAAACAAAAATCATATTTTCTGTCTATTAGGTGTCTGTGAACTTGACCTTTGATCCCATGACTTTGAAACTTTGTCAAAATGATCTTTATATAATTCCTAGCAAACTTTCTGACATACCTTTGTATACAAAAAATCAATCAGTTTTTAGTTATTAAGCCATTTGTATACAACTGTACCCTGTGTTATTCAAGCGCCCCTAGTAGATCGTTTATTGACAGAATTCATTTTCAAAACATTAGAAATCCGATTAAAGGCAGATAACACCCATAAGCGAGGACAGACAATTTTGGCCTTATTAACTTTTTTGTAGATCTTTGCGTGCTAAACATTTTTGCTTCTTTCACTTTTACTCTAGCTATTATATTTTTCAAGATAATGTCAAAAAACATCCAAAAATAAACCATGAAAAATCCACTTAAAGGGGGAAATAACTCCCATAAGGAGTGACATGACAATTTCGGCCCATTGACTTTTTTGTAGATCTTTGCATGCTGAACATTTTTGCTTCATTCACTTTCTCTCTATCTGTTATACTTTTCAAGATAATGTGAAAAACACCCCAAAACATGAAAAATCCACAAAATAACTCACATAAGGGTCGACCAGACAATTTCCACCAAAAAAAAAAAAAAAAAAAATATTGGTAGATTTTTGTAAGCTACTCATTTTAAAGTAATGTTTTTTCTCTAGCTTTATTAATTTTGGAGATACATGTATTAAATCAAAAATATTTTCTGACTCGTTCGTTCTAAATTTAGCCATGACAACCATGTTTGATCCTAGTCCGTTTTGATCTGCAAACTTTATGTGGCTTTACATGCTTATACTTCTTGTCAAGTTTGGTTCAAATTAACCCAATGGTTCTCGAGAAGTAGTAAAAAATGTCTAAAATTTTACCAAACAAAAATACATTTGCCATTTATTCAGGTGCCTGTGACCTTGACCTTTGGCCCATGACCTTGAAATATTGTCAAAATGATCCTTAGATAATACCTAACAACTTTTTCATATATCTTTGTATACAAAAAGTCGATCAGCTTTGAGTTATTAAATAATTTGTAATACAACTGTACCCTGTGTTACTGAAGCGCCCCCTAGTGGCTTGATTTATGGACAGATTTCATTTTCGTTTGCAAACGTTGTAGATATTAACTTAACAATCATGCATACAAAATAGTCATCTGATCATTGGTTAATGAGAAGAAGATTTTTAAACATTTATAAAATTTTGGTAAATTTTGGTCCCATTTTGAGTCCCCTATGGGTCCTAGCCCGTTTATGCGGCTTTACATGGGATGCTATATACCAAGTTTGGTTAATACTGACCCACTGATTCTTGAGATGAAGTAAAAAATTTGTAAATGTTAACGACGGACGACGCACAACGCACGACGGACGACGACAGACAAAAGATGATCGCAATAGGTCACCCTGAGCCTTTGGCACAGGTAACCTAAAAGTCTACAGCAATGCACAAAGACGGAGACAACCGTAGCTCGAAGGGAGATTTTAAATGCATTTGACCTTATAATTTTTGTATAAGAGTGCAAAAGAATTTATGAGGATAGCATGATATAATATAATATGGTAATGATTACACATTGCCATAGCTTCTCTATCCACTTGATCAAAGTTGATTTACTTATAAAAACAAATTTTGTACCGGTATGTAAAAATCAAAGTTGATTTACTTATTTTCAAAATTTATTCCATGCTCTTTTACAGTGCTGGTATTGGCCGGACTGGTTCTTACATAGCCCTGGACGCATTACTTGTTGCTGGACGACAGAACGGAAAAGTTGACGTATTCAGTTTTGTGAGAGAAATGAGAAATAACAGAATGAACATGATACAGACCGAGGTATTATTTGAGTTTACTTGAATACTTGCACTGGGAAGAAAACTTAAAGAGTGAATTTGATACAAAATAGCTGAATTTTAGCTTGTTTGTAGCTTACATATTGTTCAATTGCAAAAAGCAATTTATGTATATCTACATATTCCAATAATATGGTCAGTTTTATCAGAAATTTATTCGAAATTGGCCACAAGATCATAAGCAGTTCATACCTGTTTGTAAACATAACCATTAGCTTCAATTGAAAATCCGTTTCAGGGCGTGCATACTAACTATGTTGGACGATTCCACCTTTGCCATATATTCAGATGTGAATGTTTCTTTCATCATTTAATGGTAAACAAATTCTGTTCGTTTCTTTATGAAATACTGTGGGCAATATTTGTCAGAGTTATGGAACATTGAGAAGTATTTCTAGTAAAACATATTTAATTATGACTAACATGCTATTTATTCTTTTCTTTCTTCAGGATCAATACGTTATGGTACATGATGCTTTAGTTGAGGGATTTTTGGTAGGGGAGTCATCGATACAGAAAACAGATTTTCTATATGTATGGAGAATGCATGATAGTCGTGACATTCCTAAAAACAAAAAATGCTTCGTTACAGAATTCCAGGTAACAAATTACTAATATATATATATATATATATATATATATATATATATATATATATATATATATATATATATATATATATATATATATATATATATATATATATATATAATTCGGGGTCCTAAAGCGAAGTATAGTTGTACGAAAAAACAGTAAAACACTCAATATTCACAAATTTTCGGCCCCTTGGCCTTTATCAAGTAAAAGACAACAATATGTATATTAGTTACATAGTATTACGTCTGCACAATACATAGCTTCATGGCAAAAATATACTAAAATAGACTTAATACTATGTAACTAATATACATATTGTCGTCTTTCAATTGCTAAAGGCCAAGGGGTCGAAAATTTGTGAATATTAAGTGTTTTACTGTTTTTCGTTTATATATATGTTGATGTAGAAAAGTAATATATCTATTTTGTTATATAAATAGTGAAACCGCGCCAAAATACCACCTTAATGAGGAGACCACCTGGAATTTCAGACCATAAACTTCCAGTCTCTTGATAATTATAAGTATAGAACCTCACTTAAGAGACCACCTCAGTCAGTCAGAAAGGTGGTATTAATAACGAGGCGCCACTCTATATATCTTGACGATTTGGATGCTAGAATCAACAAGACTGGATATATAATCGAATATCTTGTCCGCATTCATACCATCAGTGGCACAAGTCTCTTTTCTTTTATAAGCCCCTCTTATTGACTCCAGTAGCCATTTTTGGACTCCGTGAATGGTAAAGTCAATTGTCAGAATTCAGGGTTGTATGATTTAGTATCCATATTTTGTAATAGTTTGATATGCAGAATTAACTTGCTTACTCCTGATTTATGACAGTAGACCATTCTATTTACTGATTTGGGTGAGTCTAAATGAGACCAGAGGAGTTGATGAATTTTAAGAAAATGTATGCTTGTGTGTATTTCTTTTTGTTATTGTATATCAGTCTAAGTATAAAGCAGCAGTAAAAAACAATTAAAAAGAAAAAAAAACACACACACAGCTAATGGCCCATTAAGATGCATTTGTTTTACCTAATCTAAAGTATTTACCTTTCAAAATATTTGTAGCAACTTCAGAATGTAAGGCCAATATTGGATGTCGAAAGCAAAAAGGAAGCTATGTCAGATGCAAATAAGTGTAAGAATAGGACATCGAAAGTTCTTCCAGGTAAATATTGGAATGTAGTGTTTTAAGTTGATTTCTAAAAATTGGAGTAAAAAATTGAAGCGTGTAATCAGAAAACTGAAATCTTTGAAAAAATATAAATAAAATCATTTTTGAATATCAATATGTTTGACTTTTTTTCTTTTTTTTTAAATCGAATGTCAGAAGTGAAGAGATTGGCTGACTATATGACAACATTTCAGTAAGCCATTGACTAAAAATTATTGGGATATTATTTTGAACAAAATGACTAGCCACACCAGCATTAAGGTTTTTGGGACACCTGAGCCAAATGCTCAGGGTGACCTATTGTGATCGTCTTTTGTCTGTAGTCGTCCGTCGTGCGTCGTCCGTCATTAACATTTGCACATTTTCGACTTCTTCTCAAGAACCAGTGGACCAGTTTTAACCATACTTGGCATGTATCATCCATATGTGAAGCTGCATAGTTTCCGAATGAAAAGGGCTACGATTCATAGGGGCTCCAAAAGGGGCAAAAAAGGACCAAAACTTGGTACATAATTAAAAATCTACTTCTCATGAATCAATAAGATGACTTTCAAATTTTGTTAAGTCAATAACGTGTTTGCGAACGAAAATGAAATCTATCCATAAACGAACCAATAGGTGGTGCTTCAGTAACAGGGTACAATTGTATTACAAATTGTTTAATAACTCAAAACTATTTGACTTTTTGTATACAAAGATATATGAGAATGTTGTTAGGAATTATCTAAGGATCATTTTGACAAAATTTCAATGTCATTGGGTCAAAGGTCAAGGTCACAGACTCCTAAGTAAATGGAAAATATAAATTCTGTTTGTTAATTTTTAGACATTTTTACTACTTCTCCAGAACCATTGGGCCAATTTGAACCAAACTTGATAGGAAGTATAACCATGTGAGGCAGCATAAAGTTTGTGGATTAAAAGGGACTAGGACCAAACATGGCTGCCATGGCTAAATATAGGTTAAATGAGTCAGCAGATATTTTTTAATAAATGCATGTATCTCCAAAATTTTTAAAGCTAGTTACCTGAAAACGAGCGGCTTGCAAAAATCTACCAATATTTTATTTTGATGGAAATTGTCAAGTCGACCCTTGTGTGAATTATTTCCCCTTTTTGTGGATTTTTTCATGTTTTTTGACATTCTATGTTGAGCGTCCGTGTGCGCTTTGGTTTAGTATATCATATTTGTAAAATAAACACACAGTTGGTAATCGGGGAATGCGTTATTGTTCCTTACAACGCTTAGAGTGAAAGTCTTTTATTTTTGTAGTTGGTTAGATGCAGACACAGTTCAGATAAAATAAAGCTAAAATAAATATAGATCTACCATACAACTTCTCCATAACCATTAGCCAATTTTAACCAAACTTGATAGGAAGTATAACCATGTGAGGCCGCATAAAGTTTGTTGATTAAAAGGGGCTACTAGGGGCCGCTTCAGTAACAGGGTACAATTATTGTATTACAAATTGATAAACAACTCAAAACTATTTGACTTTTTATATACAAAGATATATGAGAAAGTTGTTAGGAATTATGTAATGATCATTTGGACAAAAAATTCAAGGTCATGGGATCAAAGGTCAAGGTCTCAGACACCTAAGTAAGCAGAAAGTATTAGTTTTTTGTCAAATTTTTAGATATTTTCGACTTCTTCTCAAGAACCATTGGGCTAATTTTTACAAACCTTTTTCTCAGGTGACCGTTTAGGCCCATTTGGCTTCTTGTTAGCAAAGTTTTATAATGAACTTTTTTCTATAGACAGAAAATACAAGCCATACTTAGTATCTTATGCAGTGAAGCGGAACGAATACATCAATGCCATTATTCTGCCAGTAAGTATCGCGTGTTGTACGTTGAAGAAGTTTGGAAATAAGAATAAAAATTTGAAAATGTCGGGTGCTACTAATCATGTGTTTATTTGTTTGAATCTGAGTTTTGAATAGTGTTTTACGCAACATTCAGTAATGTATCCCTTATATGGTGGTGGCCAGATTTCAGTGGTGGAGAAGAGAACCCGGTTACCCGGGAAGGACCACCGCAAGTAAACTTGCAAACTTTTCTCACAAAAATCAACTTAGGTTCCAGTGGGACTTCATCCTGCACTAAAGACAAGTGAAAGACTCCATGGTTTAAATCGTGATGCGCTAACCTTTCCGACACAGAGACCACCTATTTATTTGTAAATTTGCCATGATACTAGTACATGTTTCTGCTTGTTTCTAACTACCATTTTCCTGATTATAATGTATAAGTGTCAAGCGATGTTGTATCTGTTTGGAAGTAGTTCTATATAACATAATGAATCAAAAACCCGACAAATAACTAATTATCTGTACTGCGTTTTGTTATATTTTTTAGAGTCTGACGTCAAATGATGGTTTCTTTGTGACGCAATATCCACTTCCGGAAACAGTTTCAGATTTTTGGTGCATGGTATACGACCATAATTCCAATTTGATAGTATTTCTGGAACCAAATGAAGAGGTTATTTCATATTCGTAGATTTTTCAATTAATATTATTTTAATGCCTACTACTTTTATATGTTAACCGTCCCAGCTGTAGGTCTAGTTGTTTGCCATATTCACAGTAAATGATACAGGCACTATACATGTATTGCTCACGACCACAGGTCCTTTCTATAAACATATATTCCATATTTTACATTTATGTCCCTGGTTGTAGGTTAATATGAATGTTTGTTTACCTGACTGCGCCATTGGGAAAATATGACGGCTGATGATTGAATTTTAATAGTGTTTAACGCCACACTCAACAATTTTTCAGTTTTATTGTGGCGTCCAGTTTTAATAATGGAAGAGAAGAACTGGCTATAATGTACCCGGGAAGAGACCATTTGCCATTCGCAAGTAAACTGGCAAACTTTCTCACGAAAAACAGCTTAGATTCAAGCGGGGCTCGAACATTCGCTGATCCAGAAAACTTACCATATCATGCTACAAACCAGGGATATAAATTGTTTATTATACCGGATTCAAATTACTGTAAATAAAAACAAGTTGATTAATAGTGTAATTAGTTAATGATTCATTAAATCATATATTTCATCTTTGTCTACCTGCTGAAAACGATTCCGGTCATCTGTAATTGTTGGTTTTTGTCTTGATTTTTACTACAAAGAACGATAACTCTGATTGACAAAATAGCGAGGTTTCAAAGGTGGCACATACTTCAGAGTATTATAGTGTTTCTCATTCCCATGGACGCATCCTACAGGGTAATATTATGTTTCTCATTTCATTACATTTTTTATTCCCTGGTTTGCATTCCCCTAGGTAATATGATGATTTACAGACTGGTCATGTGATGCAATTCAGCAAATTATGAAAATTTTATACATACGAGGTAAAATAGAATACATTGTGTACTTAAGTAAACTTGACAGTTTTTATGATATTAACATATTATCTAATTCTTTTCATGCGTAATCAGCGTATCAATCTACTTCCGGAGGCAAACAATTGTAGTACGTTTGGGTCAGTAAATGTTACATACTCAGGGGGTACGACTTCTACTCACGGGATTAATGAGAAAGAGGTGACAATATACAGAGAGGTAAATAAGATTTTTTAATCCTCAATTAACTTTGCTTGTTGCTTTACATCCTGTCAAAATGTTCTCATTTATATTGAGATGTCACCAGCTTTAGGTGAAAAGCCACAAATTTTGACCTGTGCTATGGACTGACGCCAATGCAGTGAGGGTTCTTTTAGGTGCCACACATGACGTGACATAGGTCTCATCTGAAAGACCTGTGACTTTCATTTCTTAGGACGAGCAATTTGTGAAGGAATAGTCGCTACCATTTCAAAACATCTTTGATATTGCGGGGTTCAGTGAATCGAACCCGGTACTTTCCGCTTGCGAGTTGAACGCTCAAACACTAGACCAACACAAGTGGTCCCTCGATTAAGAAAGATTGAAATTTCCGAAAACATTCGTCTTTCAGGTCAGCTACTTAATGTAGGCATGACATTTCACTTCTTCTAAGTTAACATTTAACGGATTGGATGATATGGATCGTTTTAACACTATTTTAACTGTGTATATAGAGCACTCATTTCTCATAAATGCGAGTCGGGTTCGAGCCTTGGATTGGACAGGGTAATATATGAGATTATACGGTGGCTGCCAAGTCGGGAACGTGCGTTATCTCCGGGTACTACGGTTTCCTCCCACAGCAAGGATCTCCGCACACCAACATCAGACATTTATATAAGTTGAAATAACTTGTCTGTTACTCGTCGTCAGTGTTTCATTTATATGTCGCCATTCAACATTTGTACATGTATATCACTTCCCTTTAATGGCGTCGTATTATTCCATTTAATATTTGTTATGAAATAAAGTAGATGTACATATAACGTTCTTCGGGGCTGTACAGATTATTATTCAGTTAAAACCATCTTATGTGCAGGTTATCATATCGATTAGAGATGTAATAATATTATTCAGACTTCTTCAAAAATTATATTTAGGGAGATGAAACCTTCAGGCGAGTGAAAATCTTGGAAGCTACATCATGGTCATGGGAAACTCCGATACCATCTACATCAAAACTTTTACTGGACATGATAAGACAGGTTGACAATCTTCAAAACACTACGGAAACAGGACCAGTTACGGTAGTGTGTTGGTACGTATATAATATCCAAGATAATATGGCACATCCAACCTAAAATATTTGATATTTTCTACCATGGGAAAAAGGATAAGGGCAAAAATATTTGTTATGACTGCTTGTTCAAAGGGACAGACACCACCAAATATTTTCCCATAGGCCTCAATGCTAATTTACAAAACTTCAGGTCACTGTCACTCCCATGTTTATTATATCTGGGTCAAATAAGTACCCTGTGGTGGAAGATCAATATTTTTTGATAACAAAATTTGCAATCAAAAGTATAGGTTGCCGTTGCATTTTTACTTCAAATTTTCACTTGTTTACAACTCGTTAGTATTCCGCACCAAAAGAAAATATCTATTCTCATATGACCCCTCCCTTCAAATTTTCAACCGTCAACCCTATAATTTCCAAAGTACTACCAATATTTCATCTATCTTTTTTATCACCTTTATTTCACTTATTAATGGCAAAACTAATTTTTTCATTAATGACAATCAGATCGCTGGGCTCATTTTTACCCTCCGCACAACTTTGGGTGTCCAAAATGTCTGCGCCCATGTTGTAAACAAAGCCGGTGTGTTTTTCCTATAGATTTATCCAAAACATTGCCAAAAATAGTCATTTTGCATTTTTTGGAAATCTCACTAACTGTACACCAAGCCCCCCTTAATAATGAGGATGGGAAACCCAACATGAAGAGAAAACACAGTCTATAATGTGTCACACCCCTACCTCTCAATCCCATTCATTGATATTAACAAATAAATGCATTTATATGAAGAAGTTGTCTGTTTTTCTTTCATGATTTTCATTCAGAATTGTTTGTAACACATATATTTCATTATTTTGAATGATTTCATACCATTATTTACCAATATTGACCATGATATCAAATAAGGGTAGAAGGTACCCCTTAATAATGGAAAAAAGTGACAAAATTATACCATTTTTCTTCACAAAAACTTAAAATTTGGATCATTGCTTAATGAGCATGGAACCAATTAGGCACCAGAAGTAAAGAAGAATTTCTGAAGCTCACTTAATAGTAAAACCATGTCATTTTTTTATATCATCAAATTGCTTTTATTGACAAGGAATGAAGTGCACCCTAATAAAAGTGTAAAACTTCTCGGGAGGGGATACCCTTACATACAACACATTTTCAATAGACTTATTGTGTTCATTTATATAAAATATGTTATGTAATCATTTTCAGACATGTCCATGTTTTGTTTCATCCCTTAATTACAGTCTCATGATGTAAGATATTAAATACAGAGGGCAGATAACTGAGTCTGACTTTAAAATGACTGACACTTAAATGGTGCAAAATGATAGTCAAATTGCTTTTAAAAGGATATGACATATGTATAGTTCTGTTTCAGGTGAAAAATTAAGTCAAATTTTAATTATACTAAGTTTTTGAAACCAGTAAAAGTCAATATCAGGTGTTAATTTTTGTCTGGTATAACCCAGAGAGTGTTTTAAGTACATTTGCTGGAGGGGGGAGGGTGAAAAAATGTGATTCAAACAAAAAATGCATGACTGAAAATTTTGAAAACTTCTGAAAACATGCAACTTGAATGAATATTAGATGCGTTAATACAGAAAAATATATAATTGATACTTTATATTTATCTTTACAGGTACTTGAGTATGATAATTAGATAAAAATCTCTTATTGGACAATATTTGCTGGATTTAAAAAATTGAAATATTCTTCTACAGGTTAAAATGTTGATAGATTATGAAAAAAATGTTTTAAAACGCCCTATTTCTAAAGAAATTTTCTATTTACAAATTTTTTAATTACCCAAAGTTTAACACAACAGTATTGACCTAACCACAATATGGAAATTCTTGTGTACAGATCAGCATATAGGGGGGGGGGGGGGTTGGTATTTAAATTAATTTTTATACTGTTTACAGTGTATATGGCATGATGAAATATTTTACTGATGAGACTTATATGCTGAAATGCAGTTTTAATACAATTTTCATAAAAGTGAGATGGTTTTTACCCTTCAGATACAGTACATATATACAACTAAAGGTACAAAATACACTGCATGAGTAAAATGACATGGTCCAATATGTAGATTTTGCCCTCAAAAAAAAGAAAATCAACCAGTCTTTACCTCAAAAAGGTCTGATTTTGTAATTCAAATGAGTTAAAATTTTACAATAGAAACATCATTTCCAAAATATCTCGCTAAAATTAGTCACTATGCATAACCATAAACTATATGATTTATTTATAAAAGAACATGTGCATGTTTGTAGGAGAGGGTGAGGGTAATACTTGAATTTTCCAAGAAACAGATGAAATTTTGACCAATAAATGATAAAAATATTAGTTCTAGGTGTAATATAAAACATACTGATAAAATTAAGAGATCTCAATATGCAACAAATGCATAATAATGTGTGTAGAGGCAGCACACCTATTAAATTTGCACCTTGTGGACCCCCAACAGCGTGCCCCATTTCATATAGACCCCTCAGATCTGTTTTAAAGTATGAGTAAAAGTGAATGAATTGCAATTTGGGTGATAAAAATGAGAGAAATGCTTTACTTTAAGGCTTCATCCAGCCTACATGTGTCAAATGTGAATTTCTCTATAGGACAGACACCACCAAATATTTCCCATAGGGCCTCGGCTAATTTACAAAACTTCAGGTCACTGTCACTCCCATGTTTATTATATCTGGGTCAAATAATTACCCTGTGGTGGAAGATCAATATTTTTGATAACAAAATTTGCAATCAAAAGTATAGGTTGCCGTTGCATTTTTACTTCAAATTTTCACTTGTTTACAACTCGTAGTATTCCGCACCAAAGGAAAATATCTATTCTCATATGACCCCTCCCCTTTCAATTTTCAACCGTCAACCCTATAATTTCCAAAGTACTACCAATATTCATCTATCTTTTTTATCACCTTTATTTCACTTATTAATGGCAAAACTAATTTTTTCATTTAATGACCAATCAGATCGCTGGGCTCATTTTACCCTCCGCACAACTTTGGGTGTCCAAAATGTCTGCGCCCATGTTGTAAACAAAGCCGGTGTTTTTCCAAAGATCACGGTCAAAGGTTACAACAAAAATGCTTGTTATGACTGTGGTGTGAAAAAGATCTACGTAAAATTAATGTTAAAACAGTTGACAATTTATATAAAAGATCAGGGGCATCATTGTTATTATGATTTTGAAGTCAGAGATCGAGGGCATTTTGATTGGTTGACGGTAAATATCAATGGATGTGACATTCAATATAAGGATAACCTCACTACGCTTCAGCTGACAGTTGTAAGCATTGTAAGGTTTTCCTCGTTTGGAATGTGCATCCTTTGACGACTTACCGTCATCCAATCAGCGAGCTTGTCATATTTTCTGACGAATTCACGTCTCAAATAAATGGAAATATGACAGAATACAACTTATTGCCTATAGATTTATCGAAAATAAAAAATTAGGGAAGCAAATTCACCAAATTTCAGACAGCAACGATGGGAAAAAGATAGTTTAACAGATCCATTATGCTGCTGTAAAAAATGTCAGAGAATATTGCTACGAAGAAAGTATATGGGAGTACTTCTGCCCCTGATTTGACAAAAAATGTAATTTTAAATCGGGACCGAATTTCGACTTATCCTCCACTTTGAGATTGACAAAAACAAATCAGAAACTCCATACACAGTAAAATTGAAGAAAATAATGTGTCTCTTTCTGTCTCTTTTAAAAATAATGTTCGATAACTATTGAAAATAAATATTAAAAGGTAAAAAGTGGACGAACTATATACAATGCGTCGACATTCGGTCGGAAACCTAACAAATAAATGTCAACACCACGTTAGTATTGGAGTTTGTTTTTATTCATTTTATGTTATATTTCTTACAGCGATGGATCTGTAAAGTGCGGATTATTTTGTACAATATATAACGTCATCGAGTGGTTAAATGAGACAGATCAAATCGATGTTATGTTTTCAGCTCGCCAATTGCAATTACGACGACCACAATTTCTCGCAAATGTTGTAAGTAAATTACATCCGAATTTCAAAAACTAGTTTGAAACTATAAATATAAATGGGCATTAGCTGTGTTTTAATACACCCTTTTTACTACTTACATTGATAAAGCATAACAAACAAGAGATATACACAGACATGAAGATCTTTATATTCCTATATATTTTGTGAAAATTACTTGAGAAACCCAGATTTGGCACTTTTAGATTGCAATTGATTAACTCGACCTTACTATTTGTACATGTATATGAATACCACACTTGGCCTGACCTTATTTTACAAAACATATAGAAATATAAGAATTTTTATGCTTGTGCATCGTTCGTTACAGAACTTTTAAATTAATATTTTTGTTAGTATAATTTTTCATTTCTCTCCAGGATTTTAAAACAAATGTTGAGAGAATAATTGTAATATGATAAGAATTTGTTATCGTGATAACAAATGTTAAGAATATGATATAAATTATTATAACAAATGTTAAAAATATGATAAAATTATTACAACAAATGTTAAGAATATGATATAAATTGTTATAACAAATGTTAAAAATATAATATAAATTATAATATCAAATGTTCATAATATCATATAAATTATAATAAATGTTAAAAATATATTAAAATTATTATAACAAATTTTAAGAATATGATATGAATTATTATAACAAATGTTAAAAATATAATTATAACATGTAAGAGATATATTATAAATTATTATTACAAATTTTAAAAATATAATTAAAAATATACTATAAATCATTTTCACAATTTTTTAAAAATATGATATAGATTATGATAACAAATGTTAAAAACATTATTAAGATTATTATAACAAATGATAAAAAATATCTTATAAATTATATCATGTACACATGTCATGTTATGATATCTATATTCCAGGAGCAGTACAAATATTGTTATACAGTCGTAAATGACTTACTGGAAGAAACAACAGTATACGCAAATATGTGAAGGATGTATCATGAACTGATTGCCATTAAGATTATAATTATTATCATTATTATTAACATTATCATTAATTGCTTTTAATTATTATTATTATTATTATTATTATTATTATTATTATTATTATTATTGTTTGTTTGTTTGTTTGTTTGTTTTTTATTAATTTTTATTCTGTCCTTTACACTCCTTAATCATTATTATCATTATTATTAGTAGTAATATTATTATAATTATTATTATTATTATTATTATTATTTGTTTATTTGCTTTTATTTATTTTTATTTGTCTTTAGACTCCTTTATTATTATTATTATTATTATTATTAGTAGTAGTAGTAGTAGTAGTAGTAGTAGTAGTAGTAGCAGTAGTAGTAGTAGTAGTAGTAGTAGTATCATTATTGTTATTACCATTATCATTTATTTGTTTGTTTTTATTCATTCTTCATTTGTCTTTAGTCTACTTTATTATTATTATTTTACTATTTTATTTCCATTATTTATTATTATTATTATTTATTTATATATCTATCGATTTGTTTATATATCTGTCATTTAACTGCTTTTTCATTATTGTTGTACCCCTTTTTTTACATTATAATTATTATTACTATTCACTTTAAATGCAAAATGGAGAGTGCAATATATTGGAGGATAGATAGCATTGCCTCCTCAAGGTCGAATTAGTTGTTTGAAAGTACTCACACATCAGTTGCGAGTTTGGTTCTGTAATTGGGTTGAGAAGAATATAACTTCCTCGTTTGATTTTTAATTCAGACCCGTGAACTTTCTCCAGACAATCAATTTCTCCTACTTAGCCAGCTGTATATCCATAACAACTGGTCAAGAGGTACCATGAGATGCCAGTTTGTTATTTTATATAAAGTGTAAATACCGAGAAAGCGTTTTTTCTGAAATGTAAAAACCTTAATTTCTACATATTTTCATTTTAAATGCAAAAACATTTCTTATTTTTACAACCGTTATTGATTACTTTAAGTTGTTGCTTAAATGAGTTTAACTTTTTATTGGCTATTTTGTAATGTAGTATTTCGTTAGTTTTTACTAATTATTTCATTAATGTTTATTGTATGTTTGTAATTAAGTTATTATAATTCGGTTTTTAGTATACCTTTCTCAATACATGACCTATTACCTTATAGGGTCCCGACATTGTCCGAAGTCTGCTAACAATTGACAAACGTCTTCTTATTTTGACTTTAAATGGAATTGGACTATATATAGTCAAAGCTGACTATAAAGACCACTACAGGCAACAGGCAAAAGTAACGGTTATAGACAGCTGGCCTGTGAAGGGAGGGTTATTTATTATAAAAAAAACGTTAATCAAAGTTATGTAACAAGGGCCTTTAAAGGCAGGTGCCCTTATACAGAAGTGACCTTTAATGCAAATTTGACTGTTGTTGAATGAAAAAATAAACTGCTGATAGTAGGAAATACTTTTAAAATTGTAATTTTCATTCGCTAGACGACAGGAGCCAAAGTGTACTCAGCAATATTCAACATTAATCACTATATCAATAGTAAAGATCCAGACACTTGTGGATATATATATATATATATATATATATATATATATATATATATATATATATATATATATATATATATATATATATATATATAAGCTGAGTATATGTTAATAACTTAAATGTATTATTCTTTTTATTGCTTTGAATGATATTTCATCTAAGGACTTATTATATTTTCATCTCAAACTCATATAATATTAATGTTGTTAGATTTAACACACTCACTAACAAAATATGGCATTGCATCGTGTTCATTTTAATGGTAAAATATTTGTGTTATAGATAATGACGATAATGATCTCAATATTCCATAGAAACTTATGTTCAATACTCTTTTATTACCAAACAGGAGAAAGAAAGATGTTTGTTTCATATTAGAGTTATCTCCCTTACAACAGAACTCTTGATATATTTTCGCGGATGGCCACCATAGCAAATTTATGCCCCATAGATCTAGATCCTAAAACAAACACATAATTGTAAATAAACTTAAGTTGATTTTGTGCCCTGAGAAAGTTTTCCAGTAATTTGCGGAAGGCCGGTAGTACACTGTAACCAATATGTCTCCTCCACCATAAATCAAAGTACTGAAAGTACTGAAAGTACTGATACGAGTTGATGGTAATCGTAAGTTTTAATGGTGATGTATAATACACTCAGTATACTGAAAAATATACACATAATGATATCATAAACCCCCGGTTCCGACGCCTATGCATATGTACACATAATTGAAATATATTGTATCCTTAATACGCTATACTTCCCATCAGTAGTCTTAAATCGTGTGCGTGTAAAACATTTTCCCAACTTTAAAGACTGCCGCAAATTTCTCATCAGATAAGATCACGTGAATGAGGAATGACGCAACTTTTATGTCCACCTTAACAGCCAGATCTTGTCAATACGCAGTGAGGGAAACTCATTTGCATATCAATCGTGCGCAAGAATTGATTATGTTAAAATGTTTATAATATGTTCTCAATGTTGAATTGTCAACCTAAAGAGAAATAAAGAATCTTGAATCTTGAATCTTGTTAACAGTCCAGTCAATCGCTTTTAATGTCAATTCTATCACAAGAGTATAATGGTAAAAAAATAATTGAAAAGAAACATTCTACAGCAAATCTATAATATCTTAAAATTCATACCGGACGCTGAAATGACCTTTGATCGCATATTTTTCAACAAGTCTTGTAGACCTAAATTTTTCAGCGAATTGTTAATATATTTTCGTCATGTTAAAAAGCAAAAATATACGAATAAAAGTGAGATTTGGAAATTTCAATCTTGAAGTTGAGTTTATGTTGCTGAAATCCACATACATGTGTAATTTCCGTCAATATAAATTATATTATAATGTGTTATTAACCCGATACAGCAAAATGTGCTTTGACTTGTTCCCAATTGTTTGTTTGTTTGTTTATTGTTGTTTAACATCCCACTCAAGAATATTTCACTCATATGGAAACGTCTACTTTTTCCCAATAAACAACTTAGCATTACAAAACTGAGTTGATGTTCAACTCGTAAACACACACACACACACACACACACACACACACACACACACACACACACACACATATATATATATATATATATATATATATATATATATATATATATATATATATATATATATATATATCCGATACCTTGGATTTCATATCTCATGTGACCCTTTATATAAAGACCACTTGTCTATAAAGACCGTTTTTGTAATTTCCCCTCGGCGGTCTTTTTATACAAGTTTGACTGTATACGTGTGTGTGTGTGTTCATCTTTCTAAATATAAACTAAACTTTGTTTTACAAATCATGTTATAGAATGTTGTTAGCACAAGGAGAAAAGTACCATGGCGATTTAGGGCTAATGTCTTGTTGATCATCAAGCTTGCTTATACATTTGCTAATGCATTTTTAATTGTTGCATGTCAAATAAAAGATTACAAACGTGTGTCTTGTTTCGTTATTAAATTTGAAATCCATCAATTTGAAAACCAGTCTGATTAAAACCCCATCTCTCATCGCTCCCGTTGTCTGATAAAGACCGGTATTTAATAACATTGCTTGCATACAGAAGAAGAATGATAAATATGCAGATTTAAACTATGGCTCTGCCCCCCCCCCCCCCCCCCCCCCCCCCCCCCCCCCCTCCTACACACACACAAATTTTCTAATGCTGTATCTGGCAATATTTTATTTCCTTTTCGTGTAGGGATTTTCCTATCTCCTAAATTCTGGGTGCAGGGTCCGAAAATTTTTAAAGAATACATTTTAACAGAAAAGCTTAATTTGACGCTTTTATTGGAAAATACTTTATATATATATTCTTTATTTTGAAATTCCAAATTCGGAATTTTGGGGGGAAATACAAGCCATTTTTGCAGTTGAGTTGGTCCTGTAACCGAACCCAAGGATGACCTAGAAAAATCCCTGTCTGTATTTCCGTGTCCTCATTATAGCAGGTGACAACGAAGCAATTTGATTGCTTATGTGTCACGAGTTGATCGTAGTTGTAACGAGTATTCGGATAGATTTACAGTGTCTTTTTGTACTCGTTTTAGCTCTAGTGAATTCCTTCCTGGTTCTCATTAGTATTGTTCCTTGTCCACTGACTAGATAAAAAGTACAGTGATTGCATTTGTAACACTTAAAGCTAATGGATTCAATTTTCACTGTCAATACCGGATTACTCGGACCACGCCTCTTTAATCCCTGATCCTAATTACCTACCTTACCTCCGGCTCCTCTCGTATTGAAATGTTTTGCCATACTGTCTAGTAAGATTACACCATTATACTAAATACATTGCACTTCTATTTTCCAATTTAATATTGTTAGGAAGAACTCACTATAGTTTTCATTCATTCGCTTTATTGCGGTCTGAGGGTTTTAAAATCGTAATCTGTCGTCAGTAACATTTTGAATTTTGAATGTTGTTTTGCACACTCAACAATTTTTCATTTATATGGTGGCGGCCAGTGTTTTAAATGGTGGTGGAGCCAACTTCGTTACAATTTAAGGTCTACCCGACCTTCCGGAAGTAAACTGGCAAACTTTGTCAGAAAAATCAACCAAAAGTTCCAGTGGAGCTTGAACCTGTGTTGACCAGAAGTGAGAGACTTCATGGTTCAAAGTGCAATGCTCTAACAAATCCTCTACGGGCGTCTCCTTATTAGTTACCACCCTATTTCGTCATGGTCACTTAGCTGGGGGAGGGTGGAGGTTATTTCATACATTCCTATTTTCACTTTATTAAACTGAAGTGACGATACAGTCCTGTGATTGGATGGAGCTAAATATTCAAAAGACACCGACATAAAAACAAGTTCCGATATCAAATATTTCAGATACAATTTGTGCGTCCAAACTCGGGGAAATTCAAAGTTTGCAACAGAGACTAGTTCCATACAGTCAGTCGCTATACGAACAAGTAAAATAAGCCTACTGTCGCTAGTCCTAAAGCGTCATTTGCAAACTTCAAAACTTAAAATATAAACTTTAGCCAATGATAATAGTACGTGATTGCAACCATTACGAAGTATAAATAAAAACTAACGCCTGTCAGCACGACACTGCATTGCCAGGCATTACTGAAATGCATGCGAGCTCTATCCGCTATAGGTCAGGGAACGTCGGTAGATCAGGATACAGCATAAAAATACAGGAGAGACAGTTTTTTAATCGCTAGACAGTCTGTAAATAGATCAAAATATTAGTATTCCGACATATTTAATGCTTTTGTACACATTTCATCTGGGGTGTCATTTTCCCGTGAGATGCAGCAGTATTTTAATCCACATATAAACCTCCTTGTTCGTCGGATTTTCAACATGTGGAATACATACGTTTAATTTTAGTAACAGTGTAATGGTTGACCCGGTGTCAATTACTGAAAAAAATATTTCTCAGGGCGATCAATAGCCCCATCAAAGCAACTCAATAGCAAAACAAGATGCCCTGCTGGGCCGTATGAAAATGAGCGTCATGTATGTTTGGCCACCATCCGTCACAAAACACCTATTTAAAATCATCTAAAGTAAACCCATGAGTTGTTCGACTCGTGATGCATTCTGATCGTGGTGGAGAGTTGACCTTTACGGCACTTTTTATTGTTACTTTATTGCTTTTGACTACATGGGCCCAATGTTTCTGATAATTTTAATATGTTGGTTTGATTGTGTTGAGTGATAACTTGGCATTTTTATTTTTAAATTAGAGGCAGATCTGCGAAGTTTTTTTTATAGATTTTCTGTCGGAATATAAACCCTACTGCAAAGTTTCCAGTAAAACTGTTCCTTTATCCTTTCCAGGGCTACCATCTTTACACTTTAGGAACCCTTGGCGACTTCCAACCTTCGTCGCTCGTGTCCACAATGTTGGACTGGACTGCCAAGAGCCATACCAACAGTGTCCGTTCACAACTTGCCGTGTATAAGGTTGAAATTTTATTTTCGTTCAAAAATACCATCAGTAAATGTATTTTCGTCGATTATGCCATTCCAAGTGTTTTTTATGTTTAGCGTCCATACTAAACTCAAAAACCTATCTTCCAGGGGGGGGGGGGAGTCACAAAAACTACAATATAATGTGCAATATAATGCACATTTAGGTATTTTCCTCAGATGTGTTAATGAAAACAAAATATATCTTTGGCACATATAAATAGCCTATGTGAAATAAGGGGACAACCATTTGATTCTGAGGGGGTGCTGGCAAATTTTGTCGAGTCAGATTATTTATTTTCATACCGCCGCAGGACAGAATATTTATTTTCAAGCAGACCAGGGACAGATTATTTATTTTCTTCATTTTTTTCGCCATGTGGTCTGAAATATAATATATTGCAATATATACATGTAGTGCAATCTACTGACTGTACTTCTATTGGTTTTGATTCTAGTGTAACTAATGCCCAAGACAAATCCATGCAAAAGTGACAACCGTATAAAAATAACAAATCTGTTATCCAGAGAGGCACCGATGAACATTCTTTTTGATAATATGATGAAAATTACTGACGCGGAATATTTGACATTATTACACGAAAGAAAAAATACGATGTCCAAAATGAGTAGCATGATTGTGTTGGAGGATGGATATCATTTTCTATTTATAGTATGTACTTTTCATACGAGAATTAAGATTGAAATATTTGACACGGTGTGTGCATGCATATGACCGCGTATTTGTAAATATATTGACATTATTGATTCTGTAATGTGGTTCTTCGAAAAGTGTTGATATAATTGTTTGTTAATTATACAATCAAATTTCTGCAATTTAAATTTGCCTAAGTTTCCGGCATTGTATTATATATGTTGTAAAATTGCGTTATGATGGGATACAGCATCTTGTATGATGAGCTAAATCCATAGTTAACTATACTATCATGAAACCAGACATTCTAAAACTAGGTTTCAAAAACCCAATGACTATCTTCTCTTTTATTCAGAACATTTTTTAATTATTTCTGCACGTGATGTAAAGCAGTTCTTTGTTATTTCAAATGAAAGATATTTCCCGGTCAACGACGCTTGATGAAGCTGTCAAACACGTCAGATAAACGATAGATTTATTTCTTTTAAAATAGGTCAGTCAAATCATCTTGAAATTATAAAATATCAACTACAAGTTATATATGGGAGGGTCTGGGTGAACAATTACATTACTCGTATGACATTTGTGACCTTTGGATCACGTCTGGGTCAGAAGGTCACTATCAAATATCCCTGAAAACAAACCAGGGCGATGTAGTCTACAGTAAAAACAAACATTGGCACAATTGACACATGAACGATATTTGGAGTTGAAAGCAAAATAAATCGTAGTTTTTAGCATGTTATATAGATTTAGCATAGAAAATGTGGAAATGGCGTTATATATTTGCTCTGTGTGTGTAGGTGTGTGTGTATGTGTGCAATTGTCCAGTTCGCTTTGTAGAGTATGGGTGTTTTCAAAGAATCTCAGATATTTGTGAATTTACCTCAAAATGGCATTTTACAACAGTGAAAAGTGTAATGATCCACCTCTTCCCTTTGTGTTCCCTTCGAATCAAAATTCCTTGATCCGCACCAAATGAACTAAAAATATGACATTTTTGTATACAGTAATTACTAGTCAATACACAGCGCCCGGAATTTGTCGATTGTTAAAATCAATAGCTTAAAATATTCAAACTCACTGACCTCGGAACTTTTGAAATTAATTAAAGGTTTTCAACTTCGATATAAAAATCTAAAATAATATATCAGCCAGCAATTAGGTGTATGGTTCATAAAGCTTGATTTTTTTTCATCCTACACTTTCATTTGACGCACAATTACGGGACAAATTACAAATAAACACGTGCGATCTGGACGAAATACAGATGTAACGTTTCCATTTAAAACACATAAAATCTCTGTACTCTCTTGTAATTAATTTGACGATGGATGAGTGTCGTGACGTATCAACGCCTTCACTTAGCGCGTGTGATTTACTGGCTAGTTACTTCATGGGAGGTTTGCTGTTCCTCACTCTTGTCGCAGTTTCATTGTATATGTTTACAGTAAACACGTGTTATGTTGTTTCTATTGTTGTTTATCGCAAGGCGATTGGTCAGTAATTGTTTATTAGGGGTAGCGGCGTTAAAAGCATGAAAATTGTGACCAGGTAATGTTACCCGAGTTATTAGTAAGAATATAAGGTATTCGAAGCTTCGCCGCCTTGTGCAACAGACGCATTATTCCCCACCCACCCGCCCGTTGTTTTTCACTATATTGTAATATTGTACATGATATTAATTACCTTTTCATTTTTTGTAGAAAATGGTTTGAGTGTGATGTTTTACAAGACTTACGCAGATATTTATGTAATTTATATGTAATAAAGTCTGTTGCACTCGCACATGCGAGCTTATCCTATTTATGTGTTGAGTTTATTTTATAAATAATTTATGTTCGGTTGAGACTGGCGAATTAGAACATAACTATGGGTGTCTTTGGGCGAGCTGTTCTTTCAACGAGAACAGTGTTCTCGTGTTAATTTCTCGCCCAAGTGACAAGAACCAATATCGCGAACGTTGTTCTCGGGTCAAAATTTCACACTAACTATTTTGCAGGAGTAAGACGAACAAATATGGCGACAGACTGAATGGTAATGCTTAGATAGAAAAGAAAAAAGTCCAGTAACCACTATTATATTTAGTTTTACACTGAAATTGATTGCACAGTTACTGCGCTTATTGGTTTAAGTTGTCTAAAATATTAAAATAATCCACAACGATAATGTTTTGTTAAATTGTCCCGAAAATCAGCGAGCAGATGCCTATAAACATCACGGCTAACTCGAAAATGTCTTCTAAATTCTTCATTTGTCATCAGTGGAATAATATTCCCAACAAAATCACTAATTTTTGGCCTTTTGTGATGTTTGTTAATTTCATTGTTACGTGCTATGACAAAATGCAGTAAAGCTGTATCATGTGGCATCTCATCTACATTATCGTCTATAAAATCGTCTACCATATGGTAGATTCCTCGTGTGCCTAATGTTAGATTTCCAACAATGGCTAACTTCTCCGCCATATTTATGTTCTCAGTTATGTTCTTGGTATTTGGGCGAGAACGTTCTAGAGTAAGTTCTTATTCGCTCCTACAAATTACAAATTTCACACATCTGTGACATCACGATTGAAACCATAAAGTCTCTCACCTCTAGTCAGCACGGGGTCAAGCCCCAGTGGAACCTAAGCTGATTTTGTGAGAAAGTTTGTCAGTGAATTGCGGATGACCTATGATCTCGTCTCGGGTACGGGTAGTCCACCTTTAAAAACTGGCAGCCAACATATACATGTAATCGAAAAATTGTTGAGTGTGGTGTAACACAGTACTCACAGCAAAACATGGCAAGTTGTCTGTCAATGGGTTCACGTTTCGGGGCATATTGAGCCCATCTCGGAACAAAATGTAGTGCGAAAAAGGTGTACTTGAGAAACTCTAAGCCCAAAGGGCTAAACCATTCACAATTATTACAAAGTCCTATAACTATGGCAGATATAACCGAATGTCGACCATAATCTAGCTTACACTTATTCTGAATGGCATGAATAAATGTACCACATTTAATTAAAATTTCGGAAAGAAACCCGTTATTTGACCCATGCTTAATCGACAGAACCTAAAACTGAATATATGAATATTAACATACACAAATATTGTATTTCTAATATGTTTTGCTTTCCATAAACAGTAACTCGGTGTAAAATCTAATCTCCGTTGATCTAGGTATTGGAAATGTTCAAGTATGACTTGTCCCAGTTCCGAGATAACCCAATTGTGGTCATCGACGTATCATTAAACCTCTGACCTTAAGTTTATTTTCAAAATTTGCATAAATGACATTTAAGTGTGTCATGCGATGTAAGCCCGTGACTTACAAACTGCAGATAGGTGTAAATAAAAAATCTAGAATGCATAAGAAGGTAAAAATGACAACTGGAACGTCACGGACGTTAACAGATCGTTTTTAAACGGGTAAAACTCTGTATACTAGTCGAGGTACGACAAGCCCTCTTAGTTACAACGACAACGGAGAATTTGTTTTACTATAAAGATTTACGAGTATTACGAGAAAAATTGTGGGAAATACAACCCATATTATTTTTTAAAATATTTTAAAAAGTATAGTGTAGGCCTATACACTAGTAGTACTGACAAAAAAATCTTAAATGTCTGTGTTATTGGGTTGAATTAGTGTCTATAATATTTATAACCACTAGGTCGTTGCCACTGCTGGTGGACCGTTTGAGTCCCCGAGGGTATACATAAACCTAGTACCTGGTATTTCGATACCAGTTGTTCATCTTATACTAAGGGAATATTTGGCACTGTTAACACCATTTAAATTCGAAAATCTTCTAAAGCTAAGATAGTCATTTTTTTTTACAGTGGTTACACTTAGACGGATTTAGGCTATACTTTCAGATATATTATTTGGCCCTGTATGACACCACTTTATTTTTAGAAAAACACATACTTTTCAAATTGGAGCTCAACTGATGACGTCTAATTGACAGAAACGGTATCGTCTTGAGCACTATAACTTTGGTATTATGTCTATAATATTTATAACCACTAGGTCGTTGCCACTGCTGGTGGACCGTTTGAGTCCCCGAGGGTATACATAAACCTAGTACCTGGTATTTCGATACCAGTTGTTCATCTTATACTAAGGGAATATTTGGCACTGTTGACACCATTTAAATTCGAAAATCTTCTAAAGCTAAGATAGTCATTTTTTTTACAGTGGTTACACTTAGACGGATTTAGGCTATACTTTCAGATATATTATTTGGCCCTGTATGACACCACTTTATTTTTAGAAAAACACATACATTTCAAATTGGAGCTCAACTGATGACGTCTAATTGACAGAAACGGTATCGTCTTGAGCACTATAACTTTGGTATTATGTCTATAATATTTCAATCATCTAAATGTCGCATTGAGAGGGGGGGGGGGGTGTCTCACAACACATGTTCATACAAACTCGATTAATTAATGACATGACATACTATGTACACTCTGTAATTAAGGACTGTTTTTCATTTTTTTATGAAAAACATGGAATATATATGCAATGACTCATGGAAAAAATTCCAATGTGCAGCACTTTCGTATTGCACATTGAATGTTTTCCATGAGTCATTGCATGTATTTTCCGTGTTTTTTTAATAATGAAAACAATCCTTATATTTATTTACATTACCATTTTCTGTAAATCCGTAGTCAGCTAAATACGAAATTCATTCTATTTAATCGAATTAATCGAATATAAATGCAACCGGTTTGTATACTTGCAATGAAGGAAATAACAGTCGGTATGTAAATATAAATACATGAATGGCAAACAGTC
Organism: Atrina japonica; assembly: GCA_030159075.1. Taxonomy (NCBI): domain Eukaryota; kingdom Metazoa; phylum Mollusca; class Bivalvia; order Pterioida; family Pinnidae; genus Atrina; species Atrina japonica. Next base: position 143,737 of record BROG01000649.1, read on the forward strand.
GATATGCGAGACTGCTTGCAGCGGTCGTGTGGCAGAGCGTTCGACCAGCAAACGAGAGGTCCCGGTTCGAATCCCGATGACTGTCAAGTCCTTAGTAAATCGCTTGGTATGCTAACTAAAAGTCATTCGTCTTTCTGGTGAGATTTAAAATCGAGGTCGGGTGTCACTACGGATGTGACAAATAAAAGAACTTTCAATACATCGGCATCAGTCCATGAACTTCATATAAAACTGGTGACTTCTCCATATATAAAGTGAAATATGCAAAACAACTGAATAAAACAAAAGAAAATAAAAACGGTACTGGTTAGGGACCAGTAGCCGGTTATTACATGATTTCGGTTATAGAGAATACGATTTTCTGAGATTTAATTTTACATCAATCGTCAGCTGTTCCGGGACACTTTTTTTCAAACAGAAGGAGGGTATATTGTCGTGGTACATACTATTGATGAAATCACTCCATAGCCGGCTACTGGTCCCCAACCTGTATACGCCTGGCATAATGTACATATCAATTCTCAAAGTCGCAACGGCATCTGGGACGGCTGAACCAGAAATTGTCAGCTCAGTGGCCTAATTTTTGCTGGGATGGTGTTGGAACTAGACAAACAAAATATAAATGTATTATGTACAGTTGTACGATCCAAACACTTGTATACAATTACATCTCCACTGTATTTCCTGATGTTTCAACGTCTTTTGATCGTGATACCAGATTATAACGTAGAGAGGAATCATTGCGGTGATACTTCTTAACTTGTGTAAATAAAGACTTAATGTCGCTGTTCCGACATAGAGAAGGTGGTATCCTCTAAGTTTCCACTCCGCGGCGAGACCATAAAAGCGATCGAAATGTGTGAAAGATACACAAACATCTGATAACGAGGTGTGTCGAGAGAAATAAATTACGTAAAACCACACATTTAATGACTTAAAGAATCGAATTCTCTATACGTAGTTATAAAGTCATTACAAGATCAAATTACAGGTATACAAACAGTAGGGAAGGGATTAGATATTGTATGAGACCAAGATTTGAATAAACCTTTTCGTGACCCTCGCCCGTTAAACTATAATGTACGTACTGTTAACGGGCTCCATATCTGAATTTGATAATATAACGAGAAAATTCTGCTGCGAGAGCATAATTTACCTTAGCTGTCCAAAATCGCTTGACCAGCTATATTAAACGAGCGTGTGAAATCTGACCATCATATGGAGAAGGCTTTATTTATTTACTTACGCGTTTTAATATGTTAGTTACAGCGATGTGTTGACTTTGTAGTTAGACCAAAAGTAAATCGGAGTTGGAGGGATTATTGCGATAGAAGTACCTGTCCTAGATACAAAATCACAGATAAAAGAAAAATCAACTGGCTTCCGCGCCTGTGTGGTTAGGGCACCGCACTTCAATAAACCATGGAGTCTCTTACTTCTAGTCCGCGGGTTCGAGTCCCACTGGAACATATAAATCTGATTTTGTGAGAACGTTTGCCTGTTTACTTGCGGAAGGCCGGTGGTCTCTTCCCGTGTATATTTTGACCCGATTCTCTCCTCCATCACCTTATTATCTGGCCGCCACCAAATGACTGAAAAATGGTTGCATATGGCGTAAAACACCATGCAAAATTAAAAAAGACAAGGAGGCCCGACGGGCTTAACCGTCCCCTGAGAAAATTTCCTGTCAAGTTTGGTTAAATTAGTCCACTGCATGGTTTTTGAGAAGAAGTCGAAAATGTCTAAAATTTGACAAATTAAAAAAAAAATCTGTTTACTTAGGTGTCTGTGACCTTGACCAGACCCCATAACCTTGACACTTTGTCAAAATGACCCTTACATAATTCTTAACAAATTTGTTATATTTCTTTGTATACAAAAAGTCAATCAGTTTTGAGTTATTAAGCCATTTGTATACGACTGTACCCTGTTATTCAATAAACGGCCCCCTAGTGGACCGTTTATTGACAGATTCCATTTTAATTCGCAAACTTGTTAGATATTGACTTAAAAATCACGCATACAAAAGTTGAAAGTCATCTGATTATTGGTTCATCAGAAGAAGATTCACGAAATAAATGTGAAAAAAAACCCAAAAAACAAAAAACAAAAATTTAAAAACAAAAGAAAAAACTTTAAAAATTCCACTTAAAAGAGGAAATAACCCCCTATAAAGGTTTGCATGACAATTTCAGCCCCTTGACTTTTTTGAAGATCTTTGCCTGCCGAACATTTTTGCTTTTTTCACTTTCTCTGCCTATTATACTTTTCAAGATGATAGGATAAAACTGCCCAAAACATGAGAAATCAACTTAAAAGGGGAAGTAATTCTCGTAAGGATCGACCTGACAATTTCGGCACTATTGACTTTTTTGTAGATCTTTGTGTGCTAAACAGTTTTGCTTCTTTCACTTTCTCTCTATTATATTTTTCAAGAATATAGAACAAAACAGCCCATAACATAAATAATCCACTTAAAAGGAGAAATAACTCCAATAAGGGGCGACCTGACAATCTCCTCCCTATTGACCTTTTTGTATATCTTTGCATGCTGAAAACAATGCCAAAAAAAAAACATCCGAATACACAAAAAATCCACAAAAGGGGAAATACTCACAAAATGGTCGACCTGACAACTTCCACCAAAATAAAATATTGGTAGATTTTGCTCATTTTAAGGTTAGTTTCTTTTTTCTAGCTTTAATAATCTTGGAGATACATATATTATATCAATAATATCTGCTGGCTCATTTGTTCTATATTCAGCCATGACAGCCATGTTTGGTCCAAGCCCTTTTTCATCCACAAACTTTAGTACGTTACGTGTGCATACAGATTTTTGTAAACGTATTCTAAAGGTGAAAAGAAATGTACCAAATTATATGTTATATTCAGAATTCGGTAGATATCCATTGTGTAGATTTCGAAAAATTTATATTCTGAAATACTGGACAAAACTTTTAGATACCGAAAACTGTATTCTTGGATCTATTTATGATTATATGTATAACCAATTAAATATTGATGTTAATTGGTTGAGTCATGTAAAAAAATTGTTGTTTAGTATAGGTTTGGGTTATGTATGATTACAACAATTTGTTCCAAATCGTAAAGCTTTTATACATATTTGTAAAAATAGATTAAAAGATATTTTTATTCAAGACATGCAAAGTTATTTTCAACAATCTTCAAAATGTCGTCTATACCGATACTTACCTGATACAACAATGTTACAATATTACTTGAGGAAGTCATTACTCGACTCTCATATTTATATTTTAGCAAAATTTAGAATGTTCGCACATAATCTTTTGATTGAAGAGGGCCGATATAGAGAAAATTTACCCCGTGACCATAGATTATGCCGTTTTTGTACGATATTGAAGACGAGTTTCATTTTATTTTAATAGTGTGTCATCTATATCGTAATTTACGTATTGTGTATATAAAAAGGTATTATTATGTAAATCCGTCAATGTTTAAATTAGTTCAATTACTATCAGCTAAGAACAAAAAGATGTTAAGCAATTTGGCTAAGTTCCTCAATAATGCAATGAAGATTAGATCTGCAAAATGAAAAGTTTGTATTTTCTCTTATATCTGTCTTTTCTCAAATGCTTACCTCAAAATACTTTCACTCACTTGATCATTGTATTCATTATGTATGTATTGTATTTATTTGTATTGATTTATATATATATATTATTTGTATACTGGGGCATGTATATTGTATGCTGATTGACCAGACGGTCAAAGACTAAAATAAACTATAAACTACATGGTTATACTCCCTGTCAAGGTTGATTCAAATTGGTCCAATGGTTCAGAAGAAGTAGTCAAAAATGTAGAAAATTTTACAAAAAAAATAATGTTTTGCATTTACTAAGGTGCCTGTGACCTTGACCCCATGATCTATGACCTTGAAATTTTGTCAGAATGATCCTTAGATAATTCCTAATAACTTTCTAACTATGTAGATATTGACTTAAAAATCATGCATATAAAATTTGAAAGTCATTTGATCATTGGTTCAAGAGAAGGTGATTTTTAAAGTTGTACTAAGTTTTGGTCCTTTTTGGTCCCTATGGGTCCTAGCCCCTTTTGATTCGCAAATTTTATGCCAGTAAAATGAACAGGAACAAAAATGAATTCACAGTAAATTCATTGATTCCATTGAAAATGCTTGACAACAAAGAATAATATTCTGTGATTTCCCCTTCAATAGTATGCAAGTAATATATGTAAAATATACATTTTTTCTAAAAAAAAACATAAAAAAACAAAACAAAACAAAGATTCATCTATACAATAGGTTAATAATACAATAAAATCTACAAAATAGAATAAATATTGATTGAAAACAACTAATTGACATATTTTAATATAGATGTATACAAAGAAATAAAATTAAAAAAAAAATACTTTATAATAAATTGTAAGAAATAGACACTTAATGAGAAAAGAACTTTTGAACACTGGTGACGCGCGGTCTGGCCAACCACGGGAATTTTTTGTTGTGCGTTGTCTCCCCCAGGGAAATTTTCAAATGTTGGCAAGTATGTGAACTGTTACCGGGAATCACATCGGTCGGGATATTCTGCTTGCAAGTGGAACGCCCTACTTCCAACACACCACCGCAAGCGGTTAAAAAGTCAATGTATTATTGTATATCTGTAAATTTTTGCTGCTGTTTAATTTTCGTCATTAGATGAAAGCGAATTTAAAATGAAAGCGAAATTTTCATGGTAAATAATTGAAGCACGGTTGTGTCATGTTGTAAATTTTGAATTCACTGGTTGGGTTTAAATACAAAACTTACACACCCAAACAGTAAATTCAAAATTTACAACATGGCACGTACATGCAACTCATAAGACTTGTGAATGAGGGCGAATTTAAAACAGAGTGAATTGTTCTCTGCCGTAAAATTACGAAAATGACCAGGCATAAAGTATGTCATAAATAGCAATTTTACTGTACGACAATAAAACGATCGATATTGAGAGAACTCACTGGGATTTGGGTGGATATAAGGATAAGATAGGGGCTAATGTCATAACGCATATATATATATATAGATATATATATATATATATATATATATATATATATATATATGTGTGTGTGTGTGTGTGTGTGTGTGTGTGTGTGTGTGTAAAGCACTAAAATGACTAACGACACGGGCAAGATGACTATCATCTTGTCCGTGTCGTTAGTCATTTTAGTGTTTCATATATTCTTTTTTTGACTTGTATATATTGTATATATTAGATCCGCCACATAGGCTATATAGTGTTGTTGGTTTTAGTGCTTTATATATATATATATATATATTCTGTGTTCGTAGGCTATATAGTGTTGTTGGTTTTAGTGCTTTCTATATATATATATATATTCTGTGTTCGTTTTTAAATGTGCCTTTCCAATATCAGGTCAACAATATGATAGTCAAATGTAAATATTCCAAAACTGAAAATACATGTTTTTTTTTAAATCACTATGTCATTAGAGTCAAGGAGACTAACATGGGTGGTATATCGCTTTTATTAAATTTCTTCCGCCCAGAAGAAATATGATTCATTCTAAAAGCCACAGAAAGAATCTTTAACACATAAGATGTCTCACGACAGGAGCTCATCAGAATTAATCGCACTTGAAGCACACTAATTGGCAGAGGAACAACATGATGAATCCGCCACTTAAAATCCTTTGAAGAACAAGGACATTTCCCTTTTATCATACTCTATGGATTATAATAGCAATTCCATTATAGAGGGAAATTCGTTATTGTTAATATCGCCAACCGTCCATCAACTGCTGTCACTCCATACACATGTTGAAATCTTTTCATTATTTGACCACGCCTAAAGCCACGCCCACTTTTCTAGCACTAAGTTTATTGAAATATCATATATCCGCGGGAGAAAAGAAGTTGCCAAATCCATGAAAAAATCTATCTTTATTTAGAATCTATGTACACTTGTCTTAAATGCTCATCTTCATGTTTCCCTAAACATCTGCAATTATATTTGTGTTTTCCAAAAGAACACGCTCGAACGCAAAACACACGTGACGATGTTATGTTACAAACAGTACTACGTGTATTAAATGTTCTCTTTCTATCTACAATTTAAAAATTCTGAACCGTTAAGTGTAACCGCTATCCTATTACACACGACTTCCAATACCTACCAGTAACAGGATTAGTTATTAGCATTTCTAAGAGCGATTTGAACGGAGATGACCACTTGCCATTTCAAATGACCATCACAAAAAGTGTCGTGTATTTGACCCATTTGTGTCTTTAAAAACTTAAGTGACAGGGTAATATGATAAACGAGACATTAAAAATATACCTTACTGACATTTTGTACCGATTCATCTTTCATTTTCTCGCTTTCATGTTTTGAAAATTCTTCGTCCAGAACAAGATTTAATGTTAGGCTATCGGTACACGGTGTGTTTATATAAAGGTTCGCTGAAACGGAAAAAAAATCGAAATATCATTTAGTGAAATTAAACGTGTAAAACCCAAAATCAAGATTTAAGAAAAAAAGGCTTCTCTTTTTTTACGGTCGGATGGCATTTGGTTTAATGACCAACATTTTATGAATGTATAAACATCTAATTATAATATATCACAGACACGTACACAAGTAATGTCTACACTCGGTGTAAGATAGGACGAATATTAAATCATGTACTCATCGTCCGGTGTTATGCCTTGTGTCAAAAAGACAAGTGAAACATATACTAAGTATACGAAGAAATACTGAAGACTTATGAAATAAATCACAACATGAGAGAAAGGCCTGTACGAAAACAACTTCGTCCAATTTATTTGATTTTGTCGCACGTGCAGTAAAATTGATAAAACAAACTTTCCAAGATGCTTGTTGTGTTTGATATAAATAACCACGTGTAGTTTTGGAATAATCAGAACCGATGAACAAAAATTCGAAGTTTGAAAGGTTGGCTACCCAAATGAACAATTTTTACATAGATAATTCATAAACTGTACCTATAGAGAGATAATCAAAGGGTTCAAACTGAGTTATTATCCATGATTCACATAAAAAAGTATACATGACGAGATATTCATCGTTATAGGATAGATTGAATTCTGTATGTACTTGTACACTTTATTGACGACTATATGACGTAACATGATCCAGATTCTATATTCAAAGATGTAATTACTATTAAAACCTCTGGAAATATCGTCCTTCTCATCTTGACTTATTCTATTACAATTCAGGTTGGCTACCCAATTGTTATAACGTTTTGACAATTTGCTTGTTAGACAGTTGGTGAAAAAATGTCGCCTGTGATACATCTAAAATGTTACATTTCCTTCTGATATATTAGGATTATGATTGCATTTTGTTATAATATTTTAAATAAATATGGTATTTTGTCATGATTTTGTAAACATTGTAAGCTATTAATGTGCAAATAATATCTTACATACAATGTAATTTTCTGTTGTAATTGTGATTTTATTTTTGTTTTATTTGTAGTCAAAAGTCATATCAAACTACTGGGTAACTGTATAATTCTTAAAGTCGCAACTTTAATTGTATTTATTTTATCTTAGAAAAGGGAAATCAGGAATTGTTCATTTGCAGCCATATATTTATACAACCATGTTTATATTATAGGGAAAGGACGTTACTAAGTTGTATAACTTGTGTCCAATTCCCTTTTGATTATTATCAAATAAAATATGTTTAAACAAAACTTTTTGGCATCACAACTAGAATTGTAATAAATTTATTATAATTCAGGTTCTTATTACAATTCAGGTTGAAACAAGGTTCTTATTACAACTCAGGTTGTAAAAATGGACTTGATATCAAATATGGTGTTCAGTCCACATCTAACAGCAACTGTTGAAGTGGACTGGTAGATAATTTGCGAGATAGGAATCCGATGGTCGGTTCGGAAATCGCACCTGATTATCTTTACAGATAATTGTCGTACATTGTAATGAAATTTACCGGACAAAACTAATTTGTAGATCAGCCGTAGGGACTGTAATATCCTCTACCTTGGTCTGAGCGAGACTGGTGGTTTCTAAAGGAACATTTGGATGAAGTAATGTATGAAGTAAGACTACAAGATGATGTCATCTAAGCCTACTCCCTTAATCATTGCTCCGATGTAAGATTCGTCTTCTAAACCTTTGATCAGTTTTCACATAACGATGTGTAGAGACAAGATTTGATTTTTGCTTCAACTTAACGTTTGGTTTTGAATGGCGTTTTACGCCAGTCAACAGTTTTTCAGTTCTTGGTGCCGGTCAGTTTTTAAACGGTGGAGAAGAGAATCCGGATTCATTGTGCTCAGCTTACTGCAAGTAAACTGTCAACACTTTCTCACTTTAGCTTGGGTTCCAGCAGGTTAACACAATGTTCTTACCACTTGGCCACAACTCAATATTTACGCGTATTTGATTATTATTTGAAGAGCTGAACATTTTCATATTGAGTACTTGACTTAAAAGGATATAAACGAGCATTCTGAGAGTACTGATGAATAAACACATGCCCACCCCCTTTATATTGTTGATTTACTTACTGCCAATAATTCTTCACTTATATGAGGTATCGTCAGCCTTATATGAAGTGTCTCTAATTTAGACCTGCGTCACATCGCACCTTTGTTTTGTCTCATTCGAAAAACCCGCGACGTTCATCTTTTCTGCTGAGCGCTAGCCAAGGAACAGTCAATACCTTTTTTTAAAGTTTAAGGTATAAACTGGCACTGTGAATCAATAAATGACTCTTGGAAATTTTCTGCAATGAGTGTGTCCCAAATCAGATGTGCATTATACGTGTTATATTGGTTTTTTTTCCCAAAATTCTGGTGCACTAAAATTAGGTGCGCATTTTACGCCGAAATTATGATAATCAATAACAAACCATCACCAAAATAGACTGAAGGATGGATAGAGACAAAATCAAAGAAATAGGGAGGGGTATCATAATAACTAAAAGGCATTAAATTTGACAATTATCGTGGTTTTATATAGTTTAAATAAGGAACTCTAAGTCAATATACTGATGGCTCTTTATCAGAGCATCTGAATTGGGGATGAAGCTTAATTAACATTAAGTGTCCAGTTGCCACATATTTCTGAACTTCAAGAAAGCCCTACAATTAACCTAATTTGACCATCTATTACTTTATATATATATATATATATATATATATATATATATATATATATATATATATATATATATGTATGTAATATATGGTATAATCTAATTACCTCAAAATCAGATGAGTTTAAAGGCCAGTCCAAAAATATTTTGGTTAGATAAATATATCTATTTTCAGTTATATCAATTTCAATACATGGAAGTAACAGGGGTGGTCCCATGAAGATATGACATTCCACTTTGTGTGTGTGTGCATGTGTGTGTATATATATATATATATATATATATATATATATATATATATATATATATATATATATATATATATATATATATATATATATATATATAAACACACACATACAGAGTCAAACTACACTTTTAACCAATGGAAAGGGAGATATATCTCATCTTTGGTGTAGCCAGAAATCATTATTCAGATTTATAGAGAATGTTAGAGTTGTATGGGGATTAGATATATATATATGTACATGTATTTTCATTATGAGCCGCATCTTGTTATATTTTTGTTTACCATCCCACTCAAGAATATTTCACTCATATGGAGACCTCTCGTTATATAAGGTCTGGTTATAACTTATAAGTGACTTAATTACACAATAAAATAACAACATACACTCAAATGAAATGTAAAAATATATTCTTCCAAATAAGAGAAAAGTTTCAAATGCATATACTCTCTTATCAAAATCTGTTACAGTGATGTAACAACACATATATATCACCTATTTTCATCAATCACACGTTTCACAATATACCACAGCTTACAAATCACACAGTAAATCTTGTCTCCTCAGACTACTGTCAACAATGGGCACCTGTCTCTACAGGCCCTTATTATCCCCATGGATGTTCATCTATCAGTAACAAATTCCACTATATGAATTTGTATGTTTGCAACTGTAAACGAATTCCTCCTACCTGTTCAACTACAATGCTGTCAATGGAACTTGTCTTGAGAGACCACTCCCATAGAAGACCAACTCTCTTCTCAGACCACTTTTTGAAAACCACTGGATTAATCTTTTAAATAAAACCTCTTTTGATAGATCACCTATCGTCTAAGACCAAATTTCAGTGGCAAATGGGGTAGTCTCTCAAGACAGGTTGTACTGTATTGGCTTAAAGAAACCTCAGTACAGGGACAGTTCAAACCGACTGTGAATTTAGTTAACAAGATATTACGGTGTGTCACAAAAAGAAAAGTAAAACTTGTACATCTACTCATCATATTGAAACCTACTCTACCCTACAGGTAAGAGTGGACTTGTTTATGAAAATTTTACAATATAACCAGGAAGTTGTGTACAGCTTAATTCTGAATAAGGAAGTTAAAATAATATAGGTAAAACACAAAATTTTACATCAAAATTTGGAAGTTGCAGAGTGTACTTTACTTCTGTACACAAAAATTTAAGCCAGAACCAGGAACTTGCACCTGCATTTTATTTCAGAACCAGGAAATTATATATAAACCAAAAGTATGCTTAACAAACAAAAAGTAAGATACATGTATACTACAAGATATGATACATGGAAGTCTATTTATTTTAAGTAAAATTTCACTTCAGAACCAGGAAGTTGAAATGCTTACACAACCGATGAATGATATATCTAATAATGAGGCATATTCTCAATTTTCACACAACAATGGAACCATAATGGGACTGTGCAGTTGAATAAATCCTTGTCACTAATTCTTGGGCCAACATACTGACATTGAAGATTTACAAGGTAGTCAAGTAATGCCATTTTGGACAAGAAACAACCTTAAATGTATGTGTAAATAAAAAGAGTAATTTCCCGGAATGTACTAGAAGAAATAAAATCATTGTACTAAACTGATGAAAAAAAATATGGCCATTTTCCTTTTCTAAAAACAAAAAAAAACAACATGAAAGTTGTTGACAGGATAAATCTTTTTTTTTTACCAAAACGGACATTTCAAAATTTTTAAATTGTGAATAATTCTGGAACAACGTCTTCCAAATGAAACTTTGCAGGAGTGTTTATCTACTATGTTGTAAAGAATACAGTGGAAATTGTCATGAGAGAATACAGCAGCCTCTGAAATGTGATCTCTAAAAAGGATATATTTAAAGGATCATTTAACCAAGTGATTTTCAAAATTTGGTCACAAAAGACAGGTGGTCTTTCAAGACAGGTTCCAATGTAGCAACAATCTACAGAAAGTATAGCTGTGGAACCTGATTTGAGAGACCGCCCCTTCTACCACTAAGATGTGGTCGCTCAATACAGGTGATCTCTCATGAGAGGTTTTATCTAAAGGATTATTTAACTAACTGGTTTTCAGAATGTGGTCTCTCGAGACAGGTGGTCTTTCATGAAAGTGACCTTTCAAGACAGGTTCCACTGTATTACTCAAATCTAGTCATTGGTGTAAAGCAGGGATTTTAGTACCACCTTAATTCTGGGTCCAAGGTCCAAAACATTGGGAAGATATACATTTTAACTAAAACAGAAAATCTTAACTTGAGACAATTTAAAAAAAAAATACTTTAATTATTTATTTTGGAACTCTAAATTGGGCATTGTTGCATGTTATGGGGAAAACACAAGCCATTTCTGTATTTGAAATGGGTCTTGTTATTGGACCCCAAAACCGACTAGGGAAATCCCTGTACAGGCCTACTTTTAAAGGAATATTAACATTTTTTTTTAACAAGTGTAACATTGTATAGTATTAAAGTTTTCTTTTTCAGACAAATAATACCTTTTTATTTTAGAAATATTAAAAAAATAAAAGTACTGAAAGTACTGATACGAGTTGATGGCAATCATCAAGTTTTAATGAGGTATAATACACTCAGTATACTGAATACTTTTTAATTCGGTAAAATTAGGTTTTACAACAACAAAAAGTAACTAAAAATCGGGTCAGATATTTGGCCTAACTTGAGTACTGATGGCTTATTTACTATACAACAAACTACATAGATCAGCGATATGATCATAAAATCTTGTGCTTATAAACATCGTTTCATCGATATTAGATTTCTATGCGACAGGGCAGTATTATACCCTTACGCTACACTTCCTATCAGTAGCCTTAAATCTCTAGGTCAATATGGGTACATGTAAAACATTTTCCCAACTTCAAAGACTGCTGCGAGTTTCTCATCAGTTAAGATCATGTGAATGAGGAATGACACAACTTCTATGTCCAACTTCACAGACAGACCCTGCCAATACACAGTAAAGGAAGCTTGACCAAAACTCATTTGCATAATAATCGTGCACAAGAATTGTTAACAGTCCAGTCTATCGCTTTTAATGTCAATTCTATCACAAAAGTATAATGGTAAAAAATAATTGAAAAGTAACATTCTAAAGCAAGTTTATAATATCTTAAAATTCATAAAGGACGCTGAACTGACCATTAATAGCATATTTTTCAACAGGTCTTGTAGACCTATATTTTTCAGCGAAGTGTTACTACATTTTCAAAATTATACAAATAAAAGTGTGATTTGGAAAATTTCAATCTTGAAGTTGATTTTATAGTGCTGAAATGCACATACATATGTAATTTTGCATCAATATAATGTGTTATTAACCCCATACTGCAAAATGTGCTTTGACTTGTTCCAAATAAACAACTTAGCATAACATAACTGCGTTGATGTTTCATCAACTCGTAAAAATGAGAATTTTTTTTAAAAAAACAACCAAAAAATAAAAAAAAAAAACAACCAAATTCTGTATATATGCACCTGTTTACACCAGGAAAATACATGTGCAACCATGGGGTCAAAACTGATCCATCTCAAAAACTTGTATCTAAACAGCCATGCAATGACCACATACAAAATAGTTCAACCACAATCCCTAAAAAAGTTGACATAAAAAACAGAAAAATCAATACTTCTGTACAAAACTTAAGCTAGACTATCTCTATCTACTCTATCTGTACATGTGATAAGCCTTTCCTACCTCTTAGCCACAATGGACTATCCCATAAAAATGAAAATGACAAGTCCAATTTGAGAAAAGAGGGGTAGGCAAGACTAACAAATAAGCCTGTACATGGTACAGGTAGCACCTTGCTACAACAAAAAGCCGAAAACGAGAAAATATGAAACCAACATATATATACTAATAGTATTAAAAAATACGAAACTAACAATTATACTATTAGTATTGAAGACACAATATTTGTTGTTATGGAAACAAAGCAAACAATGGAAGAATTAAAACCTGCAAACTTAACAAAGTTAACAATATATAATCCAGTCAAAATCTAACATCCAGCAAACTTAACAGTCAAAAGTCGTGGCTTATGAACAAGTTTACTAAATTGTAAAATAAAAAAAAAGTTGTGGCCTCACTGAAGCCTTAAAGCTCCCAATAATTTTCTATAAATATAAACAAGTTTCAAGAAAAGAAAAAGACAGAAATATGACACCATAAACATAGAGATTTGTAATGGTAAAATAATTGGGAGCAGAGAATGACAGAACTATGACACCACAAATGTAGAGATTTGTAATGGTAAAATAATTGGGAGCAGAGAATGACAGAACTATGACACCACAAATGTAGAGATTTGTAATGGTAAAATAATTGGGAGCAGAGAATGACAGAACTATGACACCACAAATGTAGAGATTTGTAATGGTAAAATAATTGGGAGCAGAGAATGACAGAACTTTTGCATAAAATCCCCTTGAAAAAAAAACAAAAAACGGGACACCAGCAAGGGACTTAAAGCACCTCATCAGCCACCTAAGACCCATCAATCCAGTCTAATGATGATGGTCTAACAAATACAATTTTGGGGAAATGTTATCTCGGTGACTTGGTTGAAGCAGGCTTGTTTTACATTTGGCTTCAGATTTCAGATATATGTATAGTCTTCACCTATACTAAAACATGGGGAAAAACAAACCTTTTGTAAATATTTCAAACATTGCATTTTAGGAGGTCTGATATATATTTTTATCTTTCCCTAAAACAGATATATGTGTGATTTTTATGTACCACTTTGAGACAACTGACAATATAAAAAAGATATGTTAAGAAAAACTGCTCCCTGAAGTTGTAAGTTGTTTTAGATGATAAAAAAGTCCAGTAATTTTGGCAATAGTGCTGAATCTCGGCCATAATCAAACTCCTCCGAGTTCTTAATGATATACAATGTTAAACCTTCATACCAAATATAGTTAAAATATGAGAAAAGAAATTCCAATTACTTGGAAACCAAAAAGTTGCAAACAAAAAGATAAACAGCCCCCCTTCCTCCAGGATATTGATCTTGGGGCATGGATATACCCAATCAAAAGTTAAACATGTACTAATAACAATAATACTGTTACAAGTTCTTAGTTGTGTTTATGAGTTTCAAGTCTGCATATATAAGCAAGACGGTACGAATAATAAGTATACTACAACTACAGAGCAATATTTATAACTACATGTATCTACATTGTATATACATTGTCCACAGCATTTGATGAACCTTTATCAACAGAAACATACAAAACCAAAAATCTATGTACAGCTATCACATAAGCTTAAAGACAGCAAGTCTAATGTGCCATTTTATTTCTGGTTCTATATTTATTTTACAGTGTCTCAGAACGGTTGAGAATGCAGATAACTTTAGAGAATGTTTTGTAGACTTCAGGCAAATTAGCCAATGACAACATTGGCTATCCACAAAGCCAGCTCTAAAAATGTTAGCTATTATAATGCCAATAAACATAAAGAGACAGAGAACTGTAACGGAATGACTGTGACCAAAAAAACTAACAAGAGTTGTCAGAAAACATCCTGCTCAGCACTGGCATCATTGCATCTCGCTACTAAGTCTGACTAAGAAGTAGGTCAAATGGTCTTATCCAGGTCATTAGGTCATGAACTAATCACAAGGACTGTCATAAGTGAAGCTCTACTTCTTGTATTTTAAAAGTTACAGCTCAGTTTTAAGTTTTTGCCCATGGATGCCTAGCAAGAATGACATAAGCTCTCCGGACATTTTGTTGCCGACAGGCGAAAACAGAAGTTACGGAAGATTCAATTCTAGATTACAAACAAAGCATTTACTCTCATACAATACGGATCAGAAATATTTCAAGCACAGAAGACATACTGCCCCATAGCAACAGTGATCATGTGACAGTTATCAAATTAAGATTAAGATTTTAAAGATAAGACAATACTTAACAAGAACATTATTTTTCATTTAATATCTCAAGAGACAGAATTCTGAATGAACAGTTACACAAACAACAGAATTATATCCCTTATTTTTGAAGACAATCACATGATCACACTTTAAGATTCAATACACAATATAAAAGACAATAAAATAGTGACAGGTTTCCATCGCTCAACTCTACAATAATTATGATACCTAACTTTGATGTAAAAACAATACACTTTTTAGGGCTAGCGTTGGCAGGATTTTTTTTTTTTGCCAATTTCAGACATTTCAAATGAATTTCTCAGTGTTTATATAAAAAGAGTATGAATAATTTTAAAGATTCAGCCCAGCTATTTCTTAAGTTTTGGCAGGTAATTCTAGTCATTGTAGTCATGTTATACTCAAACTACCTGTACCGTTATCTCCATCTGATTAAAATTATTTTTCTTTGTTTTTTTGGTGAGGTTTCTCAAGCAAAAAAACATGATAAATCACAAAATGGACTAATTTTTAGGTTTATTTAGTAGCAACTTTAATGTCTATTTATATAAACAAATATTAACTACTATCAGATTTTGAAGAATCAACTCAGTATATATTACTTTCAAATTATAACTTTTTAAGCCATGTTTACCGACGTCCAAAAATGCATGATGCAAGTCAATTGTGTTAAACGGCGAAACCTGCACGTTAACTGCAAAATCTACATACACACAAATATTTTAGTGACACAAGGTAACTAGTAAACAAAACTTTCTCAATGAAAAATCAAAAAAACTAAACAAAACAAAAGTAAATTCCACATTTCATATGAACATATGGGATAAAAAATTATATTGCACTTTAAATTTTTGTGAATACTTTCTTATAAATTCATCGAACACATATGGTAATGAAACACAAGGTGGTGATGAACTCATTCAGCCCCTAAAGACACTAGGACTGGTCCAAGTCTTTGATTTACAGAAGCGTCCATTGTTTTTCAGGGGTTAAACCAATTAAAAACATGTCAACAGGGGAGTGGAGGTCTTTTGTGTACCTGCTGATGGTAGTATATATATAACAGGACTTTCTAACCTGCACATCCCTGATGGGAAGAGTGAACTCTTCTGGTTTTAGACAAATAAGTCCATATACAGAACTGGTGTTATGAAGGAGAAACAAATATCATTTTGTTTTGATTGACGCTTTCTCAGTATGTTATAACAATGAAATTCAAATACACAAAATGTACCATCACTTACAAATGGTAAAATGGTCCAATTCTGCTCATTTTTTCTTAATATGCAAAGAGTTCTAAAAACAAAATATTCACCCACTCACACAGAATTTGAGATTTTTACAAATGACAAAAATCATTAGCTGCGGCTGAGGATGAAATACTCGCTAACAACATCAAATCAACAAAAACATTCCACTAAGTAAGTTTGAATTTTAACAATTCTAGTTCAATCATTGAGTAGCACTAAAAAATGTAGAAAAAGACTAGCACTACAAACACAGAACCGCAATAGTAACAATGAAAACATGGCTACAATACAACCACTCATTGAGCGATGGCTAAAATGGCTGCTCCTATATATGGTATTTGAAATACCAAAATGCTAATTACTCCTTTTTTTTAAAATTGTTAAAATTCAATCTCTAATTTTTTATTCAAAATTACAAAATACTGGTAAATTGTTCTACATTTTTCAGAATATTTGATATTTGTGCACGATTCAACCTAAACATAGTTTGGTAACACAAAATATTTGTCAGTTGTAAGATAATTTTCTTCCAGAATTGCCAAAGAAAATACCATTTGCTACCATTTTTTCACATATCTTTATCACAACAATGATGCCATTATTTTTCATAAAAAAACAAATAAACAAAACAAAAAATTAGCATACATGTATCTATACATATGTACATTTATGTACACAGCACAGTGCATCATGGGAAATGTTTGTATGACTGGGAAAATGAAATATGAGAAAAAGTCCACTATAATTAAAATTCTAATGACTTCTTTCTTTTCAATGGCGATTGAAATTTCTTAGGGGATTTGTGTCTTTTTTTTAAATCAGGAGACCCCATTTCCTCTTTTTTTTCGTTTGCCTGATTTGGCGCCGTCACCAGCAAGTTTGTGAAAATTTCGCTCTCCTCCTTGGACAAACCATGTAAACTGTTATACAGAATAACTGCCGCCTGGATGGATAACACACGCTCATGGTTCTTAACTCCCTCAAACTGATCCCAGTAAACAGAATGCTCCCAAAGATGCTTGATAAAACACACTCGGCTCTTGTACAGCTTCCCTGAAAACAACAAAACAATATAAATCTAAAGGGAGATAATTCATCAAAAAATTTAATGCCTTTGTGTTTACAGCCTACGGTAGTTAAGTAATTTGGAATTTACTTTATAAATAGTCTGGACTGAATGCCATTAAATAAGCTTCCCGGTTTACTTTTTCTACTACCAATCTGTTTACTTTTTCTACTCCAAATTGTTTACGATATGTAAATCAATCTGCCAAATCTTACCAGAACACAAAATAACAGAAATCATCATATCCCACTAACAAGATACGCTTGAAGGAATTAATGTAACCAAAACAAAAAAATACACTCAACTGGTTACTAATGCCTTGTATAACTTTCGTGCTTAGTTTTCCTCTGTGTCTATTTAACAATACATGGAATCTAAAAACTATAGTTAAAGTGACATCATAACAATCTAGGCATCCATAGAAAAGTGAGTCATTAACGTTCCACCTTTATGATATTGTTCTTTTGCGCCCACCACTATTAGGTTACAGGTTACCATAACAATTGTAAAGACAAGAATCATCAAGAACGTAAAGGTGGTTACGTTATTTGTATTTGTTGTAAATATCACCCTCATGTTATTATGTGGTATGCTTATACGTCATACTGTAGAATCAGAAAATTCTGTTGTTTCAATTTTATTTACATTGTTGTTTTCAAAAGACGACAATCGGTGGCAGAAAGGGTTATCTCTCAAGATACACTCCACTGTATAATGAAGTTTTACATAAATAAAAAGAACACACATTCTTAGTGCAAGACATGTAACACATCGCTAACTAAACCAATTTGAGTTGGTCAGTTAGGTGGTCTTAACAGCGAGGTTCCACTATAACATATCGCTAACTAAACCAATTTGAGTTGGTCAGTTAGGTGGTCTTAATTGCGAGGTTCCACTGTATATTGAACTAACATTAACACACAACATCTCTAGAAATGGATTAAAATTAATAAGAATGTAGCAAGTTTTAATTTCAATTTTTTTATTTGTACATTAATTTAACTACATTGTATTTGTAAATTATAGTTAATGTTAACAGGCTAATATTCTGATAGTGGGACCTGCCTTGAGAAACCAACCTTTCTGCTATTAAAATGTGATCTCTCAAGACAGGTGGTCTCCAAAAAGAGATACATGTAACCAAGTGTTTTTCAGAATTTTGTCACAAAAGGTGGGTAGTCTTTCAAGGCAGGTTTTACTGTAGATATAAATTCAAAGTATTCACAGATCTAAACAAAAACTTGGTAGAATTTTATTTTTATGGGTCAGTTAACAGATCATACAATTATTTTTTGGTCAAACCACTTGAAGATAAATCATCGCAGGTGCTTAAATTTTGTTATAGACAACTACTTAAAACACCACTTCAAAATAAATTAAGTGTCCATATTTAATGCAAGTGGTTTTCTACTAACAAAATCACATAATCCAACCCCATTTCAATGATTTCATTAGAAGTTCATGCTACTTTACCCAAGGAGCTGGAAATGCCTTGTTGTCGATTAAACACATCCATGTATAAAATATATTTTAGATATGTGTTTGTACCAGGACCGGGCATTTCTAGCTCCTGTGACTTTTTCAGGGAGAGTCATGAAATGGACATAATAATAAACCATGATAAAAGACCATCAAATTCAAGAAAGAGACAATGAGATTCTTCTTGCATTTTATTGCTGAACTCCCTTCAAAATTCTAAATTCTAAAATGTAATATTGAAATGAGATCAGAATTGGCTTCGTAATATTTTTTGGAACAAATGTGGTTTTACACATATTTAAAATACATGTATAGACTGATATATATATATATATATTTTTACAGATCTATGTACAAATTCATGCTTACTTCCATTTTTCATTTTAAGCCGAGTAAAATGAAATCTAAACCATGACATGTAAACTTGTATATCTTTAAAAACGAAGTCCATGAATTGACAATTAGATATATAAAAGGATTGAAATAATATCTAAACTTAAAATATGATCTACACAGTAAAGAAAGTCTTACGCTGATCTACAACTACTAATTTAACCGAGTCTTATAAACAGGCTTTCAAATTCAGCTGAGCTGTATCGTCGTACGACACTAACCACATGTTGCAAGTCGTCAAGTACAATCGTACCAATTATGTATGCAAGGCCACGACCGTGGTACCGCCGTAGTTCCGTCTATTTATAATTATGATGCATGTCACCGATAAATGATGCTACGAAGATACATTTAAAGCTTACTCGATTAATACACCGACATTTAATTCTCAAGTATTTATTACTTACCGCATATGCTGCAGTTGATTCCACCGTCGTAGTCTTGGTAACTTTTCAGAACTTGAAGTACACCTTTAATATCAAGTGATTTATCGGTGACGCCATCAACACTAAAATGTCTTCCTGAATCTAAACGAATTCGTTTTGGTCTTGGAGAAAAACTAAATGCATCTGCAGATTCAATCTGTGTTGCAATCATTTTGAATTTCTGGCTGTCTTGCAAAGAAACTTTTTCAGTTAATCATAACCTCGTGCTGCCGTCCACCATTGCAAACCATAACAATATCATGTGACTTGTCAAATCAGCAGACCGACCAATCATACTCGCTAAATACGCCTATCTTTCACCACATACGTCTTCCATGTGACAATTTTTCGCGGGAAATGCCATGTGTATGTCCATGTGACGAAAACAATAATAGAAGATTTCCCGCGGTTGTGTTACTAGTTCAAAGTACATTTTAAAATTATCTTATTTTAACTTTAATTTGATTTTATTGTGTATAGTGTTTTGAAAGCTTTAAGCAAAGGCCTGAATGATTAGCATTAGTCGAGTATAGTGTATTGAAAGCTTTATATATTACTGGATAAGCAAAGGCCTGAATGATTAGCATTAGTCGAGTATAGTGTATTGAAAGCTTTATATATTACTGGATAAGCAAAGGCCTGAATGATTAGCATTAGTCTCGACTGAGCAGTCTGAGAGAAAAAAATCAGTACTTTATGACAAAAGCGAAACGCGTTTCAGATAAATCATGTTGGTGGAGGTTCAGTGTGCGAATTCACATGTAGATTAATATTACACGGCATTTTTTGTAAATCTTGCTAAGCGAACGGGTCGTGAACGCGGTCTAGTTGTCAAGCCAAGAAGAGTTGCCTCGCTTTATAGTCAAAGAAGAGTTGTCTCGCTTTCTATCAGTCAACAAAAAACTTTATTTGATCCTTTTTAACACACTACTTATAGATATATAAAGCTTTTTGGTGGATTTGATGTTATTTCTATATAGTAATGTCACTCATACTATATGTGTCTATTTCATCAGAGACATTTAAAAATCACATACGATTACCAAAGCATTTAATCTTTAAATGGATTAGTCGAAGACTATGCAGGTCAAGTGAGCACTGGACACCGACCTCTGAAAATATAGAGGTGGGATCAGGTGTCATAGAGGAGTTTAAGCTTAATATATCGCTTATTCCATGAGTACGACCAACGAAAACAATCGAGCAAGTACATTTACCTGTATCAAACACCAAATCATGTATGTGCTTTTATAGATATCAGTTATCACATAGGAGCACGTGCATCTATACTTATTATAATTACACATAGCTACCCAGCCTTACAATAAACTGTATCAAACATCAATAATTGACCCAACAGGCAAAATATTTCTCTTATACGTGGAACACAAGTCATGAGTATACGAAGACATCTTATAACACAAATGCGTCTTACAGAAAACGTTAGAAAAAAGTTAGATAAACGTTTTTGTTGTGACTGGTTGTCGAGTGACACTAAGTACTAAAAAGTGACACCTGACACCAACCGTGTACTACTACTTCATCACGCATGCGTTATAGTATTAGAAATTTCGTAATTTAGTGTTTTAAAATACTAAATTTTGAAATTTCTAATATAACACATGTACAATAACATGTGCATCATTCACGCACCTGTATATATCATAAAGCAAAAACATGAATATTTATTTTCAACATTGTGAAAACTAACATTTCATAGGTTTTTATTAGTATGTGTAAAAGATACGATTTTTATAAAGTTAAATTTGTTTTCCTTTTGTAGACATATTAGGAAAATATTCAAATGTGCATAAAATTGCATTTCTTCTCATAGAAATGTCTTGTGTTTTTTCTGTCGTTTTGTGTTTTTTCCTGATAGGTAGATAAGTTTTTGATTTCAGGGTGTACACTAAACACAAAACAAGAGGCCCATGGGCCACATCGCTCACCTGAACTGTGTTTGTATCCTACAAATATGGGAATCTCAAATTTACAAATTATATTACATAATTATTTTATTTTAACACCCCTTAGGAGTGAAGGAGACTTAAAAATGAATGAAAATGACAAAGCTAGAAAAGATGTCAAAAACATGTCAAAAATTAGCTTTCCAATTTATTTTAAAAACACGGAATTTAATGTATCCATAAAAAAATCATTCAGATGCAATTAGTTTTTCAATCCATGCAGCAGTTCTGGAGAAGATTTTTAAAGAGGGGTACCCTGGGGCTTCTTTTGCACCACACTGGATCCTTCCCTGGGCCGATCGGGCCGAAATGAACAAACTTGGTAGAGGACATTGAGTACTTACTTCCTATAACGTTTCATCAAAATCCTTTCAGCGGCTTTGGAGAAGAAGTCGAAAATGTGGAAAATTACACCCCCTTCATTTTTGAATTCTTAAAAAATTCATAAAAAAATAAAAAAAATTAAATTTCAGCAAACTTCTTTCAGGTAAGCATTGATCTACCAAACCACAGGTAAAACACATAAAACAAATGCATTATAATGAATAATATGGGAGAAAATCAAAGAAATCATACAAAAATGAATGAAAATTACAAAGTCAAAACGCGTCAAAAATTTATTTTCCGATTTTAAAGAAATTAACAAACTTGAATCATAGATCTATGTAGATCAATCAGATACAATTATTTTTTTCAATTCATGCAATGGTTCTGGAGGATAAGCTTTTTAAAGAGGGGTACCCCCTGGGGCCTCTTTTGCCTCACCCTGGATCCATCCCTGGGCCCATCGGTACGAAATGAACAAACATGGCTGAGGAACTTGAGTACTTACTTCCTACAAAATTTCATCAAAATCCTTTCAGCGGTTTTGAAGAAGAAGTTGAAAATTTGAAAAGTTTACGGACAGACAGACGACGGACAAAAGGCGATCAGAAAAGCTCACTTGAACCTTCGGTTCAGGTGAGCTCGACTTTTTAACACAGGGAGCTTGAGATCTCTCTTTCGACAGAATCTTCACCAGGCGTTCCAGTCAGCCCAGGATAATCGTTTGTTTGTTTGTTTGTTTATGGTTGTTTAACGTCCCACTCAAGAATCTTTCACTCAGTCATATGTAGACGTCACCAAATGCCAGTGTAGGGCTTCAGATTTTGACCTATGCTCGGCACTTACGGCCATTGAGCAGTGAGGGTTCTTTAACGTGCCGACGCCAACTGCGACACGTGACCTCGATTTTTACTGTCTCATCCGAAGGACAGGAAACCAACCTGCCGCCAGCTTGACTCGAACTCACGATCAAGAGTCGAGCGCGTTACCGACTGAGCTAGGCTCAAAAGTTTCGAGTCAGGATTATGTAAGTCCTTGTCACAGTCAACAGTTTAGGCATGTCACCTGAATCAGATCACATTTAAATAGATTTAATATTCGGCACATCACATAATTGGCCAATTGGGCAATGAATTTAATTTTTTGGAACTTCGCCTTTAGCTGGCATAATAAATCATCTCATATCTTCGGCAGCTGGCCACGCTGCAATATACTTGACTGTCGCCACTTCACATATAGTAGGCCATGCTGCAATATACTTGACTGTCGCCACTTCGCATATAGAAGGCCATGCTGCAATATACTTGACTGTCGCCACTTCACATATAGTAGGCCATGCTGCAATGTACTTGACTGTCGCCACTATCGAAGGCATATAGACTTGAGGCCACGCTGCAATATACTTGACTGTCGCCACTTCACATATAGTAGGCCATGCTGCAATATACTTGACTGTCGCCACTTCGCATATAGAAGGCCATGCTGCAATATACTTGACTGTCGCCACTTCACATATAGTAGGCCATGCTGCAATGTACTTGACTGTCGCCACTTCGCATATAGAAGGCCATGCTGCAATATACTTGACTGTCGCCACTTCACATATAGTAGGCCATGCTGCAATATACTTGACTGTCGCCACTTCACATATAGTAGGCCATGCTGCAATATACTTGACTGTCGCCACTTCACATGCAATATAGTAGTCGCCACTTCACATGCTGCAATATACTTGACTGTCGCCACTTCACATATAGTAGGCCATGCTGCAATATATACTTGACTGTCGCCACTTCACATATAGTAGGCCACGCTGCAATATACTTGACTGTCGCCACTTCACATATAGTAGGCCACGCTGCAATATACTTGACTGTCGCCACTTCACATATAGTAGGCCACGCTGCAATGTACTTGATTATCGGCAGTTCGCCTATAGCGGGAAATGCTGTATTTAATTTTCGGCACTTCACCTAGAAGTGGTCACGCTACAATGTAACTGGCCACGCTGCAATGTATTTGATTTTCGGCACTTTGCCTGTATTTGGCCACGCTGCAATGTAACTGGTCACGCTGAAATCTCAGATCTTCGGTACGTCAGCTTTAGCAGGCCACGCTGTAATGTAGTTGATTTTCGGCACTTTACCTATAAGTGACCATGCTTCAATGTATTTGAATTTCGGCATTTCACCTGTAATTGGCTACGTTGCCATGTAGCTGGTCACACTGCAATGTAAAAATTTATTATCTCAGATCTTTGGTTCTTCAGCTTTAGCTTGACCTTCGGCACTTCCCATATAGTAGGCCATGCTGCAATGTACATGTATTTGATTTTCGGCACTTCACCTATAGCAGGCCACGCTGCAATGTACTTGATTTTCGGCACTTCACCTATAACAGGCCACGCTGCAATGCATTCGATTTTCGGCACTTCACCTATAACAGGCCACGCTGCAATGTATTTGATTTTCGGCACTTCACCTATAACAGGCCACGCTGCAATGCATTCGATTTTCGGCACTTCACCTATAACAGGCCACGCTGCAATGTATTTGATTTTCGGCACTTCACCTATAAGTGGCCACGCTGCAATGTATTTGATATTCGGCATTTCACCTGTAATTGGCTACGTTGCCATGTAACTGGTCACACTGCAATGTAATAATTTATTATCTCAGATCTTTAGCTTGACTTTCGGCACTTCCCATATAGTAGGCCACGCTGCAATGTATTTGATTTTCGGCACTTCGCCGTTAGATGGCCGCACTGCAATGTATTTGATTTTCGGCACTTCACCTTTAAGTGTCCACGCTGGAATGTATTTGATTTTCGGTACTTCGCCTTTAGCTAGCACTGCTGCAATGTAGAATTTATTATCACAGACCTTTAGCAGGCCACGCTGCAATGCACTTGACTTTCGGCACTTCGCATATAGTAGGCCACGCAGCAATGTACATTTGTATTTGATTTTCTGCACTTCGCCTTTAGCTGGCCACGCTGCAATGTAGTTGATTTTCGGCACTTCAGTTATAACTGGCCACGCTGCAATGTCAAATTTATCATCTCATATCTTCGGTACTTCAGCTTTATTAGGCCACGCTGCAATACACTTGACTTTCGGCACTTCGCCTAAAGTAGGCCACGCTACAATGTATTTGATTTTTGGCAATTCACCTTTAGCTTGCCACGCTGCAATGTAATTGGTTTTAGGCACTTCGCCTTTAGCTGGCTACGCTGCAATGTAATTGGTTTTAGGCACTTCACCTAATGAAACACTTGAAAGGCCTGAAACCCTTTCCATTTGAATTTGAATAAGAATTGTGTATGTTGGTTTATGCCACACTCAACAATCGTCCAGTCATATGATGGGAACCAGTAAATTGGATGGAGTATGGTGTTTGGCCAAATTCCCTGTAATTCATGTATTTTGGAATTTTTCAAAATTACCAATATATAGGGCACCTGGCATATCTCAAAATTATCATGTTTTGAAGAAAAGAAAAAAGAATATAGACCGAAAGCAAAGGGTCATGGGCAAGGGTCATTAAGAGGGTACCTGTGAACATGACCTGGATCTCAATACACCATGTTGATGGATACGGATTAATATTGTTATGGAATAATCTATATATCAAATATGTTGTACTCTAGATCCATACTCGCAATACACGGATATTCATGGTGTTGGATAAATTGGGAGGCAAGGATACTCGAGCAGCTTCGGACAATTTGGATTTTCATTTCCCGCAACAGTATATTCTGGTTTCCTAACACACTGAATAGACCTTATTTGAGTTGTTTCATCCCGTTCAGTTTTGTCGGAATAGTTTGCAATCAGATCACGTGACTTCAACAGAAAGTCGGACACAGTCACTTCTGGTTTCGTAACATTTACATTGAAACCATTCGGAGATATCTTGTTTCAGTTTATATGTGAGGAATAAAGTTTAGATATATCTTATTTCTTGTAAAAATGACAAGTGTAATCACTTTCCTGTATGCTGCTTTTCAAATCAGGCACCTAACACTGCATGATATCCATATTCCATGTCGTATGTAAGATAAAATCCTTAACTGGAAGTGATGGTGCCTGCATAGTTTTATGACGAACCGCGACGGATCGGAACAAATCGAAAAAGATATAATGAAATTGATGGATTTATATATAATGACCCCAACAGTAGAGGGAATTTTATTGTACAATATCAATGGAAATATTTTCAATTCAACGAAACATAATTCAGGGCAAGAGTCAATATTCTAAATTGCAGTTACTAGCAAAGACCAGTTCATCCTCTCAAAATTAACACATTGATGTATTGTTTATTCCCAACGTACAACACTGAATGAATGAATAGCCATCGAAAATAAAAGCAATGCTTGGTGGTTCGGGGTATGCTCATCCATACCCCCCTGAACTTTCAAAATCCCGGACGTTCATTCCCTAGCTTTCAAACACAAACGTTTTATAGCCTTTCTAGGAAACCACGTTACTGATTGTATTCTTCCGTTTCTTTTCCCCGTTTTACCACTAAAAAAGTATGTTTGGTCCAGGCTCGTAGTCACCAAAATTACTCAATATTCAAGCTCAACTTTTATTTTATCATTTTTGTGAAATTTCTGGATGTAACTGTCAAGTAAACAGATTTTTTCTATGTTATCATTCACATAAATAAAACTTTACGTCAAATTTATGATTTTCATATGAACGACGAAAAACACTTTGAGCTTGGTAAATTTGAGTTTTTACCCAGACATTTTTTTCTGATTTTCTTCGAGTAAACAAATTTTTTTACTATTATTTACAAAATTGTGTCATAAATATACATATATGTCAATTAATGGAATTATATATGTAGTAAATTTCGTGGTTTCGGGTCCCAGTATTTCGTGTTCCCTCTGGATCCATCAATGCTCTTCTTAGATTGCTAAAGAAAATTCGAAATTATTGCGATTCGTCTTCTATTGTATTTTCCCATTTATTGATTAATCAACATCCAGTGTCCATAAAAATCGGGAATTCGCATAGTTAATTGTAGGCCTATATCCCATGAGTCATTTCTTTTTCTTTTGTTAATACTTCCGAGAAGTTATTCACCTTATTGTATTCAACTTCGATATTTAGCAACCTTGCATTTTGATGAACGGCATATTTGGGAAATTACGTCACCGGAAAAGAAATACACAAGACTATATTAACAACTTCTGGAATTAGACAGTGTAAAAAGTATGAACTAAGATATCTTTTATTCAGTCAGAGATGTAATTTTATATATGAAAATGATTTATATCAATCATCTTGACACCGTGGAATTACAATTTATTATGCACTTCGTTGACATCGCTTTGTTTGGTTAAGAAATAAATTAAAGCTGTAAAAGGCATTCATTTAATCGTGTTATTGGCGAACGATCGGCATTCTCTCCTTTATCAGAAAACAATCCTGAAATAGTATTAAGTGATAAACATTATTTGCTTGTCTTTTCGGTATTTGTACAAGGAAGGGACAAATGAATGTGAAGGCGAGTGCACGTGCATGAAAGAATTTCAGTTAGCAAGAAGATATTTACACAGATGAATTCCTTGTTTGGCAACTGCAACAAGGTAATTTTATCAAGTGTCACCGTGGGTTATCATCATTGAGTAGTGAAACATCAACTTTACAGGACAATGAGTGGTGTCCGGGGTGCATGGGAGTTTTTATGTTTGTTGTTGTTGTTTTTTTTTTTACCCCCATTTCTTCCCTTACTAATTCGGTCGTGTAAAACAGTTTGTAGTAAATTCTATTTCTAGTTTTTTTTTCTCTTATTTTGCTCATTTTTTTCGCCTTGTTTGTTTATTTCTCTTTTTTGTATATATTTTTGTTTTTACTGCTTTAATTATGTATAGAAAGGAAACCAGTTACAATCATACGAATTACTAACATCATAAGTTGTATGTGAAAAAAAAATCTTCAGACTGAATCTGAGAGAAATACTGAAATGGAAATGTGAACTCTCGTGAAAATTTCTAGATCCGCCTTGAAATATTCGATGTTTTAGAGAGCATTGACACAAGTAAATTTGAAATCGCACCTAAAACCTAAGCCACCTTAAACTGAAATGTTAACGGTCATGTAACGGAAGTATAACACAATTAACTGAGATATATAATGTATAAACGACGCATGAGTTTAAATCAATAAGACATATACATTTAAATAAAAAAAAAATATTTATATGTCCGTTTGTTAGGCGAGATTTGGTCCACTTTTGGTTTTTTTCTTGCTTTATATCTGACACTAAATATAATTCACCGCAAAAATTAATCACATGCTTGTTGTATGACTGTTTGCTTTTCATTTAAATTCACTTGATTGTACTTTTTCTACTTGATTACCTCAATAAAAAAGTTCACGTGTATTTATAACATCCGGGTATTACAGGTGAAAGGTCACGATTCAAGATGGCGGCGTGTTTTTGAAAGAAGGGTGGGTGTGTGTATTTATTTGTTTGTTATTGCAATTCTAAAAATGATGGAAATTATCATGACTTTGTTTTAATAAGTAGATTTTTCGTTCGTTTGTTCGACACTCTCAATTGCACCTCCCATTTTGTCTCGCATATCGTAACTAGATCAGAAACTTGAGCATCTGTCATCACCGGGTGCGACTTCTTTCACGGTAGCCCGATAAATCACTTTCACCCCTTTG
The DNA here is from genome assembly GCA_030159075.1 of Atrina japonica. Classification (NCBI taxonomy): domain Eukaryota; kingdom Metazoa; phylum Mollusca; class Bivalvia; order Pterioida; family Pinnidae; genus Atrina; species Atrina japonica. The sequence goes on from BROG01000649.1 coordinate 172,686, forward strand.
TTGATATTCGGAAGTAAAGATTTGCAAGTCAAGCTTTCATTTCCGACAGTTTAAGGATCTTGTTATATAAATATAGATGAATCTGAATGTTTAAAACCGACATGAAACCGAAACGAGTCTGTCAATTGTTTGTCTGCAAATGCAAACCGGAAGTTCGATCCAGGTAAACTACTACAGAAGGGATTAGGGAAATTAGGTCAGCCCATTTGTTCTGTTAACACATCCTAACCTGTTTGAAGTCATTCTTTGTTGTTAAAGAAGTCTTCTTAACGGGTAAATATTTTGTTTTGTAAACAGTTTTGCTTTTAAGGTAAGTTTACAGGTTTTATATCTTGCCTAAGGTGTAAGTTACAACACAGCTGATCAAGGACTACATTTTACATTTAATATTGTACCTTCACTTGAGAGCTCAATATGAGCAACATTTGCATATGTTTTTGTCAAAATGTAAACATGATATCAGTTCACTAAATTTTTGTATTCATGTTTAATTAAGCATTCTAGTTTCTATCCATGTTTGTTGAAAACAAATATCCCAACCCAGTGCATAATGTAGGCCTAATTCATCGACTCAAAATTAATAACATAAACAAATTAACTACTGCACCAACCTAGAATAAAATGTAATAAATGTTTTACCTCTAACTCTCTTATTGGCTTACCTAAAACAAAATTTTGCTAAGCTTGACATTAAAGTAACTAAAGATCATTAATTCAAACTGAATTATGGCCAGATTTTACTTTGAACAGTCATACTGGGATACCTATTTATTACAATGCTGTTCGGTGGAGGTGCACACTTAGGCATTTACCGATCGATTAAAAACCACAATTTTCTCAAAACAACAGATTACCTTATAATCATTGAAAACATTGAAAAATTAATTTTAAAATTCTGTTTTTAACACTAATGTAACTGCAAATAAATACCAACTAACTGTTTTCAAAGGCTGCTGCCATGTCCTGAGGAGTTGCGCTGTGAATATGACTGGGTTGTTTTCAGTTTATAACAAGGTCCAATAAGTATGGAGAATTTGTAGCTCCCTTCTCATTTGCATATAAATCGATTGCATCATTTCACAATCACAGTCGATCATCGTGGTTGCTTCGTTTGGATAAATTAATCTGACCATTTAAACCAACAAAGAGCATCTTAAAGCTCATTTTATGCCCTTTTAATAGTGAATATAATGTTTCATTGGAATGGTATTTCTTAGTTTAGTTTTAAGTTTAGTTTAGTATCTTACGGTACCCTTGAGTGGCTTGACTTACTTCCTGATGCTTGAAAATATTCAAACTGCAGTAGACCTTTTCAGTCAAAACATTACACCACGGCATGACCGATTTGAGTAATATTCAATTCTTTCGATGAAAAGAAAAAAACCACAAACTATACTGGGGAAATGCTTTAAGTATATAGTAGTTTATTTTAATTGAATGAATCTTCTAAAAGTCACAGGGTAATTTTCTGGTGCACAGGACGGAGACGTCTTCCGATAAATTGAAAGTGAAACTATGTCATCAAAACTTGAGCTCGCAACTCCACCGCACCCGACAATAATGGTTCAAATAGATGTTTACCTTTTTCATCCATAAAGTGGTACAATGTATGTTCATTGTATTCTTTGAACAATTTGATCAAAAATTCCTTTGTGGCAGAAATTTGTGAAAATATTTCATTAGTATTGAATTAGGTCGGAGGAAATTTGTCAATGGAAAAAAAGCGTGGGGGATATTTTGGATTTTATATATGCATAAACAAAGATGCAAGTTACTTTTAGACTGAACTGATAGCACCTCTTCTTGATGCAGGTTCAAATTCCTGCTAGAACCTAAACTGATTTTATGAAAAAAAAATTGTAGTTTACTTGGGGAAAGGCTGTTGGTCAGGTCTCGTCTTACATTTTGTACTTTGTAACCATGTTCTTTTCACCACTAAAACTGGCCGCCAACATATGAATGAATTGTTGTGTGTGGCATAAAACAACTTTCAAATCCAAACTTAAATGATAGTCCTAGACTTAATGTAGTGGGCTACCTCCAATTCATTCCCCTTACGTACCATACACAGGGATTAATATCATCAACATGTGGGTCCTGTAAAAAGCCCCATTACCAATGCAAAATCTGCTATTTTTTTCCCCTAATTTTAAGCAAAAATTTCCCAGTTATGGTCACAATGTTGTTCACATTTTGGTATTAAACAATTAATAGGAGATTTTAGTGCATGTGCGAACTGCACTTAAAAGTCTTCAGAAGTTGATTAAGTGAGCTAAATGTCCAATCACAAGTTTTGTTTCTGAAAGTTTATTCTTATGAATTAAATGACCATAGTTACTTTTTCCCAACTGGAAGGGTCCCAAAAAGGGTCTATTAATCCGTGATACTTGGTGCAGTGTTTTTGTTTAACATGTGTTTTAACACATCTCTGAAACATTTTTCAGTTAATATTCTGAAGTGATATTTTTGTCTGGGATTTTTTACCTGTTGCCAATAAATCAACAATTTTTTATAAGTTATTAGGTTTGAATCTAAACCATGCAAAAACATAAACATGGTAGGAATGTTCTAGTTAAAGGCATTACATCCACTCAGATGTCATTTGAGACCCTGTTTCATTTACCATTGCATACATTTTGTGCTGTCATCCAGTTTGGTTATCTGTGGTCCCATGTACTATAGAAATGTATAATAATAGCTTTTCATGTAGCATATTTATATATCATGAAAAACTCAAATGTATTTTAACAATGTTTGCATGCAAGTCTGGGGTTTCTTTTCCATCCATTTGGGAAGCTAGCCCATGGCTTTAATAGAGAATTCTGATTACGCTTTCTGAAAATATGGGAATTGTCAATGGTAAAAATTTGCATGATTTGTTGTTAGTATTTGACATACATTCATACATACATACATACATACATACATACATACATACATACATACATACATACAGGCAGACAGACAGACAGACCGACCGACCGACCGACAGATACATGTACATGCATATGTTTATTACATGTACTGGAACATTCAAACTTACATGTACATTAGAGGCCATCTCTGTATAAAGGGCACCTGCCTATAAAAGCCATTCAAATACAACCTTTGTTAACTTTTTATAATGAATAAACATCATTGTAAAGTTCACCTGTTTGTAACCGATACTTTTCCCTTGAGTGAACTTTATAAACAAGTTTAACTGTACATTTTGGACATGGCAGTGAAGCCATGTTATCTGTCCATCCAGCTGTTTCTCCTTAAAGAATGGTCCAGGCCATATTTTCCTCATTTCTTGAACTTGCTTCCCATGCATCTTAATTAAGACGACAAAGTAAACATACATGTATCCTATATACAAAAAATATGCTTTACATTTACATGTACCACTCTTATTTTTTAGATTTATTGCTCTTTCTTGATTTATTTGTACATTTAAGTTATTTTTAAAATATCTATTACATTGAATCTACAAACAACAACTTTGGCCAAGTTTTATTGATTTTGTTTAGCAGATACACTATAGGTAACAATTTCTAGGAAGTTTAAATTGGGGAAAATGTATGAAATATGATTGAGGAAATCTGAGTAAAGTCCAATTTTACTTGTAAATGGAATGCAATTTAAAAAAATCACTGCACATGTTAGTGAAGTATTCTAAGTGGGAAATTGAATAAGTTACAAACAAAACAAAATATAACATACACACAATGTAGAGACAGACACTTGTTATTTCTAACTCTTTGATGAGTATATCCTTGTCACTTAGCCGGTCAAGTGTTACCACTTACATATTTGTTAGGAATTATTAGGATGTCAAAGTAGGACTTTCCACAGTGTGACCACAAATTGTACACTCTTTTGAAAGTCAACATTCATGATCTGTAAGGTGAGTGGATTATTTCAGATTTAACAGTCTTGTGTAAAGCTGAATATCTTCTTTCTTTCAAAGTATCTAATTACTATTTAAAGTTTTGCCTACAAGTGTTGTTTAGGGATGAAACATTACTGTAGGCGAGGGTACTATTTCATCTTGAGATGGCATAAATTAGACCTTGGGCATACATGTAGCAGTGGCAGATTCAATGGGGGTGGGGGAGGGCGGTGTAAAGGGTACAAGGTTTTCCCTTACGTATGATTACTGCATCTCTGATGCAAAAAATCTTTTCAGGATGCAAAACTTATATAAATGATTCCCAAAGGACGCACAAAAACACAGAATTTTTTTTTTTCAACCTTGGACTAAAAATGTTTTCAATGTATTTTATTGAATTGCATTGACTTGGGGAATCACATATTAAAAAATGACTCCGGAATTATGTTCTTGTGGGTCCCTGGGACTCACTAAAGTAACATCCTCGGGAAAACCCTGAGGGTGTATTCCACCCTTTGAATGCCTATGTATATAATATTATGTATGTACATGTACAATAAAAGTCATCTCTATACAAACCGCACAATATTTTTCAGTAATGCATAAATTATTCCATTTTTTTAAATTCAAAAGATTTTTGCCTCGCCATGCTCAGCAAAGTTAATCTACTCTTTCTCCCATCCAAATGTAATCGATTCCACCTTGGTTTTTGTCTAGCTCATTTTGAATACGCCTTGGTTTATTCATGTACAGAAAGAGTCCATTGTTTTTCATTTTTTGTTGTTGGATCAGTTAAAAGAGCAATTGTTGACGTATAGGATTTTAAAAAAATACAAGAGTTAATTCCCCTTAAATGTGGTATATAGAATGTAGCACAATTGTAGAATGAGGGGGAATGGTAAACACACCTGTTGTGACCCTTGCTTCCCATTATGGCCCAAAGTCTACAAATGTACATTGTAAGTTATGCTTCCCAAAATTGAGTTCTATTTCAATGGAACCCCCCTCTTTTTCCTTAAATCATGTATCTTTACACATTGAATATTTCCCTGATTAAAATGCAAGTAAACATTTCTGACAATCTGATGTGGGTAATAAAATCACTGACATGATTGTTTATTGTGAAATAAGAGGAAGAAAGTTGATCAAGGAAGTACATGTACATGTATGTTAGCAGTATATAATAAACCCATTCACCCCTAGAGATAAAGTGGTAATGGTCTGTGTCATTGATGTGAAGTAGAGTGCATTATGTTTCAGGGGTTTAAAATTTAAAAATATAAAACTACCGGTAAAGTATATTGCTGAAGTGATCAGAATATCTATAAGCATTAATATAATACTTGTATGTGACGTGAGCCCAAATTTGGAATAAAAAACACATGTTGTAATATTATTCTCAGGATTAAGTTAGTATTGTGATGATAAATCCTTCTAGTATTACAAGTCATATTTATTTTCACAGAAAATTTTAAAAGCTATCTGATAAACAGTGTACACATTTAATAATTTTTCACGGCACACTCAGCAATTTTCAGTTATTTTGTAGCAGCCAGGTTTTGATTCATCAAGCCCTAAAGCCCAATTTGGTCTCAACCATTTCAAGGAATGGCAAGGTCCCTTGTCAAATTTCAGAAATTTTTTAAATCAAAATTTTACAATGATTTTAATTTATGTGTAATCTTAACTTACTCTTTCTATTTATTGACTTGGGTGATTCTAAATACGGCCAAGGGGGTTTATGAATTAACGCTTTCAACCCTACAGACCATAATAGACTGGTTTTGAACAATAGAAAAGCATATACCACTCAGATATTCAGGGGTAAAAGGGTTAAAGGTGGAAATGAGAACCCAGTTACAATATACAATCACCCCTTGTTATAAAAGCCAGGTTGGGATCCAGTAAAATTGCCATTATATCAAATATTCTGTTACATCAAATTTCCAGGCTTGGCGCCAAAAAAAGTTTGCATGAACATCCTCAATTTAAACATGATTGCATTCAACATGATTGCATAAATGATATAAAATGACTACAACAAATAAAATTGTTTTTATTTTTATTTTCATTTTAATTCAGTTGAATGAATCATGGCAATAATTTTTCATTTTGGATGCTTTGCCATTATAACAAGTCAATTCTACAGGTTAAATCCATATTTGTTTCTGAAAATCACTGCCAGTGGCGGAAAGTAATCATGCCGTCATGTCAATCAAATTAACATGGATATAAATTCGTTCCCATGAAATTTCTGCCATTAACCAAAATTGCTGTTATATCAAGTTGTGTTATAACAGGAGTCGACCTTACTTGGTTAGAGAACAAATAAACTAGCAAACTCTCACACAAAATTCAGCTTGGGTTCCATCAAGGCTTGAACCCATGCAGACATGTGAGAAACTTCAGGGTTTAAAGTGCAGTGCTCTAACCACTTGGCGATAGAGGCCCCTAAAAGAAACTACATGTATGCCAGGCTGAGGGTTTTTGTTGGACTTGGATATCAGTTGTTGCCCTTTCACCCTCTTTTTGACTTGCCATAAAAATCATCATGTTTGAAATGGTAGCCATATTTATACATTGTTTATAGGACAGGTAATTAGGTCAAAATAATAGATTTGTTTGACATGAGCTTACTACATGTAACCTACCTGAAATTTTTAGATAATTTTGTGAACTAATTTTTTTTCTAAATAAAAATCTTAACTTTTGTCTACTTAAATTAGTAAATAAAAATTAAAACAAAAACTAAAAAAGAACAATTGCCTATCAAGAAACTCAATTCTAAAACTTCTGCTGTGTACTGGTTAGGGAAGATCAAACAAATAATTTTTAATAATGGCCTTACTTAAAAAAATATTTGTCTCACAGAAAATTAGTCACAGTTTGCAGGGGTTCAGAATTGCCCAAGTCTGAAGTCCAGAATTTACTAATTTGGGTTCGAACTTGGCATTTAGAAATACCCAAAGTCAGAGGGACCTTCCTCATCTGTATTTCATTTAATTTTACTGTATTACTTAGTAACAAAATTCAGCACAGACTTTGAAATTTCTCAGTTGGACTTGCTAGAAATTTACTCCCCAAGTCCAAGTCCTGGACTTTAATATTTTAAAACGAATTTGGAATCCCTGGTTTTAGATTTTGCTAACAATATATTATTTTACTTTCAGATAAAGAGGTTTACCATGCTAGTACAAGATGTTTTTGTCAGTGATGTAAGCACGCTGCCATGACTTAATCTGTGGGTTTGCATGAACATTTCTGTGCCCATCCCTCCCACATTATGAATTCTTAACACCTAAATGGATTGTCAAACTTTATTAATCCTTGGATTATAAGCTGGAGACCATCATTCTTGCACTCTCACTCCATTTAGTTTCACCGCACATCATTTTCAATGTCTGGATATCACATAATTAAGTTATGTCATCAACGCTGAAAGAAGCACGGACAGATATTTTAGCAGGTAGTCGATTTAGAAGTGGCAGTTTAGTGTTTGATGACCAGGAAAATTTACCTCCAGAAGTCCAATCTCAAGTAACATCTAAACTGGATAATTTAGCATCAATCGATCCAGCTCTCCGGAGCAGACTGAAGTTTGGTTCAAATGTTAGTAAAATGAAGGAGAGATTCCAACAACAGCCAACAGGAAAAGGAGAGGAACAAAAGGTTTCTTCTACATACAAACATTCATCTTCTGAATTGGATAAATCTCCGGAAATCAAAAGGAAAAAAACAACAGATCTTCATGCAAGAGGTAACCAACCTCTGTCTCCATCACATTCTGAGCATAACTTGCATGAACCTACAAATCATGTCCAAAGATTTAATTATACACGTGCCCTATTTGCTCGCTTGGAAGAAGAGAGTCGGGTTACACAAGTTAATCGTCCTACCAGACCACGTAAATTGTCACCCTCAGCAGGTCATACATCACCATCTCCAGTTCTGTCTCCAGTGACAAGTTCTCCGACAAGTCCAGAACCTAAAAAACGATCTCCATCAGAGGAAAGATTCCTCAGTTCACATTCCACAGCATCAGAAAGTTTCAAGAAACAGCGCTCATATTCAGAGTCCAGTGATAAGGAAGAGAATAACTTGGAACAAAGGTCCAGGTTTGACCAGAGGCCTTCATCTTCCACTAAATCCTCAATACACTTGTATAGCAATGCACCGGGTGGATTGCTATGGAAACGTAGACAAGCTGAAGCAAAATCAGGGACAGATTTATCACCACGTGATAGAAGTGAATCGCAGGACAGGAAAAATGCTAATTTTGATTATTCAGTGACCTCTGGCTATTCAGCATCTAAAAAATATCAGGGTGAAAGTAACTTATATCCAGACAGAGCAAATTCCAGTGACACTTACAGCAGTAGGTCAAGGTCAGGTTCAAGTGATAGTTTAGGGAACAGGGGTAGGTCTTCGTCATCTGAGAGTTGTGATAGAACCGTTTCTGTGCCAAACACAAATATTACAAGTGATGTCGTGATGCGGCGAAAAAAAATTGACCATGGCGACAAAAAGGAAACTACCACAAAAAGACTAAGTCGTGAGGAAATTAAAGCGGCTCTCGATCGGGCAGACACATATTTATCTCACGTAACGGATCCTAGTGATTTTCAGGCTAAGAGACGATCTTGGGAATTACGCGAACAAAAATCAGATGCCAATGAATCAAACTTATTTGGGTGGTCGAAGTATAAAAACCAGCGTCTTTCACGTTCATCGGACTGTTTAGACGAGAGAAAATCAGATAACAAGAGTTCAAAAGAAAAGACAGCAAATCATAATCATTTAAATGGAAACTTGTCAATGGATAAAAACGCTAATTCATTATCAGGTCAGACATCAGGGTCAAAGGTCACAGCTAGTGTTTCAGAGCCTGATATAAAGTCCAGAGATATAGATGAAGCTTTTGTGGCAGATGAGGATGTTACATCCTTCTCAGCATCATATTCTAAAAATTCTAATACATCAAAGCCAGTAATACAAGAATCGGTCACAAAAACTTCAGCATCTCAATCGTCTAAACCCCCAGTTCCATTTAAACCTCCTATAAGTTGTAAGCCCAACTCAGAGACTGCAAAGATATCATCTAAACCTGTTCAAACTTCTTTAGATTCCAAAAAACTGACACGGCCTTCTCCAGTCCCACGTAGACCTGCCCCTGCAGTCCCCACTTGTCCACCTCCTCCAATTCCTAAAGTGTCTGGGAATGTTTCTGAAGTAGAGGTTACAATACAGCCTCCATCTCCAACCTCTACATCAGAGGAGGTTACCTCAAAGGAACTTGATACTATTATACTTGAACAAACTCAGAGTGAAAGAAGTGCAACAGCATTAGATCAGTTTGTATCACTTATTGACCAATCAGAAAGCAGTGACTTTGCATCGGATATATATGAACCTGTCATTCCAAAAGAAAGTTATTCACAGTTACCAGAACTTCCTCCACCACCACCTTACCCTAAGCCACCTCCCCCACCATACCCCACATCATCCTCATCAGATGAACCTCCATCTCCTGCACCACAACCGGGCTTCTCTGAAAATCAGATCACGACTCATCACTATGAAAATGTTAGCTCCTCCTCATATGTGAGATTACAGAATGATAAGTTGAATGAGGAATCGACAGACAATGCAGTAGAAGAAGACTTGCTGTCCTCTCAAAGGATGGTCAACAGACTTACCTCGGAAGATGCTCAGCAGTTTATGAATAAAGGGTGAGTACAAGAAATTTTTTGAAAATTTTATCTACTGTACTGGTCATGGACCAGTAGCTGGCTAGGACCAGTAGCTGACTATTACATGATTTTGGCTATATAGCAGACAATTTTGAGATTTGAGATTTGTTTAGATCAGTCATCTGCTACTGGACATTTTTCTCAAACAGAAGGAAAAAAATATTATCGTGGTACATACTGAAGATGGAATCACACCATAGCCAGCTCCTGATAGTATAGCCAGTCTAAGTCTGTGGTCCTCTGGGTGACCAAGGTAAAGTTTTATTGTTTGATCGCATTTTCATAGGTGAATCCAATGATACATGTATATTTAGTGGTGCCAAGAAGGTAACATTCGCAGAGCCTGGAAGAGAGGTCAGTATTGCTTTTGAGGACAGAGGAATTATTGTATTTACTGTAAAGAATTCAATAAATAGTTCACATATCATACATCTAAAACACTGACCTACATGTGAAGTGATATCACTTCACTAACATTGATAATCTATTTGAAGCATGAAACTACATCTGTACATGTATGCTTTCAGCGTTGTTACAATGTACGTAGTTCCTTATATAAAATATATAAAACAATGCATAAATGCTAAAATTATAGTTGTTTTGGACTTTTGGATTGTCTTTAAAAGGCCCATTTTACAAAATGTCCTGTGTCCTAAATCCTAAATAAGTCTTAGTTGTAATTGTCATGGGACTGACCAATCGGTGATGCATTGCCAGTGTAGTTAGGACTAAATGTTAAGATTTAGGACTTAGGACTTTTTGTAAAATGGACCCCAGGACTACAAAATGTACCCTATGAATCCTGAGGTATATAGGTTGTGTCTTTGTCAATACTGGGTCCATTCAGTTATATATATTATGACCAGATGGTATTTATACACAGGTGGTCACTAAAGCAGGTTTTAATGTACATGTACAAAAATGTATATTGATTTCTTCATTACTACAGCAGGATTGTTCATATTGTTCTGTAAATGTTGATGTACCATTGTGTATATGTAAATATTGTAGTTATCGTGTAGATGGGTTGTTGTCTATATACATTACATGTACATGTGATATACATCGTAAGTTACATGTATGTATAGACCAAGGTATGAATATACAATATCGTATTATACAGTGGAACCCATCTTGAAAGACCACTTGGTTAAATAATCCTATAGATAAAACATTTGGGAAACCACCTGCCTTGAGAAACCACCTGTCTTGAGAGAACACATTTCAGTGGCAGATGTGGTTTGTCAAGACAGGTTCCACTGTATATTTATTTAGATTGGTGGGTACATGTATGTGATATACATGTAGTGTGAATCATACTATGATGTAGATGTACATGTATATAAAATCATTATTATTATACAATGGCAGATTCAAGGAGAGGCGTAAAGGGCGTATGCCTCCCTTTGAACGCCAAAGTATACATGTAGATGTTTGTATAGTAAAACTAAACTCAGAAGCCTAGATGTTGACAAAAATGTTTAGAACATTTTTAAAATAAAAAGTTTGAAAATCAGTTAAAATCAATTACAAAAATTTTCAAGCCTTGCTATATGCTCGGCGAAAACAATTATATTCACTTCCTTCCATCTAACTTGAAATCCTGGATCCACCCTGACTTTGTCTATATATTTTGGATTTTAGGGCTTTTGTCTGTGCTTTGTTTTATTTCAGTTTCTTTCTAAATTGTTTGCCTTACTTATCAGTAAAGAAATATCCGTTTGTGTATGAATATTTACTTGTTAACAAAATTTTCATTGGATCAAAATGTATACCATTTTCCCTTATCTTATTATCAGCTAAATACATGTACAAATTTATCTGGAAATTTATTCATCGATGATATCCAATTTTGTACACAGAAAGAATGAACCATTCTCACCCACATAGCATTTTTTCACCCCCCCCCCCAAAAAAAAACTTTATGCCCCCTCTTTGAAAATTCCTGGATCTGCGCTTGTTATAATTGAGCCAACAGCTGAGAAAAAGGGTCCTTATGACAAAGCCAATGAAATGCCAAGAAACAAGGAATTTCCTCCAATGTAATTTATTTTGTAATTTTTTATACCAGACACAAAGAGTTGCTCTTTCCTGTAATTAAAAATCAATGGATATGCAAGCAAATCAAAATCCATGTGTAAGATACCCAATTTCAAGTCAAAACTGAAGTGTAAAATTAAACACATTGGAATCAGAATCTGAACCCAGCTGAGCGATAAATTATTGAGTTCACTGTTCTGAATGCATCTTGGTCATAACTTATGTTAAAGCTCTGTAGTGATAATGTGTATTTGCTGACCCATACCCAGATGTTTAAAGTGTGGACTTACTTTGTACAGACAGATATTAATGGTAATTTAGCAACAAAGCCATTACAGTCAAATCAGTGACAATCATAATTTGGCAACAGAAATAGAAAATAACTCTTTACATAAATTTTTGTGTAAAAATTCTCAACTGCATTTGGAAATGATGGGTATTGTACCCAAGACCAAGTGCTCAGAATGTTCTCTGGAGCACTGTGTGTGGTGTGTGTGTGTGTGGGTGGATGGATGAATGGATGGATGGATGGATGGATATAAATATATACACAATGTATACATTACATGTACATTTAGACAAGGGAAAGGTATATTGTTGCTTTGCATGTAATTTAAATTATTAAGTGTACATGTTCATGATATATCATGTCTTTGTGCATTTGTTTAGGCCAGGGTACATCTGTACATACATGTATGTTGATGGGTAGGTACAATGTAGGTGTGCATTGTACAAGTACATAACAATGCTAATGTGTATACAAATACATGTATTATATTCATGATACCTGGTACATTATATTTGTAGACTTAAGTATAGGGCCTACATCTTTTTTAGATACATGTATATATACATTACTGATAAATGTGTAGCTATAGATAGAGACAAAGGTAGCGTGACAGTTGTACCTGTAGGTGTGTGGGTAGTTGTACGGATTAGACAGAGAAAGATTGATAAACTTTCAAAGACACAAATATGAAAAGGTTAAGAGATCATGAGAGTTATCGGCATTATTGTTAGATAACCGTTGCGGCATTTTTGTCAAGTTACAGGGATAGGTAAAGATAGATTTGATCATCTGAAGAATTTATTCAATTTAGTGACTAGGATTAAATGTAGCAGGATTCCAAGATGTTTAAATCAATAATTTTGAATAATGTACATACATACATTGTACATATACAATGTATATCCTCGGACTGTTTTGATTAATTTTGACTGATGGATGCCATATTGAAATTATGGGTAATTTTTCTCAGCACACAGTCAATGTTTTTCTGAAGTATGATGATGTGTTCGGGTGATGAGGGAACTCTATTAGTTCATAGTGAATTAGATTTATAACAATAGCTGTGACTCTGTGGTAGAGTGTCTGCCTCTCAAAATTATGGTGTTAGGTTCAAATCCTGTCTACATCAGTTTTAATTTTAGCCTTCAGAGACTAATATCATCAAAATGCAGGTCCGGGAAAAGGCCCCATTCTCAATGCAAAATCTGCTATTTTTGCCCACAATTTTGATAAAATATTTCCGAATTATGTTCATTATGTCTTTCACATTCAGTATTAAAGAATAAAAAGGAGAATTTAGTACATGTACAATGAACATGTATGAACTGCCTTTCAAGAATGAGACAGACAGATAAAAACCATCTTGTCAGTTAAATAAGTCATGTGAAGCTAAGTCATAAACCACAAGTTTTGTGTCCCTACTCTTATGACTTAAATGGCCATAGTTACTTTTTTCCAATTTGGCACATTGCCATGTAAAATTCTCAATTGGAAAGGTACAGGACCCTGTTGCAAAAGGGTCTATTAACCGCTGGACTTTCAGAAAGCGACTGTTCTTACCCCAGACATTCAACATTCGAAACAAAAAGTCATTAATTATAGTTTTGATATGATTAGTTCTGTATTACATAATACATTATAAGCATATTTTGAGCCATTTGGTAAGGTGTCGACAGGCAACAGAATCTGTTGGCTATTTCCTTCAACCACAGTGTACATTGTAACTCAATGGGTAGTTTTTCTTATCTTCTTTTACATAACATACTTTTGAGACAAGGTGGTCCTGAATATAATGTACAGTAAACCTGCTAGCGACCACCTCTATATAAGGATTGCCTGTCTATAAAGGCCAGTTTTGAAAAGTACCATGACTGCATACTTCAGTTAAATTGAACCTGTGTATAATGGTCACCTGCACATAAAGGCCAATATTTTCTGGTCCCTTGGGTGAGCCCTATATACATGTACAGGTTTTACTGTATATTCATTTACATGTACAAATTATACAAGACATACTGGTGGACAGTCTGAAATATGGTAACACAAGGCAGGCTAAAGACACATTTAGAATGGTCTAAGTCATTGATTTATTGAAGCGTCCAATGTTTTTCAGGGGTTGATGAGTTTGATACCTGTAGTCAAAATTGCACTACAGGCCACCTATGTATAAAGGCCACCGACCTGTAGCTAAATAGGCCATGGATTCAAACAACCTTTGTGCGCTTTTATATAATGTATAAACCTCTTTATAAAGGTCACCTGACTATAAAATCTGACTACTTTTGTATGTTCTTTTGAGCGGTCTTTATAGAGACTAGGTTCACTTACATGTACATTTGTAAGGTTGTCCACTCAAGACTGTATACTGGTACAGATAAAAATGCACCAAAACAGAATGAATTCAAATATAAATGATATGATGTTATAATGATCTTATCAGAGTACACATACCACATGTGGAACTGTGTCACAGGTATACATTCTATAAGGCCTGTGATATTCCACGATCACAGAATAACACTTGACAGACAGAATAGCAATCTGAAACGAAATTTGCAGTTTTGAAAAATCTTTAAAAATTCTAAACGAGGTATTATTTTCCAAACTAATGTGCTATTTCCGTGTTATAAACTTAATTTCTTTGTTCATTTACAATATTTCATTACTTTTCTATCTATCAATTTCTGTATTTATATATCCTGTATTATAAGTCGGATAGTCTTACATGCACATTTTACATAGACTAGCATTGATAAAAGGGCTAACTCATTTCGGCTGTCATAGTATCAATACTGTATCCGGATTCTTTTCAAATGAAAAACAAAATTTGAAGCCCTTCACCGGCATTGGTGACGTCTCCATATGAGTGAAAGATTCTTGAGTGGGACGTTAAACAACAATAAACAAACAAACAAACAAATCAAATGAAAAAAAACAAAACAGAAATCATGAAAACTGAAAACAGAATTGAGGCAAATTTGGAACAGTAAATCACTGGCCCTAATTCTAGACAAGGTTAAAACATCGGAAATATCAAGTTTTCATACATGTGTACATGTTATATATATTTTTCTGTTTATTTATTAAGAGTCAATACTACAAATTAAAAGTATTTAGTTCACCTGACAGATCTACCTGCCCAAGGCATTCAGGTATTTTGTCACCTTCAACACAGAAAATGATCAATGTTGTAAAATTGATGTGAAATTTGTAATTAGTGATAATAGATCAGTTGAGAGTGAGACAGATTATGTCACTGATGGTCTGCTGTTATTTCTTGTTACCTGGTGTATGAAGCTTAAAACTAATATGGCTGACATCACCTGTAAAGTAACCCTGCAGGTACATGTATCTTTACCTGCAAATATTTATGTACATTTTGTACATGTACATGTGACTGTCTTATTTGTATTATAGATGTAATCTCTTACAATAAAAGCATATCTATGTAAACAATCTTTTACAGTGCTTTCTTTTCACCTGTGAATTACCTGTGAACCAGGTGACCTCAGGTGTATAATCATAAAGAACAGGTTATGATAGGCAGAAGGAAGTTATGTAATCTAATAATGCATTTATTGTGTTTACCTTCAAAAGCGTGATAAGATAACTATTAACTAATAGATTTCTACCTAAGGTAGATAACTCTGTCATGTTTAACTGTAGAACTTGTCTCAGCAGGTTAATACATGTTTATTATATAGTTACAATAGATAAACTTGTGAACTTTTCCATACATTTGATTTAGATAAGATGTTACAAATATAGTCATTTGATGTTTTATTATTTGAACTAATTGATATTACGGTAGTTGTAATGTCACATCCCTTAAACTTGCCGGTACATGTACAGGTCACATGTAACGTTCTAATCTCATATCCTGTATCCAAACATTTATGTCCTCTCTGCCTCCATGTTCTCCCTCTAATTACCTCCTTTTCCGTCTCCCTGCCTGAGTATCCGTCTGTCAGCCTCCCTGCTTGACTAACCGTCTGTCAGTCACCCTGTCTGATTAACTGTCTGACAGTCTCCCTGTCTAAGTAACTGTCTGTCAGTCTCCTTGTCTGTCTGTCTGACAGTCTGTCTGCCAGTCTCCCTGTCTGTATAACTGTCAGTCTCCCTGTCTGTATAACTAACTGTCAGTCTCCCTGTCTGTACAACTGTCAGTCTCCCTGTCTGTATAACTAACTGTCAGTCTCTCTGTCTGTATAACTGTCAGTCTCCCTGTCTGTATAACTATCTGCCAGTCTCCCTGTTTGTATAACTGTCAGTCTCCTTGTCTGTCTGATAGTCCCTGTCTATCTGTCAGTTTCCCTGTCTGTATAACTGTCTGTCAGTCTCTCTGTCTTTAGGTCTGCCAATTTCCTTATGTCTGTCTGTCAATCTTCCTGTCTTTATGTCTGCCAGTCTCCCTTTCTGTCTAACAGTTTGTTATTCTCCCTGTCTAAGTCTGTATAACTGACTGTTAGTCTCCATGTCTGTAAAACTTTCTCTGTCTCCCTGTCTGCTTTTCTGTCTGGATGTCTTGCTGTCTCTGTCTTTCGCAGGATGTCACGTCTTAATAATTATACAAAGTGAAGTCTGGTTGTTGTCTGCCAGTCTAATGTACCATTGTTAGTTTAAAGGTCTTGACGTCTGTCTTTCTAGACAAACAAGTGTAAGCATTGCATTTTCATGTACATGATGTATGGATACATTGTTTGTGTAAAGGGATTTTGAAAAGCTATGTTAGTACTGAGACTGAAAGATATATAGATAATTAAACACATTCCCAGAGAAAAACTCGAGTAGATATCAAATCCTAAAATTTATAGTCAAATTTCTTATCTTGATTCAAGGTATAAATCTTCAGTAATTTAGAGGTGCTCTCTGTGTTTCGTTAACCTTTTTGCACACGCAACTCACATATGGTAACAAATTTGGATGCCATTTCTTTGTACCTGTTAGTTGAATGATCTGGATAAGTAACAGTTGCCATATCTCCTTAAAATGCTGTGGCTTCATTTTTCAATTGCCGATATCTACATTAAGTACATTTCGACAGCTGCTGTAAAAATGTAACAGCATTTAAATCTCATCAGAGTGTCGACACATCATGTAAATATTTTAGTCTTCATCTTCTGAATGTTTCCCAGATTTCATCTTTTGATATACATTTAGATAAGATTAATTAATTGGGTAAGACCTGCAGCACAAAAATATCTGCAATGTGCTCTGTCTATTGTGACCCAGTAACAGAATCTCAGTTTTAAGTTACATCTGTGGCTTTCACATTTTATGCCAATTACTGGTGAAAGACCAATCACTACCTGTTTTAAAGATGTCTCGGGCATGACACGATACAGGAATCAAACTCAGTACCTCCTGTTAGAAAGTGGAACATTCTGATCAAATCAGCCCCGATGATCAGTTGATTACGTAAGAGAACAGGCGATAACAAGCGAGTGGTACCTGTATCTGTAATATTGTTAATTCTCTCAGGAAATTTTCCTGGACTGTTACAGGACTCATTCCCAATAGGAAATCAGCTTATATTTTCTGCAAAACTGTGCAAAAATTCCTAATTTGGAATTTCAAAATATAATATAATAATAGTTTTAGACTAAATTTGAGGCATTTGTTTTAAGTTGAAACTTTTCCAAATTTTATGGAACCTGGACCCAGAATTTAGGAGATTTTTGGGAGTATTAGGTTCATTCGGTGGTACTGATTTTTGTTTGATTCAATTTGGTCTGGATTCCATTTTCTAGTGATTTTAATCCTTGCCAAAATTTTTGAATTCCAGCAGTTGGTAGCCTCATGCATGTATTTGCTAGTTGGCATACATACATGTACTGTAATTCTATAGTTTAAGGTCATTGACCTCCTGACTTCCACAAAGGTATAAATTTTGTGGTGTTTTCCCCTTTACTTGTATACAAGTGTTACTTACAATCTTACAATATATGTAAGCTATGTACAGTTGAGGGCTGTTTGAAATTGTTGAAAACTTGCATCTGTGAGAATGAGAGAGAGAGAGAGAGAGAGAATGAGAGATGAGAGAGAGAGAGAGAGAGAGAGAGAGAGAGAGAGAGAGAGAGAGAGAGAGAGAGAGAGAGAGTTAGGTAGTTAGTTGTCAGGAGTTAATTGTTGAAATGAGGAAATCAGCATGGATTCAAACCCTGCTGGTGATTTAGGAAGGCTCAAAATTACATCAATTTAAAATTCAGTCAGATTCAAAGAAGAGGTGAAAAAAAACCTCAAAAACATCTCAGTTTTAAATTTGATGTTGTAATCTCTTGGCCACAGAGGCTCCTAAAAATGTTGATTAATCATTTCTTGCCAGTTCAGAGTTAATGAAGTATATATGTAGTATTTTGGCAAGTAGTAATGTGCAGAGATTTCATAATATTTACAAGTAACTGGGCCTTATCACCTTCACTGATAAAGAATTCATAACATTGTAATTACTATTGCATACCAGTATATCTTATAGTAATCAGAATTTGTGGTCTAGTGATAAATGTAGGGCAGTTGAACTTCGGAAGTTCAAATCCAGGTCAGGCAGGAGACTTTAGGTGTGCTTTATTCAATGCAGTCTCAGAACATTTTGCAATTGAATGTACCAGGACAGGAAGTAGTTATTTCAAAGATAGCAATAAAAATTACATAATGCTGGTGGGTTTATGGCTGTATTTGCCAAGACAAATTGTAATTTGACTTTTGCTCCTGAACATTTGTGCTGCAACACCCTCTGGATAGTTGCAAAATAAATGCTGCAGGAGCAATTATAAAAACTACTGCAGCTGCCATCACTGACTTTTCTAACTCCTGTCATGTTTGTGATGCCACTGTTCTAGCTGCACCACCTATTCAGCTTGCACAATTAGAACCTGTCCAGGACAGTGTTCTAGAGCATTTGATTGCTGTTCCGCTTGCCTGGAATATCCTTGACAATGAAACAAACACACTTCCCATAAAAGGAGTACAGCTTGAATGAAATTTATAGACTTATGGTGTAGACTGCAAAACAAATTAATTTAACTAATTTATTGAAGTTGTGACATGTTAAAGAATTCATGTCTTTGGGATGAAATTTTGTTTTAAGATACAATGTTACAGTACATTTAGTTGTAACATGTTAAAGAATCTGTGATACTTTAGGGTTAGACTTCAAAATAAGATCCCATTTTATATAGTAGTCATGTTACTCATGCCATGTTAAAAACTCATGAGAATATAGGATTAGACTTCAGAATAAGATCCCTTGTTATGAAACATTTTAAGGATTTTTTGAAAAACAATTCTTGTATTTATATATATTACCATTTTCTGTGAATCTGTAGTCAGCTGGTTACGAAATTCATTCTATGTAATTGGCTTTGCGATGGGAGTTTTTCATATGACATAACAGCTAAACAGCTGTGTGAGACGAGAAGTAGTTCCTCTTTTCTGTTGAGAAATACTAAATGGAATTAAAGTTTATTTTCTTATTTTCATATCATTTTGAAAGAAACTAGTGATATGGAAAATTTTGAATAAATGTCAGATTTTTTTTTTAAATTATTTTAGAATATTCGTTTGCTTGGTAACCGGAAGGTTAAATGTGTCGGAAGAGGATTGAAAATGCAAATGGCCACGCTCATGAGTATGCTGTATAATGTATATACAACGAATGTTTCATGTACATAGAAAGTTTGAGTGTGACTTACGAGAAAGGAGACAGCTAATATTCATTCATGACAAGTGAAAGTAGCCATTTTATTTGACATTTTTTTACCAATCAGCTGGGAACCATGATGACTGATTGGTACGTAACTTACGTAAGTAGGCCTATTTCACAGGCCTGATTTCACACGATGCGTGTGACGAATTGTTTCTGATAGGAATATCCGTTGAAGGCAAACAAATTGACCTGTTTATCAGAGATGCTTGACAAAGTTGCACTAGGCCTAACTCTCTTTTTTGTGTTGTAACTATGAAGCGAACTTTCATTTTTGTGGTCTGTTTTTCTAGTCATAACATCATATAATAACCTAGATATATCGTAATATGGGCCTGTAGGCTGTACAGTATGCTACAGATGTAGATTTAGTCTTGTGTTAGCGATTTCTTTCCGGGATTTTTGTTTTTGTTTTGTGGTAATATATGGCTTTTAAGATTAAATAAATAAGAAGTAAATATGTGATATTCTATTATTTATTGATTCATTCATGCATTTCCCTACCAAAATGTAAAGCGATAAACACTGGACTGCGTGTACTGACAAAGCCAACACATTGCTCTATATACTTGCAATGAAGGGAGTTGCAGTCTGTATGTAAAAATTAAGCTGTGACATGTCATTTATCTACCCTTGAAAGTAATGGACTGTACTGAAAACGAATGACACAGACCAATCCATATATGTCTTTAGGTGTGTATCAGATGAAAATCCCTCACTACATAGGCTACACTGGCATGAGTCCATTGTATAGGTAAAATTTGTGGCACTTCACTAGCAGTTGGTAATTGACCTTTTGTGAAAGGCCAGACACAGCACCTTTTGGCAAACTTTTCTATTATGACATCACAATAAACTGGCCTCTCAAACATTCAAGTGATTATAAAATGAGATAAAACAATGAACATTGAGAGCCAGCTGTCAGATTTGGTGATAGGTCAATTATAATATAGCATCAATATACAAAATCAAAGAGCCGGCTTAGTCAGACTCTTGATTGTGAGGTAGTGAGTTCGAGTCCAGCTGGTGACAGGTTGGTTTCCTGTTCTTTGGATGAGAGAGTAAAAATCTAGGTCCCATGTCATGGTAGGTGTTGGCATGTTAGTGAACCCTCACTGCTTAATAGCTGTAAGTGTTGAGCATAGGCCATAATTTGAGTGGGATGTTAAACAACAATAAACAAACAAACAAAATCAAACCTATAGTGGTTAGACATGCTTGTGTTGGCCATTGACTCAAGAACCATAAAATCTTTCTCAATCACAAAGTTATATGTAATTGGTAATACATGTATTAGTGTAAATTTACATAGTTTATGTAAAGTTTACAAATGTAGGATGGAGTTATGGTCTAAATGTGAAAATGGAGGTAATTCTGACACTTGAAAGCGATGATTTTACAATGCTCTTTCAATAAAATTAGCCTGGTTCAGTTCAGGACTTTGTTTGGATAGAGTCAGTTTTGTTAGATGTATGTTGACCCTGGACATTATTTCCCAGAGCAGCTGTAAATTGGCATATATATAAGATCAAACCACACACATATTTTGTTAATAGGCCGGCATATAGCAGAGTACACCTAAAAACATGTAACACCACTCCAGCAAGAAATATTAACAAGCCGGAAAGGGAAATAATTAAATGTACATTTGTAATGGCTTTTAAGTACTGAAACAAGTGTTCAGACCAAGGTTATGTATAGGTGTGTTTTACGTGTACATGTTTACACAGTACAACTATAAATATACTTGTATTTTTTGTCCCGAACTTGTGAAACCGTTTTGTCTACGTTCTTCAGTTTGTCCGTTTAAAAGGTTTTGTCTACGTATTTCAGAGTGTCTGTTTGAAAGGTTTTGTCTACGCTCTTCACTTTGTCTGTTTAAAAGGTTTTGTCTATTTGCTTCGGTTTGTCTGGTTTAAAAGGTTTGTCAATTTCCTTCAATTTGTCAGGTTTAAAAGGTTTCATCTGCATCTTAGAGTTTCTCTGGTTTAAAGGTTTTGTCTGCGTCCTTCAGTTTGTCTGGTGTAAAAGGTTTTGGTTCAAATTTGTTGTACATGCTAACCTAACCATTTACATGTACTTAAAAATAGTTGGCGGAAATGTAAAATGATTAATCAATACTATCAAAATGTACGTTTTACAAATGTACATGAACATTTTGTACTTATTGGTGGGCCCCTTAAGATGCACCTTAATTTTCCATGTGAATTAGATCTAATCTCTTGCAGTTTTAGAGAAAATGTTTAGCCCTGTCATACCCAAAGTTTCTATAATTATATACATGTACATGTACCTGGAAATTCTTACCTCTGGTTATTTTCGACCTTTGCCCTTAATCAATTAATCACCATAACCTTACGGATGGCAAGCATATCTGTGTTTCAATTATTCAGCATGAAAAGTTTGCTTTCATTTTAAATTCACCCTCTCATCTACATGTAAAGGTGAAAATTGGATAGGAGCAAAATTTTCCTAGTACAGTGAAACTTGTGTGTAACGACCTCCTGAAGGACACAAGAAAACCGACCTTTATAGGAAGGTGGTCTTTATACAGAGGGTGATTTGTACACAAATGGTATTATTGAGGACAGCAAAATACGGTCTAAAGCTGATTTTACTGTATATTCTACCCCTGGATAGCAGTTTACTATGGCAAAGAATATGTGCCACACTTCAGTCTCTTTCACCACCCCCAGAATTCTCTTGCTACCCTAAATATTTTAGCGTTAATACTCTATATTGATTCAATGTATAATGTATTGCTTTGGCATTGTTTAAAATTTTCTATTATTGTTTTTGATAATTAGTAAATAAAATTTTCCTGTACAGTCCAACTTGTCTATAATGGCCACTCAAGGGAACAGGCAAAAGTAGTCATTATAGACAAGTGGCCTTTATATAAAGAGATTTATTTATTAAGAAGTTAACAAAGGTATGTTTGAATTATCTTAATACGCAGGTGCCCTTTATACAAATTTGACTGTATTCATTGGATCTAAATGGATTTAGTTGTTCTTGTAGACTTACAATATCACTCATCCTCCATTCGGTACATTTCCACTACCCTTAATTTTCATCCTGTTCACCCTTCAGTCAAGATTAAACTGAGCTGTGTCAGTGAGGTGAAGTTGAGTTAATTGCTTTTAAGGGGATACAATTACAAATTTACAAGGTCAAGGACATAGACTGCAGCACAAATTGTTGATACTTCTTATATATACATGTACCAATGTATTTTTATTAATTCAAGAATGTAAAGATCTTTTTTCACTTCACAATTTGTAAAGAGACTACTTACACATTATTTGAACAGCAAATTGATATGATCTAAATATTTAAAAAGACACCATGTACATATCATGTCTACTGCAATGATATAGAAATAAATGTACATGGTTTATGACTATGGAGTGGGATTATCAAATAAATAATTGAACCAATAGTTCTGTAAAAAAAAAAATGGCACTTTATGTTAAAGGTATCACACTTAACATATATACTTATATATATAGGTATCACTTATTTACATGTATGTGACTGTGGATATATATGCGTGTATCAAAAGCTGCCATTTTTATGTAGCTCAGGTACTGTTGAAATTTTGACTTGGTTTACATGTACCTGTATTGGACAAGGTGGCCCTTGAATTATAAAAATCAAGATGTACATCATTACATGTATATATACCAATATTCTGTTGTACTGATTACATGTAAGTGTATTGTTAGAATTATATCATCTCTCTCTCTCTCTCTCTCTCTCTCTCTCTCTCTGTATGTTTGTCTGTGTGTATGTTGTAATGAACTCAAACACAGACACAACACACAAACATACATATGCTAATTCACATGTGTACTGGGAAACACCAACATTCACATGCATGCATAAACACATATACATATGTATGTACATTCAATGTATATATTTACACATAGATGCAAATTTGCACACACGAGACATACATTTACACAATTCATACACACAAACTTTCATACCACATGCACAACACAACATACATAAACAAACACAGACAACACACATACTTATACATAAGTAACATATAACACATTTTGAAATTATTCACTTTTTTAAAATCATTTATACACATAAATATGGACATTGTTACAATTGTATGAACATTGCCAGATGTTGCAATGTGTTTATCCTGTTAAACATCACTTCTAAAGTTCACATCAAATACCCCATCTCCATTTTCTTTAATCTAGGTACTTTTGATACTGGTGTAAATACTTTCAAGTACATATTCCAAGTATTTCTATCAAAATTGTTATCCCCAAAATAAATCAAACCAATAATATAACTATTAGCAAGACTATCTTGTGTATGTTGTCACTGTGTATAGTGCTGGCTTCATCCTATGAAATAATAGAAATTGACATGAGGTATGTTTATAAAGAGCATGCCCATCTACCAATCAGATGTTAGGCATGGAGAAGATATCGAGAGAATTCGGAAGAAATTCGGATAATTAATAACCTGGCTGTTGAGTTCCTGATCCATTGGTAATGCACTAAACGTTGTGTAGGTATGTGTGGACTTGTAACTAAACAAACACAGGGAAATCGGTTTTATGGCCAGTATAATATATAGTATCTAAGTCTCAGTTGTGATCAAGGTGTGGTAAAGTCTTTATGTGGCTTGAAGACATTTGGAGAAGTTTAAGAGTTATTTGTCACCAGTTAATCAGGTGAAAAACAAAGTCAACACACACGCTGGAATGTTATTTCATCTTTGTGCATCTTCTACATAGAAAGTAACTCTAACCTTAAGCCGGTACACACAAATCCTAGTTTACAACATATGTTTCTGTCAGTTCGGAAGTTTTTAGCCAGACACATTTAGGACCCAGAAAGTCTGTCGGCACCCATTCTAACATCTGGATATGTGTAACATGTACAATATTTATTTTTCTGCTGCAAGCTGAATGATATATTTTATCACTACAAAGGAGATATGCCAGTTCTTTTGAATGCTTTGAAGCGACATCCAATATAATACCATAGTTAAAACATTTGGCAGAGATATTTTTTTTGTGTGTGCGTCTTTTGTATCTCTCTTCCTAGGAGAGATAAAAATTATTCTTGGATTTTGGGGATGATTTTTTAATACAGTAATCTGGATGTGTATATTCTATCTGAGAAATTTACATTGTTTATGCGTAGATTTACACAGTGTTTAGCAACATACAAATGTGTTTTGTATCAATGGCGATTGTATACACATGTACTAGGTTCCAGGATGCATTATAATACAAAAACGTTTTGATGTGATATATATTTCTCGATATGGTGGCAGATGGTGTCAGATAAAAAAAAGTACATGTTGTTGAAAAAGCAATTTTATCTCATTTTATTCCTTCGTTGTATTATTCATACTTAAAAATCATTCTCTACCCACAAATCAGGTGACACGCTCACATGCTGAAAAGAATACAGATGAAAAAACGTGCAGCTGTTGAGATGCATCAGAATACTACAACTAGTGGCATCTTTGCTCTTGAGTTTTGTATAAAAACTTGAAGGAATTCCAAGTGTTTCATTGATGTAGATTTAATTGTTTTGGAACATAGGACAAAGGAAATTAATTTTGGTTGGAATTGTACCACATGTATCTTTATCGATAAGATGTTTTCATTTTTCGCTGCTGTTTTGAGTCAGTGTGTAGTACATGGATCTTGGTCAGTGTAAACGTCCATGGAATTTGTTTACTGCTGATTTTATAAACATTCAGGAGGATAATATATAGAAATACTTTGCTGTATCATTTTGGAAACTACAAAAGGTCAAACTACCATTTATGAACTTGATTGGATTACTATTGTGTAGACGGATAACTCGGTTGTCAGTTATTTCCGATATCTTAAGATTGGTTTTTCTTGTTTTGTTTAATTTTTGTATCACAAATAGAGCAGTCAGTGATTATTTTCACCCCCAGAAATTATGAATTGTAAAATATTGTGGCCATTTGTTTTGAAGTTTTATAATGAAAACTGTATTATGGAACTAAACTGAATAACACATCCCCCCCTTCATTCTGTGTGCTATTTATATCACAGCTGGATAGAAAAAAAGATTTGAGTGATTTTAATTTCAGTTTCTTATTTATTGCTGTGGATTTTAGAACATAAAAAAATAATTGCTTTAAGGCCAAGCCTCATTAATGTTCTGGAAAATGATAAACAAAATGTATGCAGTTACATGTTCAAATTCACAAACCTGGACATTACATGTTCTGGTGTGAAGGTCTGTCTTAAGAATAGTATATATAAAACCTGGAGACAGATTTGTGTTTTCACATGTGAAAATTTAATTGTATCAGGCATAGTTTTCTTGCTTTGTGATTAGTCTGGGTTATCAAATACAGGGTGTTTTGAAATTATTTATACAGTGTATGTCACAGTTATTTGTTTGGTGCTTTTAAGTGGATCATTTTATGTTCATTATTGTTGGTGTTCTTACATGAACCTGGATTTCTACATAGTGACCACAGCTGCTGACCATTACTTAACTGTTGAATCAATTTGGAATCATTCCTTCTCTTTGTTGCTGTTTCGTTTCAACATTTGTATTGCTGTTATTTCAGAGCGAACCAATTCCCAAATTACATACATGTGTAATTATACAAAAGGACACTTTCCAGAAATTTTCATCCATTCTTAAACATAAATATCCGACTGACATAATTTTTATCTACATATGTACACGTGTGTCCGAGAAACATTTGATGCAGAGCTATATGGTACAGGACATCCGTAGATGTACTAGTTATGTAATTGATTTGATTTATATTTGGTATCAGGAAATTATATGTGCTCTAGTGTTAGTTCCAGTTTCTAACATCGGTATCGGTGCAAACTAGTTCATACACATAATTTTGCTTGGATTTATATATTTTAGATTCAAACTCATACAAGTACATGTACCCAAGAATCGGACTAAGGAAGGAAATGTGGATAGAAGTATAGTGTTTTCTACATTCTTTATCTTCTTTTTATTTTTAAAATTGAAGATTTGGAATGAAGATATATTAATCAAGTTGCCGAGTCTTTCAATATCAGTTATTTCATAAACTGAAAAAGGGAAGTACAGAACATTCATTTGAACAGTTTTAACTTGAACAGTTGGGTAATTAAGTCACAGTGACCTAGTTTTTGGATGATAATTAGATCACTTTATTAACAGGTATTCATGGTGTAGGAAAAACAACGGAAATATAGTATAAATAACGGTGATGTGAACTAGATGAACTGCACATACTGAAGTAATAATCAGTGTAATTTGGGGAAGAGAGGTGATCTGTCTGGAACTTTAATTGGGCCGGAGGATGTCAGATTGACCTTACAGGTCCAGTGACAGTTTTATCAGGAAATAATTAAACCAACAGGATGATAATCATAGATAAACCCACTAAGCATACTCTGGCCATTATACAGGCAAAGAAGAAAGAACTTCAGTTAAAGTGAGTGTACCATACTTAATAAGCTATGTGGGTGGTGCCATGTTTTACAATCATTGAGAACCTTTGAAGGTTTGTTATGAGTGCCTGCTGTGTTTTCCAGTTGTAGATGTAGCTCCCATAAAAAATGCAGTCATGTTTTCATTCATTCTGATAAATTGAACCTTATCTCTGCGATGGAATGATATGATTTCTTTTATTTTTGGAGAAAATATTCACATTCCATTGAAAAAAGCACTTGCAAGGAGTTCTGCATCAATCTGGAGAATTTTCTCAGACTTGTAGTAATGGCACCTTCACAGTGAGGCTGTTGACATGATGATGACAGGGAAAGGGACATTTAACTTGTTTTTGTACAACTTTTCCCACCCCCTATAGATAGCATTTGATCAGGATTTAAACCATATATATGTACCATAGTTGCTACATGTTTCTGATGCTGTGGATTCTAGAAAGTTACCTTGGTTGGTTCTTTCAAGATTTGGAATGTGATACATGTATCTGTAGTGAAAGGTAAATAAACATGACCTTTTGTTCAAGAATTCTGTAGTTAACAGTAGGGACCAAGGCAATAGATACAATATATGACCCTATCAACCTGTGTCAAAGCTACAGGTACTAAGAGTTGTGTAGTAAGAGTGGGGTCTAGGTGATTGATTTGACCCTTTCAAATTGTTGTCAAAGTTACAGGTACGTAAGAGTTCTCAAGTTATTGAAGGCCTTGGTGATATAGATACATGTACATGAATGACCCTATCAACCTGTTGTCAAAACTACAGGTACGTAAGAGTTATTGAAGGCCTTGGTGATATAGATACATGTACATGAATGACCCTATCAACCTGTTGTCAAAGCTACAGGTACGTAAGAGTTATTGAAGGCCTTGGTGATATAGATACATGTACATGAATGACCCTATCAACCTGTTGTCAAAACTACAGGTACGTAAGAGTTCTAAAGTTATTGGAGGCCTTGGTGATATAGATACATGTACATGAATGACCCTATCAACCTGTGTCAAAGCTACAGGTACGTATGAGTTGTGTAGTAAGAGTGGGGTCTAGGTGATTGATTTGACCCTTTCAAATTGTTGTCAAAGTTACAGGTACGTAAGAGTTCTCAAGTTATTGAAGGCCTTGGTGATGTAGATACATGTACATGAATGACCCTATCAACCTGTTGTCAAAGCTACAGGTACGTAAGAGTTATTGGAGGCCTTGGTGATGTAGATACATGTACATGTATGACCCTATCAACCTATTGTCAAAGCTACAGGTACGTTAAGAGGCCTTGGTATGTGAAGGCCTTGGTGATATAGATACATGTACATGAATGACCCTATCAACCTGTTGTCAAAGCTACAGGTACGTAAGAGTTCTAAAGTTATTGAAGGCCTTGGTGATGTAGATACATGTACATGTATGACTCTATCAACCTATTGTCAAAGTTACAGGTATTTAAGAATTCTGTAGTAAGTGTGGGGCCTAGGTGATTGATATGACCTTTGTCAAAGCTACAGGTACGTAAGAGTTCTGTATTATCGTGTATACAATGTAACATGTTCAGTGATTTGTGGATGTAGTAAAATCCTCACCTAACCTTATGTTTTTTTGGCATAATTTTCTACCTTAGAGAGTTCTATAATTCCTTTGTAAATTTCAAGAACACCAACCTTATATTTTTCTGCCCAGTTTTTATCTTCAGCTGGTTCTATTTTTCCTTGTGTATATTTTGAGAACTCTAACCTTATGTTTTTAAATTGCATGATTTTCTACCTTAGATAGTTCTATAATTCCTTTTGTAAATTTCAAGAACTCCAACCTTATATTTTTCTGCCCAGTTTTTAGTCGTAGCTAGTTCCTTGAGCTCATTTACGTTCCATGAGTACATACCGGTGGATACATGTACATGTAGAACACAGATTTTCCTTGGCTGATTTTGGGTCCAGTAACAGGACACATTCCCAGTACAAAAATGGCTTGTATTTTCCCCAAATTATGCAAAAATTCCCAATTTTGAATTTCAGAATAAACAAATGTCTGAAATTAAGTGTTTCTATTTTAAAATGTCATATTTTCCCCCAATTTTCTTGACCCTGGATCCCAGAATTTCGAAGGTAGGAAAACTGGAAGATTTAGTCTGCATAATCGTGAATGTTAAGTTGAGACTGGTATGAGGGAACCTGTAAAAAAAAAAACACAACATAAATCAGATGTTAGAGTTTTCCTGTCTTGTGTTGTAAGTTGTGTATAGTGTTCAACACCATTTATTGTAAATCTTATTACATGCATCACAGAGTTTTACAAAGAGAGCTATGGAATGTGTAAATATTGTCTACAGTTCATCACCTAAACAAACACATGCAGTGTAATTAGAGTTATAAGCTGGTTACTTATCTGTGTTATCCCATGCACTAATACCACATAGACTATATGTACAGTGGAACCTCGCTATTAAGACCAACTAACTGACTGACTTAGTGTCTGTTTAGTGAAGTGTTACAGTGGAACCTTGCTATTAAGACCACCTGACTGACTCAGTGTGTCTGTTTAGTGAGGTGTTACAGTGGAACCTCGCTATTAAGACCATCTAACTGACTGACTCAGTGTCTGTTTAGTGAGGTGTTACAGTGGAACCTCACTATTAAGACCACCTAACTGACTGACTCAGAGTGTCTGATAAGACCACCTACAAATGTAACTGACTGACTCACGAGTGTCTGATTAGTGAGGTGTTACAGTGGAACCTGGCTATTAAGACCACCTAACTGACTGACTCAAAGTGGTCTGTTTAATGAGGTGTTAGAGTGGAACCTGGCTATTAAGAATACCTAACTGACTGATTCAAAGTGGTCTGTTTAGTGAGGTGTTATAGTGAAACCTTGCTATTAAGACCACCTAACTGACTTACTAAAAGTGGTCTGATTAGTGAGGTGTTACAGTGGAACCTTACTATTAAGACCCACCTAACTGACTGACTCTAAGTGGTCTGATTACTGAGGTATTACAGTGGAACCTGGCTATTTAGACCTCCTAACAGACTTACTAAAAGTGGTCTGATTAGTGAGTTGTTGCACTGGTACCTCGCTATTAAGACCACCTAAATCACTTACTAACTCAGTGGAACTCACTGTTAAGACCACCAACTGACTGACTAAAAGTGATCAGATTAGTGAGGTGTTACAGTGGAACTTGGCTATTAAGACCACCAAAATGACTGACATAAAGTGGACTGATTATCAGTATGTTTTTTATAATGAGGCTGATTGAGGATCTGTCCTTATTAAATATTTTGAAATTTTCAAGAGGCTGAATAATAGCAATCTGAAATGTATAATGGTATCCAGCTATGTAGTGAGTTGGTCTTTAGGAGAGATACCAATATATGTATATATATATATATATATATATATATATATATATATATATATATATATATATATATATATACACACATGTAACTTGTTCTCTCCTCTACCATTAAAAACTGATAACCACCATTCACATGTATAACTGAAAAGTATTGAGTGTGGCATAAAACACTTCTCAAAGTAAAAAAATCTTAAGTCTGACTTTGTTCAAAACCTAGCAATTGTGTACACATTTACCAGATCCTCAGAAAGTATGTTTTGACATGATAGAAATGCCTGGAGAGTATATTTATGATGTCACACCTGAAGTGTTAGATTCTGTCTGTTTACTTCGAAGGTCAGATGATTCTGATAACCTGTGGGATGTATTTATGCAAATGAGAGTGAATATTTTGTTATTGTTTTGTCTGTTCTGAGCAGTCTTATGATAGTTAACCTATTCCTCTCTACCCTAGAAACAGCATTAAACTGTTCTTATACAAGGGAAAAGAACTTCCCATGTGGATGATTAGGGATGACAGCATTATATAAGGGTACATGTATCTGCAGTATCTAAATTTGTAAAGTTACAAATGTTGCTGAATGAATTAAAATGCTGTCCAGTTGTGGTTGTCTGAATTAAAATGCTGGCCAGTTGTGGTTGTCTGAATTAAAATGCTGGCCAGTTGTGGTTCTCTGAATTAAAATGCTGGCCAGTTGTGGTTGTCTGAATTAAAATGCTGGCCAGTTGTGGTCGTTTGAATTAAAATGCTGGCCAGTTGTGGTTGTCTGAATTTAAATGCTGGCCAGTTGTGGTCGTTTGAATTAAAATGCTGGCCAGTTGTGGTTGTCTGAATTAAAATGCTGGCCAGTTGTGGTTGTCTGAATTAAAATGCTGGCCAGTTGTGGTTGTCTGAATTTAAATGCTGGCCAGTTGTGGTTGTCTAAATTAAAATGCTGTTCAGCTGTGGTCGTTTGAATTAAAATGCTGGCCAGTTGTGGTTGTCTGAATTAAAATGCTGGCCAGTTGTGGTCGTTTGAATTATAATGCTGGCCAGTTGTGGTTGTCTGAATTAAAATGCTGGCCAGTTGTGGTTGTCTGAATTTAAATGCTGGCCAGTTGTGGTTGTCTAAATTAAAATGCTGGCCAGTTGTGGTTGTCTAAATTAAAATGCTGGCCAGTTGTGGTTGTCTGAATTAAAATGTTGGCCAGTTGTGGTCGTTTGAATTAAAATGCTGGCCAGTTGTGGTTGTCTGTGCAATTTATATTGCACATTGAAAGGAATGAGAGATATTGACAGAGATCATGATATACACATATCCATATATTCAGAGAGACAGAGAGAGAGAGAGAGAGAGAGAGAGAGAGAGAGATTTATATCCATATATGCATGTACAGACAGAGACAGATTGGCAAACATTGGAAAAGATAGAGAGATAGAGACATACTGACAGAAATACACAATTTGAATGAACTATATTTTTGGAAGTGAAGCAAATATAATCATGTGGATCAACACTGCTTGAAACTGAATGGATAGATCATGCATACCTACATTTTGTACATGTAATAGACGGCCTAATATTTAGTTTTGGGGCATAAAAATTGTTTCACATTGGGAAATGTTATATGTCAACTTATCCACCCCTTAAAGATAATGGATTCTACTCAAGATAAATGAAACAGGCAATTCCAAATGTTTCAATACAGGGATGATTGAGTTAATAATTTGGAGATAAACTTATTTTTGTTGATATGTACTTGAAATTTCTTAAATATGATAAACTCTCTTTTCAAATTTATTTTCCAATTTCCACATCTGGAAAGTTTTAAAGTTAACTTTCAATTTCTTGAGGTAAGAAGCTTTATAAATCACAATTAAAGTCAGTATATTTACTTCAACATTTTGTGCTTGGTGTAAATATATTTCTATTTAATTTTTAAACTTTTTGGTAAAAAAAGCTAATGATTTATGACATATTCTCAAAACGGGAGAGGAATCTGGCATATAAAAAAATTTCAAAGTGTAAATAAACAATTTTGTTATGACTTCCCTCATCCCTATATTAAAAGTGGAAGCATATTATTCTTAATCTGGGATAAAAAAAATTTCTAGCTGCACTTGGATCCAGGACTTTTTTCATGAAATTTTGCCTGGGTCGGGTCCTCTAACATTTGGGTCCAATCACAATTTCCCCTGTATTGATAGTACAGCTGGCTTTGAGGGTTGTTACCTTAATAACTTAGACAGTGAGCAGAAATTACAGATGCTCAAACATATCAAGAAAACAGAGAAAGCTTAGAAAGAAAAAAAATGACAGAATAGATTCTGAGTCTGAACCGATTCTGAAGATCTGTATGGTTATCACATTGTTAGCTGTTTCGTCTATACCAGTCACTTTACCCAGTGTGAATCCCCCTTTCCTCATAATCAAAACACTTCATCTCATATGCATCCACTACAACCCCTTTCTGTAACACTCAAAATATATTTAGTTGTTGATACATACGCAATTGTTAACATAATGTCTCTGTTTATATCATGTTGTTTACTCGTCATTTTGTTATATGTATATTTTTGGGAGATGACGAACTAAGTTGCAATACTTGTGTCAAATCTCTTTGTGTTTAAACAATAAGATATTTTTCAATCAAACAGAATAGACATTAAAACACATTGTACATAACATTTAAAGAAACAGAAAATTTATGTATAATGAAAAGAGAAAAAAAATGATTTTTAGACTTGAGAGAATAGGAGAGAGATAGAAAGAAGGAGAAAGTGGAAAGAAATGATACTGTTGTGGTTTAATGTAGACAGGAAGGAACATCAGCTGTTGATACATTATCTCGACATAATGTTACATTCCTCATTAAGTAGACTTTTGAAATTTAACACACATTTTTTTTACTGAGTTATTGGTTTTCATTAGTGTTTTGTAAGTCTCGTTCATCTGAAACAATAAAATGTTCATTACAAAATGTTCTTGTCTGGGTGTGGTGATAGCATTTTAGTTGTTGATAGAAATATTTCCAAAGTTTGAATGTGTTTAAAAAAGTTATATACAAACGGTAGCTCTCCGTTGTAGAAAACCTTTACATAAGCCAGCATAAGGTCAGTGATGTTTGGGGTCTGTGAGGATTTGCATCTGTTTTTTTCTGTGGTTTGTATATAAATACATATAAATGTGCAGCAGGCATACATTTTGTAATTTGGAGTGGAGAATTCTGTTAGGCATTATGGTGCATAGTTAAACTATGACTAGATTTACTGGGATATGCATTAAAAAGGGAATAAAGTCAAAATTATGAAGTGGAATACAAGACAACAAAAAAGCAGAAAGTTTGCTGAATTCTAGATGTATTGCAAATTATATATATATTCATCTTGTTAAATGTGCTACAGATTTGTGAAGGCTCATTTTTAAGTTGCTGACCTGAAGAAATTATATATATATACATGTAGTGTACATGTCCATGGTTAATGTGTCATATTTGTGGGTTCCAGATCCAGGACTGGTGTTTTTATCGGCAACAAGACAGAGGAGTCCAGTACAGAAGATATTCCGCCCAGAGAGGCCGGCGATGGACATGAACAACCGGACACTATCCTCACAGATGGGCAAGTGAAAGAAGGTACGACATCTTTTGCTCTAGAACGGTTCAAAAAGTAATTCATATCCTGCATAAAATCGTACTGATAACTAGTGATTATTATGCAAAAAGCACGACATTGACCATTCATGATTTTTTTTATGAATTAAGCGCGTTCTGTAAAATCAGAAAATTTTGTTTTTTTCTACATTTTCGAAGTTTTCATTTGTCATTTATGAAATTAAAACCATGACAAAATTTATCAGTACATAAATTACACAGGTTTAGTAGGACTAATGGGTTCCTTTACAATTAGGTTTTTTATTTCAAAGAAATTTAATGTTGATGTTGTTTTATTTTTAAAACAGTGAAATTTTAAACCCACAAAATTTTCTGAGTCTACAGTACATCTTGATATGTGTCCAAAAAGGAAAAGCTAAACATATATTTGAACTACATGTAATGTTTGCATAGACAGAAAACAACATTTACATATGGACTTTGTGTTCTTGTTTGATTTTTTCCAAGCTCAGGGGCATTGTTTGTAAGAAACACATCTTGTTGATGGGCACATTTCTTGTTAGATATAGATTTCATATTTGTTGTGGATCTTATATCTTTAGAATCTGTTCAGTATACAATGTCAAGGATATGCCCGAAGTTGATAGTTTAGTCCATCATTCTGCCCTAGGATAATTGCTTCTTGACTACCGGTATATTTTCTCAACTCTTTTCTACAAGTTATTAGTTATTATAAGATCTTTTCTTCTCTCTCTATTAAGAAAACCTCAATGAGTACTAGCATATTTGGTCAGCATAAACTGAGACTTTTAACTCTGACAAGTTGCCACTGGATGTGTGAGGTTAAACCGTATTATCTTGTTTATTTACTTTCCATACAGTAAAGACAGCAGTCATTTGATCTTGACTTCTTGTATTAGGTATACTGTCTGTAGAGTAAAGACAGGGCAGTCATTTGATCTTGACTTCTTGTATTAGGTATACTGTCTGTAGAGTAAAGACAGGGCAGTCATTTGATCTTGACTTCTTGTATTAGGTATACTGTCTGTAGAGTAAAGACAGGGCAGTCATTTGATCTTGACTTCTTGTATTAGGTGTACTGTCTGTAGAGTAAAGACAGGGCAGTCATTTGATCTTGACTTCTTGTATAAGGTGTACTGTCCATACAGTAAAGACAGGGCAGTCATTTGATCTTGACTTCTTGTATTAGGTATACTTCTGTATTAAAGACAGGGCAGTCATATCTTGTTCTGTATTAGGTGTAAAGTCCATACAGGACAGGGCAGTCATTTGATCTTGACTTCTTGTATTATGTAGTCTGTAGAGTAAAGACAGGGCAGTCATTTGATCTTGACTTCTTGTATTAGGTAGTCTGTAAAAGACAGGGCAGTCATTTGATCTTGACTTCTTGTATTAGGGTGTACTGTCTGTAGAGTACAGGGCAGTCATTTGATCTTGACTTCTTGTATTAGGTATACTGTCTGTAGAGTAAAGACAGGGCAGTCATTTGATCTTGACTTCTTGTATTTATACTGTCTGTAGAGTAAAGATAGGGCAGTCATTTGATCTTGACTTCTTGTATTAGGTATACTGTCTGTTAAAGATAGGGCAGTCATTTGATCTTGACTTCTTGTATTAGGTATACTGTCTGTAGATAAAGTCATTTGATCTTGACTTCTTATTAGGTATACTGTCTGTTAAAGATAGGGCAGTCATTTGATCTCCTTGTATTTAGGTATACTCCTGTAGAGTAAAGAAAGGGCAGTTTTGATCTTGACTTCTTGTATTAGATACTGTCTGTAGAGAAAGACAGGACAGCTTTGATCTTGAAGTGCCGTCATACAGTAGACACGGCAGTCATTTGATCTTTGTTTCTTGTATTACATTTAGATGTACTGCATCTTACTCTAAGTGTTTGTTTATCCTTGTTTTACATCCTGTCAAGAATTTCGCATTATATGATATGTCACGAACAGCTTTAGATGAAGTGCCGCAAATCATGACATGTGCTATGGACTGACACCAATGCAG
Source organism: Atrina japonica (assembly GCA_030159075.1). Taxonomy (NCBI): domain Eukaryota; kingdom Metazoa; phylum Mollusca; class Bivalvia; order Pterioida; family Pinnidae; genus Atrina; species Atrina japonica. The sequence continues at coordinate 208,813 of BROG01000649.1, forward strand.
TGAGGGTTATTTTATTTATTACATACATGTATAATCATACAGTTACAATACAGAGTTCAATACGCCTGTGCAAAACGTAATGTCGGTTTGCACATAGTTGGATATGGAAAATTCAACATAGCTACTTTTCTAAATAGCAATCATGTCAATCAAAATATTTGATGGCATCTTTAAAGGCGGAATGAATTTTCAGTTTGTGTACACATACATGTATAGATAAATAAGGGACATGTAATAGATACAAAGCCACACAAATGTTTCTGTCTGTATCATCAGACTGCACTCGATCATTGTAGTGGATGGATTCAACTCGAGCTACGCTCTCGTTGAATCCATCCGCTACAATGATAGTGTGCAGTCTGATGATACGGATAGAAACATATGTGTAGTTTTTTATATGTTCCACACCTGCTGTGACATTTGATCCCGGTTTTATATTTTATCTGAAAGATTTCTTATGTTGAGTGATTGGCAAAGGAAAAGTTGTTTCTGTTACGTGTATATATTACATGTATGTCTTTTTGTGTGTCCCAGTATACCCAGAAAAGTGTTTATTTTTTATAATACTTCAGGTCCTAGTTTAACCCTTTAGGCCTTTAGGATTTTCTGAACTTGTTTAATGGTAATGGCTGCGGGCATTGTTGTTGCTGATTTTCATAGGAACAGTCTATTATTTTTATCTGGGTTCATACATTTCATCACTCAGGGATTTTCCACCCTATCTTATGGGGCCAAAATAAGGCCCTATTCCCAATGCAAAAACAATGCATTTTTCCATTTGCAATAAAAATTTCCCAACTCAAGTCTAATGACAACGAATTATAAGAGATTTTTCTATTTTCATATAGTTTTGTGTATTTCTTTATTTCCCAATTTCAATAAAATGTTGCTAAGATTCCTAATTCAAAAGGCCCAGGCCCCATTCCCAAAGGAGTATGGAAAATCCATGTCACTCTAAGTAGTCAAACACAAAAATTTGTTCTACTTAAAGTATCATCCCATGTACTGCCATAGTTTCCAGATGACTTGTACATGCATAATATCACATACCTACATGTACATGTACATTTGTATAACGTACAGTGCATTCTTAGTTATCTGCTAAAACTTCAGAGGTAATGTAAGTTTAATCAGAACATGCCTTAGAATGACAGTTCAATGAAGCATGACAACATGCATCATGCATGCTCACTCTGTTTTTAAGTTTACACAGCTTGCAAAGATATGCAAATTTCTTTTAGAATGTTGTTTATCCTGTTTAGAGGTCAAAGGTCATCCACCTTAAAATAAAACACAGTTTAGCTATATCTTGATGTATTTTCATCAGGTAAAAATGGTTCTAATGAATATCAGGTGTTGGGCATATTTACTTACACCTACATTTATGTAAAATATGCAAATTTTCTGTGTAACTTTTAAAATATATCACATTTCTTTAACTAGGTCTGTACCCAATGACTTGTACTAACAGTGAGAGAAACTGTACATGCCTTAGATGCTTTCTGTAGACAATAAAAATGTTGGAAGCTGTACAATCCCTTAGTAATAGCTCATTTTGGCTGACAGAACTTTTAGAAGTTATTAAAATTGTACTCCATGTTGATAACTAAAAACTTTTAATGTACTGAATTCCAGAACAATTACCTCATTGTAGTGTTGTAATTATGCTGAATGTCTAGTAAACTATGATAAGAACATCTGACGGTCTTTCACGCCATTAATGTTCAGTAGTTATGCTGCTTTGGAAATAAAAATTTTTTTTTTTTCTTCTGAAGGCCTGATACCAGTTTTTTTAAGCAAGATTGTACTGTAGCAACTTTTCTATTGAAAAATCTGGAATTTTACGCATTTCATATTCTTACACAATTATTATTAAAAGATTTAAAAAAAAAAAAAAATATGCATATCCACTGAACTTGCTTAAAGACAATCCTCACTTAGGAGACCACCTTGCCTAGGAGACCACCACATTTTAGACCATAAAAAATAAGTACAGAACCTCACTTAAGAAACTACCTCACTTATTAGACCAATTTGAGTCAGTCAGTTAGGTGGTCTTGATAGCAAGGTTCCACTGTACTTGTAAAGGCCTGGTACGGTTGAACCTGGTTATATTGAAATCAAAGGGAAATGAATTTTTCTTTCTACTTGAAAGAAAATATGCATGGGTTTCAAAATAACTGAGTTATAATGGTAATAAAGAAATTTGGCCATGGAATCAAATCATTTCAATAAAGTGGGATTTCATTGTATCAGGTTTCAATATAAGTGAGTTTGACTGTTATATTTTCCAGTGATTGTCAATTAAAATGTGAATTTATACATACCTGATGTGACCTCTACACCTGATGTGACCTCTACACATTATCTTTAATATTCATGTTTGTCTTCATTTCCAATCCACAGACTACCAACCATCGCTTGATCCTCGGCAACTGTATACGGAGATTGACGGTTTGGATAGTACCGATGAATCAGATGAGGAAATCGTTGATTACAAGAAAGCATCCAGGGTCAAGTTCAGCAAAGATCCAATTAGGGTCAGTTCTATTTTTCATACTTACCAGGACAGCATTGAAAAACAATCACTGCTTTCTTTCTTTACCTGTCTTAAGCTTTTTAACATTTCTGTCAAATACATGTATCAAACTTAAACTTCAAAATATATTGTTTCACGTCTAATTTTACCTTGTGAAAGAATTGCAACACTACATGTATTTTATGAGAATTATCTTATTTTGTCTCTAGATTGATAAACTGATCACTGTCCTCCTGAAATTGTTGCAAAATGTTGTAAAATTGCCACTAGAGGTCATTTTAAAGAAGCTTCCTGTTTTTGTCCTAGGACCTGAGACAACTGCAAATAGTGCTAAAAAAAATCATTTACTTACATACATGTATTTCGGATATGTTCAGTCATGTTATTTCCAGTATACCTAGATATAATTATTCAGCTGCTTATTTCACATACACACACAGGTATTTTTTCTTTTTTTTAACTCTAGTTATTTCACACACACATTTCTGTCATTTTTCAGGTGTTTGCCACATTTTCCACAGATGACTACGACAGAAGAAATGAGGATGTGGACCCTGTGGCTGCTTCAGCTGAGTACGAGTTAGAAAAACGTGTAGAGAAAATGGATGTCTTCCCAGTAGATTTAGTCAAAGGTCAGTTTTAATTTCAGAAAAAAATTTAATGACCACTAGGCATTTGGTTACCAATATTGATCAAGATTTGTCAGTGCCTTAGTATCAGATTTGGAAATTCAAAAATTGACATTTTTTTGTTATGGTCAAGTACTGATGTTTAGAAATAAAAGACACATATGTTTTGAAATTTGACTTAAAGACATAGTATCTACGATTTCCTCAAATATTTCAATCTCAATTGTTTGGGTCAAATATGTTAATATTTGGAGATAAAAAATGAAAAATTGTTGAATTAAAACACATAGAAGTATAGTTTTATTGTATTTCACAACTTTCCACGTTTTTTAAATTTTTTGTCGGTACGACAAAAATTCGTTTGCAAGCCCTCCCATATTCATATAACCTTAGCGTGACCTGTATTTGCGCATGCGCATTTCCATTGTTGATAGTGAAAAGCATGGCGTCCAAAGCAAAAACAAATCGTGGTACCTGTTAAATTGACAGATTCAGCTAGAAAAAGAAATCGGAAAAGAAGTTCTGGCGAAATACAACAAGACCAAGATAAATATTGGAAAGGAGCATGATCGATGGAAAGCCTCAAGGACCGTCTAAATGTAGTCTCACGTGCTTACCTCAGCATCCATTGATTGATATCGATACGATCTAGGTCATGCGTGTGCTTCTGGGATTGTTTCTGTGCATAATTAATGAGTTTGATTCTTACAGACGACGACAACAAATCAGCATTTATCCGTTAATTACTTCTAATTATACAAAAAAGTGTCGACGTGGAAGATCATTATTCAGTCATATCTTCGATATTTCCGCAAAATTGCCGACTAAAAAAAATAACCATTTTCGTAGATACTATGTCTTTAAAATTATTGTTTTTAGCTGGCACATTGCCAAAGGCGAAAATTGGCTATAGCATTGTTCAAGTTGCGCACAATAGACTTTTTGTATATGTGGTCTTGGAATTACCATCAGAGTTAAACTGAGTGCACCGATATGATATAGTGCATGTATGTTGCATCAAAAATATGTATTGAAATTTTTCTGATCTTCTTCCTGGTGGAATTTCCTCTAATTATGAATTCTAGTAAATGGTAAACAATTTATATGAAGAGTCAGAGAGGACTAGGTGGAATGTGGGAAAGATGGGGATGGTCTCCATATTACCATCCGAGTGGAAATATTATTACTTGGGTATTTGTAAACCTGGCTGTCTGTACTTTCAGTACTTTGATATTTTACTGTAAGTCTGATGTGTTAAGGAATCATTGATACAGCAGCCAAAATCTGTAGCGTCAGTCCATTTTTGTGCCATATTACCAACTCCTAGTAATCTAACCATCAAAATAAAAACACATAAAAGCCTCATTGCTGTCCATTTACGCTTAGTTAGGTTGTCAATTTTGTCTGATAATGTACTGTATATTGTGCTTGTCTGAAACAAAATGTTAACATAAATTACACATTCGTATGTTGCTTTGTGATTGATACAAGTCTGAAAATTTCTGTGGGGACCCCACCGAAAGCTTTTTCGTACTAAAACACTTGTATTATTGCAGTTCATTTTAATCACTTAAAAAATGAATGAAACAGCATATTTGTATTTTCTGTAATTATTACAACAGGACCAGAAGGATTGGGACTTAGTATAATTGGTATGGGCGTGGGTGCAGATGCTGGACTGGAAAAGCTTGGTATTTTCATCAAAACTTTGACTGATGGTGGTGCAGCTCAGAAGGACGGAAGGTGAGATTTTCCCGTTCAATTCAGGTTTTCAAGGCTTTTAAAAAATAGTCATGTATGGGTAAAAATTGAAATTTTTATGTAAACTTATATCTTTTGTAATACTAAATATGTAGATTCACTACAGTATATTTACATTTCCTGCGGCAGTCTCCCATTGACTTGGTGTTAATGTAGACTATGTCTATATCAGCCGTCATCAAAGTTCCTCCTATGACATCACACAGTGAATGATATACCCTCCTTCATAACATGACGTCCCACAAAGGTAAATCAATCAGATGTATACTCTATACTTTTCTCTTCTACTTTAAACTCTGTACTCTATACTTTTCTTTTCTACTTTAAACTTTATACTCTATACTTTTCTCTTCTACTTTAAACTTTGCTGTTCCATCAAGATGACTCTTCTCACTTTGAAGGCAGGATTTTTGATTCTCATCATTTTGTTTCACAACATGAAAACTTTGATACATAAATATCACAACCAAGAGGGCACCATTGTATTTATCTGTCATCAAAATGGCATCTATATTGACAATGAGTACACACTGACATGCATTTAATTGTTAAATAAATAGGATATAAATCTGTAATTGAACTTTATTTGCAGAATGGGTTTTATTTAGATGTATAAGAATCAGACGATATAGCTCATTTCAACTTATGTATTTTAATTGGGGATGGTGCAGATTTTAAGACAATGCAAAGAAGGAGATTTTGTCAATAAATGTAAACATTTTATGATAAAAAAAATAAATAGAATATTAAAGAACTTTATGAATTCTGTGAAAGAGCAACTTGAGTATACCGTTAAGTATATATTCTCTCTCTCTCTCTCTCTGTCTATCTCTCTCTCTCTCTCTCTCTCTCTCTCTCTCTCTCTCTCTCTCTCTCTCTCTCACACACACACACACTCTCACACACACTCTCTCTCTCTCTCTCTCTCTCTCTCTCTCTCTCTCTCTCTACACACACACACACACACACACCTCTCTCTCTCTCTCTGATTCTTAGACTTTAGGAGGAAGCATAATTTACAAGTGTAGCATTTTGATATAGTACATTGAACCAAGAATATCCAGGAAGGTTTACAGTTCTGATGTTTTTTCCCTACTTTTGACATAATTTATGTGACAAGATAAATGTTTGTATGTTGTGTAAACACCAATCTGCACTTTGCCAAAACATCATAGTGAATCTTAACCATTTTATAATGTACATCTGACTTCCCTGTTATTTGAGGTACCAGAAGGGATGTGTAAATGTTTCAACAAATGGTGTAGAAATTTACCAGAAGGAATGTGAAAACGTTTCAACAAAGCATGTAGGAACTAAAGAAAATTTATCAGTTTTTGCAAGAAGACATAGAACCTCGCAAATATTGCCGAGTTGAAAAATAATGTTACAACTATATTGTCTTCTTTGGCAAAGTCTAAATTAAATATGTGAGAGAATCTGTATGTGAAAGAGAACGTGAGAATGTGCAATAGACTATGTTAGAGAATGCGTATAAGAGTATGTGTGTGCAAGGGAGAGTGAATGTGCGGGATAGTGTGAAAGGCAGAAGAATGTGTGTGAGAAAGATCACTTTCCTGTCAAGATAGAGATCTGAGTGATGTGTGTGTCACTTCACCAGATTCACATGCTCATTTCTGATTGTACTATTTTGAGATGAAAACCAGATTAAACTAAAAATTGTGTTATTATCAAATGGAAGCAAAATTGGAAGCACCTGTGTATATTCTGCATTCAATTTATGAAATGAACTTGAGAGAATTCCTGTGAAATTTTATTTTTGTTTTTTACAAACATTTATATATTCAGAATGAAACCAAAAATCAAGAGTCTGTTTTGAGCTTGTAATCAAGTTGATTTCATTCTGGCTAGATAAGGCAGAGTTCAACATTATGGTTTGTCCAGTTGTCCGAGACAAGTTCTTTTTGTGTTTGGACAAGTAGATGTCCAAAAGGACAAGTGAAATTGTTGAAGAGAAAAATTAATTCAATAAAGTTTATTTTTGTTTAAATACAAAGTAATATCTTTGAATGTTACACTTGATTTTAGGACAAGTCATTTTTGCATTGGAACATGTAGATTTAAATACTACTTGTCCTGCAGGATAAGTGGAAATTTTCATTAATGTTGACCCTTGTAAGTCTCCTTTTTGTTTGCAGTTTAGATCGGGGCAGTTTCATCATTTTTATGCTCTGAGGTTAAAGATCAGTTTAGACCGGGGCAGTTTCATCATTTTTATGCTCTGAGGTTAAAGATCAGTTTAAATTGGGGCAGTTTCATCATTTTTATGCTCTGAGGTTAAAGATCACTTTAGATCGGGGCAGTTTCATCATTTTTATGCTCTGAGGTTAAAGATCAGTTTAGATCGGGGCAGTTTCATTATTTTTATGCTCTGAGGTTAAAGATCAGTTTAGATCGGGGCAGTTTCATCATTTTTATGCTCTGAGGTTAAAGATCAGTTTTTAGATCGGGGCAGCAGTTTCATCATTTTTATGCTCTGAGGTTAAAGATCAGTTTAGATCGGGGGCAGTTTCATCATTTTTATGCTCTGAGGTTAAAGATCACTTTTCAGTTTCATCATTTTTATGCTCTGTTAAAGATCAGTTTAGATCGGGGCAGTTTCATTATTTTTATGCTCTGAGGTTAAAGATCAGTTTAGATCGGGGCAGTTTCATCATTTTTATGCTCTGAGGTTAAAGATTTTAGATCGGGGCAGTTTCATCATTTTTATGCTCTGAGGTTAAAGATCAGTTTAGACCGGGGCAGTTTCATCATTTTTATGCTCTGAGGTTAAAGATCACTTTAGATCGGGGCAGTTTCATCATTTTTATGCTCTGAGGTTAAAGATCACTTTAGATCGGGGCAGTTTCATCATTTTTATGCTCTGAGGTTAAAGATCAGTTTAGACTGGGGCAGTTTCATCATTTTTATGCTCTGAGGTTAAAGATCAGTTTAGATCGGGGCAGTTTCATCATTTTTTATGCTCTGAGGTTAAAGATCAGTTTAGATCGGGGCAGTTTCATCATTTTTATGCTCTGAGGTTAAAGATCAGTTTAGATCGGGGCAGTTTCATCATTTTTATGCTCTGAGGTTAAAGATCAGTTTAGATCGGGGCAGTTTCATCATTTTTATGCTCTGAGGTTAAAGATCAGTTTAGATCGGGGCAGTTTCATCATTTTTATGCTCTGAGGTTAAAGATCAGTTTAGACCGGGGCAGTTTCATCATTTTTATGCTCTGAGGTTAAAGATCAGTTTAGATCGGGGCAGTTTCATCATTTTTATGCTCTGAGGTTAAAGATCAGTTTAGATCGGGGCAGTTTCATCATTTTTATGCTCTGAGGTTAAAGATCAGTTTAGATCGGGGCAGTTTCATCATTTTTATGCTCTGAGGTTAAAGATCAGTTTAGATCGGGGCAGTTTCATTATTTTTATGCTCTGAGGTTAAAGATCAGTTTAGATCGGGGCAGTTTCATCATTTTTATGCTCTGAGGTTAAAGATCAGTTTAGATCGGGGCAGTTTCATCATTTTTATGCTCTGAGGTTAAAGATCAGTTTAGACCGGGGCAGTTTCATTATTTTTAATGCCTTGAGGTTAGAATCATTTTAAATTGGGGCAGTTTCATCATTTTTAATGCCCTGAGGTTAAGATCAGTTTAGATTGCGGCAGTTTCATCATTTTTTTATGCCCTGAGGCTAAAGATTAGTTTAGATTGGGACAGTTTCAACATTTTGATGCCCTAAGGTTAAGATCAGTTTAAATTGGGGTAGTTTCATCATTTTTAATGCCCTGAGGTTAAGATCAGTTTAAATTGGGGCAGTTTCACCATTTTTAATGCCCTGAGGTTAAGATCAGTTTAGATCGGGGCAGTTTCATTTTTTATGCCCTGAGGCTAAAGATCAGTTTAGATCAGGGCAGTTTCATCATTTTTAATGCCCTAAGGTTAATGATTTTCAGAAGTATTATTTTTCATCAAATTGCAACATTTTGGTTTTCGTTGAATAATTTGAGTTTCTGTCCTTAAATTTTAACCAAGTTGTTGTTTTATGATGGCAAGATTGAATTTGATTACAGCCATCACTTGCCAGTATTTGCCAGAGTTATGGGACTTTAAAAAACTTTATGAATAAATTAGCTCTCACGGCCATTTTGTTGTTACATGTATTAGTTGACTCTCTTACAAGTGAAACCAGTGTGTGGGAATTAATGAGCTTTGTGTGTGTCAGTCATTCCCTCCTGTTAAAGTTTTGATTTAGGTTTTGGAATAATAATTTTGTTATGGGAGGACATGTATTCTTTCATCAATACTCTCAGATTGCTAGTATTTTCTTTTTTTGGCCTATGGATTAACAATAATTTGGGTTGTAAAAATAAGGCAGCACAATTCAAGGTTTCATGGTGTATTTAGTGCAAAACAATCACAGAAATTCAATGCAGTTGCAATTATTTTCGGATGTTTTTTTAAGTAAGAGTAAAGTTTTTTTTCCTTGTCTTGAGTAATGGAATAAATCACGTAATACAACAGTTGGAATTTTAAGTAGTTGGAACTTGTAGTATATGACTTAGATTACCAGCTCTTTGAAACTGCTGAGATTCTACTAAAATTTCTAAACTATGCAAAAAGAGAAAAAAAATGGAGAGACAATTTGTGTCTTTGTAGACAGATTTTTAGGATTGTTTCTTATGATTGGTTTGTATATCTAAAAATTAAGAAGATAAATATGTGTTGACAGAGGGTGTTTTGTTTTAATGCAGACTAGTTTTGATGGTTTCTCAAGTTTCTGTGCATTTTTTGAATTATCACTTAAACCTCCAGCTGTAGATTAAGTTTTTATGTTTACAGACATTCAGTTTTGTTCACATACACAAAATTACATGTACCTGCATACATATCTACATATCTGCACTTGTACATTGTATATTTACACATGCATGCTTCCATTGTACATACAAAACACACACATGTACATAAATTTTAACACATACATATTGTACATACAAAACACACATAAACATGTACATAAATTTCTACACATACATATTGTACATACAAAACACACATAAACATGTACATAAATTTCTACACATACACATTGTACATACAAAACACGCACATGTACATAAATTTCTACACATACGTACTGTAAATCAGTCAATTTTCACAGGAATTTATTTTTGCAAAACATTGGTTCTGATTTATTTGTGGGATGATATTTTAGCGTTTTGGAATGTCCATTTTGTTGTACTTTTATTATATTTCATAACAAAAGTTGTCTTCCATACACTCGTGTTCGATGAGAACTCACAATAAATATCAACTTTTTTCTTAAACTTGTCCTTTTTTTTTTATCTCTGTTGGCTAAAATCAAGCCCAATAATGTTGCATTGTGCCTTTCAGTTTCACCTTGAATCCTCAGTATCAAGTTGAAAAATTTTCGCGAGCGAGAACTTTCACAAAATTAGTTATTTTGAGTATATACAATTCTCGCGAAGAAAACCAAATTTATAACATACACATACACATTCACACACACACATTCATACACATACACACACACATCAATGCATACACAAACATGACATAAATACATGCATTCATGTACATATACATTGTACATGCACTCAAGCACACACCCCTTGAAAGACATGACAAATGTATACATATATACACATTAGTGACTGAGTCATCTGCCTCAGAACATTAGATACAGATGTAAGAGAGAATGTATGTCCTAAAGTGAAGCTTCACTTTCATGTAAAACATCTACCAATGTCAAAATACACTTCACTTACAGTATACATTTCTAGAATCAGTTGCATTTGTGAAGGAATTGTGTGATGTTTATACACTGTTTAGCGGAGGAGCTGATTTATATAGGTAATTATTTGACATCTTTGTATCTGTATATCTCGGTGATCCTGTATACAGTTTTGCGTGTATTTTGGTGTTTGTGCTATTTACAAAATATTTTTTTGTTTAAATTGAATCTAAAATGGCTTCATGGCTAAACTTTCAGCTTGAAGTGTGCGTGTGTGTTTGTTAGCATGCCTGTTTGTGTATATGCGTGCATGTGTTTGTGTGTGTGTTTTGTGTGTGTATGTGTGCGCACGCTCACCTTTGAGGAAGAGTTCATGGAGTGATGTACCCAACACAAGTATAACCAGAGATTCTTTCTACTTCCCAAATTCTGGGTCCAGAGTCTGAAAAATTAGGAAACTAATATTTTAACTAAAACAGAGAACTTAATTTGAGACAGTTGTTTAAAAAAAACTTTATTCTTTATTTTGATTGATATATAGAGTATGTCAACAAGGATGACTTTACATATAGAGTCTATCAACATAATGACTTACAGAAAGTCTCTATCCACATGACCCGACTTAGATAGTCCTTGCTCTCTACAGCTGTGTAAGATTTCTTCTCTCATAAATCTGTACAAGTCTACAAGGTGTTGAAGTAATCAAATTCATTGAAGCATCTTTGAAGCAGTGACATGAAACAGGCATTTGTGATCATTACTTGATAAAATGTCTGCAGTCTAGATAACAGGAGTTTAATTTTTACTATAAAACAGTCTTTTTATTGTTTTCTATTTTGTTTTCATTTTTCACATCTATTTTGCAGTAAATATTTGTTATTGAATAAGATTTCTAAAGGTTTTCATTTCTTCTAATGAAGATAGTCTTAAAGCAAGGGTAGAAGCAAAGTTATGTCCCCTTTACTACATGTACATGTATAGTACAGGGTTTCTAGATCTCATCAGTTCATTCAAACCTACGATTTAAGATTGAACTCACCTAGCAAGTATTATAGTCTGGTCTATATCTCACCTGAGGGGTGTAATATACATGTATAAGTGTTATTGAGTGTTGTGTTTATAATTGTTACACTTTCTGTTAGTGTTTTGATGTTTCTTGATCAGGTTGATGCAGACCAAGTTTACAGTTTGCTGTTAGATGGCATGAAAGTTACTGTATCATGTGTATGTCTATGTACAACTGGGAGTTTTGAGTTCTCTGTAGTCTGCAAGTTACCTAAAACCATATCAGAGAGAGAGAGAGAGAGGGAGAGAGAGAGACAGAGAGGGAGAGAGAGACAGACTGGCAGATAAACAGTAGAAAGATAGAGAGAGAGACAGAGAGAGAGAGAGAGAGATTGACAAAATTTAAATACATGTATACAGGAGACTTTTATGGCAGATGGCATTTATTCTTGAAAATGCACATAAAAGATGTAAAGGAATGTTATTTGATAGAAAAAACTTCAAGTGAAAAGATATTTTAGTCACTGATTTTTGTATTGTTTTGTATTTTTGTTCTTTTATCCTTCTGTTTGGTACTGTAGGATGTAAAGTATTGAAACTTGAGATGCATATATATAGATACGTACACAATGCCAACTGATAAACTTGATATCAACATGGTAACTGTGAATGACCTTTGTTAATGTTTTTAAACTACAACCCACTAGTGCTATAACGTTATTGTCCATACAAAACAGCTGAACCTATCATTCAGTGGTATAGTAAAATACACATAACCTGGCGGGGTGGAGTCTTGTGACCCCTTCCTTGACCTGCACGACTTTAAATTTTAGGTAATAATGCATTACATAAAAATTACACTGACCAGAGTGATCGCTCCTACTCATCACCATAGCATAAGAGAGTATCCAATGAGGGATAAAACGTTTTTCTTGTGCAGCTTTGTCATAACTGAAAAGTGAGTTGAATCATCCATATGATAATCAAAAGGTTACTCTGCCCGGCCACCTTATGTGAGTTGGACAATGCATTTAAGACAACTATGGTAAGCATGTATCAATCAGTAGAAGTGGCCGGCCATTGATATAGGCCTTTGGCATAAAATTTCACAGTGAAAAATGTAGGGACCTGTGGTATAAAATTTAACAGTAGAGAAAAACTATAATGTAGGGACTTTTGGTATAAAATTTAACAGTAGAGAAAAACTATAATGTAGGGGCTTTTGGTATAAAATTTAACAGTAGAGAAAAACTATAATGTAGGGACTTTTGGTATAGAAAAACTTTGGTATAAAATTTAGGGAGAAAGGCTATAATATAGGGATCTTTGGTATTAAAATTTCACAGTAACAGGCTATAATATAGGGATCTTTGATAAAATTTCACAGTGGAGAAAGGCTATAATGTAGGGACTTTGGTGGTATATAATATTTCTTTGGTATACAATTAGAGTGGAAAAACTATAATATAGGGATAGTGGAGAAAGGCTATTTGGGATATAAAATTTCACAGTGGAGAAAGTAGAGAAAAATTTCTATAATAGGGATCTTTGGTATAAAATTTTTGTGGAGAAAGGCTATTTCACTTTGGTAGAAAATATACGGGAGAAAGGCTATTGGGATCTATATAAAATTTCACAGTGGAGAAAAGCTATAATATAGGGATCTTTGGTCTAAATTTTCGCAATGGAGAAAGGCTATAATATAGGGACCTTTTGGTATAAAATTTCACAGTGGACTATATAATTGGGATCTTTGGTATAAAAATTTCACAGTGGAGAAAGGCTCGTTAAAATTTCACAGAAAAGGCTATAATATAGGTCTTTGGTATTTTTCACAGTGTATAATATAGGGATCTTTGTGTGGAGAAAGGCTATAATATAGGGATCTTTGGTATAAAATTTCACAGTGGAGAAAGGCTATAATATAGGGATCTTTGGTATAAAATTTCACAGTGGAGAAAGGCTATAATATAGGGATCTTTGGTATAAAATTTCACAGTGGAGAAATATAAGGATCTTTGGTATAAAAATTTCACAGTGGAGAAAGGCTATAATAGGGACCTTTGGTATAAAATTTCTTTGGAGATGCTTTGAAACAATGAAGAAAGGCCATTAGTGTTTGGGGACAATGATTTAAGTTATTATATATAACATGAAAATTCTCTAATCCATCATAAATAAATTGTGATTTGTGATTTTGAAGAATCTTGAAAAGAAAACAAAATATTAATGAAATTTTTAAGCCCCCAGCCTGAAAGGTCTGTGGGGGGGCATTTAGTGTTTGGATTGTCTGTCTATCTATCTGTTTGTCTATCTGTGTGTCTGTCTGTTCGTAATTCCATCCCGTTTACATATTAAGTGCAATATTTCAAGTTTGGATTGTGATACAGTAACACAACGTAGACTGTAAGTTCATCTAGGGGTTGCTCACACTTCATTGACATCACATGCCCCGGGGACGGGGTGAGGTCAAAATGTAGGACGTTGCAATATTTAAAGTTTGGATTGTGATACTGTTTGTGTTTCACGGACACATCTTGTTTTTTCAGAGATCCCTTTTATCAAAGTGGGGCACATATTTCATCTTGACCTTTGCAGAGAAAATATTATTTATTAACAATTATAATAATTCTATACATAACAATGTGTATTTCAGGATCAAAGTGAATGACCAGATCATAGAGGTGAATGGGAAAAGTCTTGTTGGAGTGACCCAAGCTTATGCAGCCTCTGTACTCAGGAATACCAGTGGTCAAGTACTGTAAGTATCAGAGAGTATTTTACTTTTACAGTTAATAGCACAGGGATTTTCCACCCTATCATATGGGGCCGAAATATGGTACCATTCCAATAGCAAAAACAACACATTTTTCTCAATTTGCAGTTGAAATTTCCCAATTGATGTCAAATGACAATGAATTTGAAAAGATTCTTGTATTTTCACGTACTTTTTTGTGTACATGTATTTCTAGATTTCTCAATTTTTATAAAATTTTGCTAAAATTACCTAAAAAGGCTCCATTCCCAAAAGAGTAGAAAATTGGAGTTTAATTTTCTAAATAAAGATGGGAGAGGGGGGCTCCATGGTCGAGTGGTTAGAACATCAGGCTGTAAACCATGAAGTCTCTCTTTCACCTATTGTCAGCGTGTGTTTGAGTCTCGCTGATTTTTGTGAGATAGTTTGCCAGTTTACCTGCAGAAGGCCAGTGGTCTCTTCCCAGGTACACTGTAACTGGGATCTCTCCGTCACCACTAAAAACAGGATTAGAGTTAAATTTTCTAAAGTAGACAGCATGTATTTGTAAACACAGATGGCCTTGAGTATGACAAAATTGAAGCCGTGAAGGTTGACGATAACATGATCAGTTCCTAATTGATCGTGTCTGACACATGACTGATCATTCGAATGTGATCTCCTAATCACACAAGTGTTTGATGGACCATGTAATTGTGACATCATTATGGAAACATTTGCCAAAAGGTGCCATGTCGGGCATTTGGCAATAGGTCAATTATTTGATGTCCATACTGATCCATTTAAATTTTGTTCAGATTTGTACCAAAAAAATGTAAATTTCTTAAGTGTACATGTATGTAAAAAATTATGTGATTGTTATAAAAAAAACTGATATTTCGTATCCATATACACAAGTGACTCTGTCTTCTTAATAGGGAAAATTCCAGTACCTTAAGTTACTTGTATTTTTGTCAAAATTGGGAAAATGTACAAAAATATGGGATAAATGATGCTTTAAACAACTACTATAAATTCTACCTGAAAATCACTGAGAATGGTCAATAGAACAGACTGTAAGGTGGACCAAAAACAATATGTCCTTGAAAATTTTATCTTGAAAGGAGGGTTGGATCAGGGAACAATGAAAATTCCTTGAAAATGTCTTGATATTTGTGTAAACTGATGCAACAATTTAGCACCAAAGCCAACGCAGTGGTTAGGAACCAACTACATCATTATGATCATACCTGATGTGATCGTTCTTTAATTCTTACTTCATATGACCTCATACACCCAGACAGATAACACAGGTAAGAATAGATAATAAAGACAGAAACATATATAACATGTGTTACATACGTCTCTGATAACGGGTAGGTAATGGACATTAGTTCGTCTGAGTCAGCACAAAATACTGACCTGATTGACTGATTGAGGACAATACAATGTAACAAAGTTTATATATTATTGAGCAATTCTCGGGTCATCATTGGTTTACAAGACCAAATTACGGAGACATAAAAGAAAATTAAAAAGCGTTTATGGTGATTAATTTTTTTTTCTGAATGTCAGATCTAAAAAGATTTTAAGAGCACATTATTAAAACAAGCTAAATTAATTTTAGCTGGCGAACCATACTCAAAGTACACTTCAATTTTTAAAAGTTGCCAAAAATAATAATAATAATAATAATAATAATAATAAAAAATACACTCATTATTAAATAAAAAAAACCCAAAACATCCAGAACAAATGTAGCAGTACTTATAATGCCTTAACACATTAATATGTACATGTCTAACTTTCCCTCATTACCACAAAGTGGAACATTTTTGCTATTTTCATTATTTCCTGGAAGTACCAGGTACTCTGATATATGTGTGATTATACTTGTAAAAATAGAGAAAGGAGAGTTTAAACTTGTTATGTGTCCCTATACAGTACATTTGTGTCATAATTTAAAGCACTAGACTAGTAATGTTCCACTGATGTGATTTGTTTTAATTGATACACACCATTGCAGACATCAAAGCCAGGCTTGTTCAGTTTAGATCAATGTTAATTATCTTGAGGGTAATTTTACAGTGTTATGTACATGTATTCCTCTGGTATATTTTACCTTTGGGGCTTACTTGCATAAAACTTAAGAATATTCTAAAGTCAGAGAATATTCTTAACTTGGTATGCTTAGCCAATTAGATTTCAGGATTAATTGAATTAAAATTCTCAGATTGGAGTAAGTTTTATGAAAATGGGCCAATAACTGTTTCTGGATCTGTATTTACCTTACATGTATATACAATGAAATGATTTATTTTGTAAATGATTTAGAATTTTTTTTTTTTCATTTTCCTTCAAAACTGAAATTGTAATTTTACCTCTTAAAACACAATGTGATGTTTTGGTCTGAGATATAAGACGAGCAAACCATTAAGAGGTAAAAGGGTTAAGGTTGTGCAAGTGTAACCTATGAACTTATGACTTTTGATGATGCAGATTCTTTTAAAATTTGGTATTAAGCATTTAAAGAATAAAGGATACAAAATTTATGGAGGTCGTGAACCCATGTTTAGGGATTCTTTAGATAGAACTAGAACTCAAGAAATCCCCTTTTGAGTATTGTGTTTTTAAATTTTAAAATTTCAAATTACCAGGTATACAGTATTTTCTCCCTTTCTGGCACATGACAGAAAAATCTCAACCCAAGGTGAAATTTGTCATTCCACTTATTTATTTTTTATTTTCAGCTTTATGATTGGTCGAGAGAAGGATCCCAGCAAGAGTGAAGTGGCTCGACTCATCCAGCAATCATTAGAGCAAGATCGTAAACGAGAAGAAATGAGGCGACGTGAACAAGAGAAATTGCTTCAACTTCAAGAACATTTCAGACCAAGGGATGAGGTCCTTGAACACGAACACATCAGAAGAATGTCTGCGACTGAAACTGGCAGAGAATTAGATGAAAGTGACGAAGAAGAAGAAGAGGAGGATGTTGAGGAAGATGATGATGATGAAAAAGTAAGATGGATGGAAAATCACTTTAGTATCAGTGTGAATCTGTTTTTGCTGGGATACTGCCCATGATAAATCAGTTGTTGAGAGCCTATAAACTTTCCATTGGCTACTGGTTATGTGGGTATCGTGGGTCAGCATTCCCTTCCTAATTAGAGAGCCCCATGTTTTATACATGGTAGTTATACCTGAGTCTTCTTTAAAAAAAAAAATGGTATCAACTAATTCTTCATCATTTGCTTTCCATGAGATGTGAAAGTCACAAGTCTTTCAGATGAGAATGAGAATTGAGATCTCAGCGGATGTTACTCATTAAAAAATCCACACCGTGTTGGCTCACATCCATAGTGCAGGTTAAACTTTGAACCATTTTATCCAAAACTTTGACAAAACTGTTTCATTTATGTGTAAAATTCCTAATGAGTTATAAAACAAGTGTCTTGCATTTTGTGTGTTATCTATTCTTACTATTTGTATTGTTGTGTTTCTGGAGTGCTAATTCTGGTTGTCCTTCCTCCAGGATGTAGATGAATCAGAGAATATGGAAGATGAGGAAGAGAAAGTAGAGGAAGAACTTGTGGACCACGTTGCTATGGAAACATTAGAATCTGCAGCAGGGGAGACAACTCCAATGTCACTGCCATCAGAAATGGATAGTGGTGACAACAGTATTGCTTCCCCTGATGAGAAATCGGAGGAAATCTCCCTTGATGAGAAACCGCCAATAGAAGTATTTGAACTTCAAGAGAGCAGCAGTGAGGATGTTTCTCCAGACATGGAGTCTCAAGCTCTCTTTGTCAAGTTAAAAGAGGTAAGAATGAACTGTATTTGAAGAAAGTGTAATGAGGGTTTAAATTATGTTGTTCATTATTATACATGTTTATTCCAGCTAAATCCTTACAACCTTACAGACCATTATAGAATGGTCTTAAACAATAGAACAGAGCATACCACTCAGATATTTAGGGGGGGGGGGGTTAAAACATGCGATTTTCACAAAATCAGCATGTACCGTTTAATTGGAAATTTTACCGAGATGCAAATTAAGCATTTTGTCAGACAAATATGGTATATAATGTTAGCTAGAAGTAATTTTAGCGATTTTATGATTAAACAAAGATAATCCCTTCGTACAATGAGGAATGAATTGTTAGCAATATTCAATTTTAGCAATCTTAACAACCTGGTTAATAATGCCAAAATTGAATCTAAAATTTCTGCTCATAAGGTATTTAGGATGATATATCTTAATTAGCAAGGATCTATTGTATTCTGCATGAGCAATTTTTCTATTCAGTTTTGCATTTTGTGTTGTGATTTTTGTCCAGAACATAAGAAATTTTTATAACGAAATGAACAATTTGATGAATTTCTTTTATAAATTGATTCAATAAATGAGTTCTTAATAGTTGTTGTTGGAAGCATTCTCATACCTCTCTATGTAAAAATTGTAATATTAAATGACCATATTTGGATTTTATTGATTTCTACATTTCTTTTACTCAAGAGATCTGATAATCCATAATAATTATGAATATGCTATATTTTGTGTCTTAAGAAATAGATCCATGATACTGGACATTTCATCAAATATTTGAAGCTGATGTATTGAAGAAATTATCCATAGCATTTAATTTCTGAAATCGGAAGATATTCAAAACTAACTTACCATCTACCTTTGTGTCTTGCATTTGATACTATAGCAAGTAGTACTTTGACCTTGACCTTTCTCTTAACCTCTGCAGGCACAGTTTAAGGGCGCAGTTACGGAGGCTGAACTTACCAAAGTGAAAGGCAGGGTAAGTACATTCTCTATCAACATCAAGATCTTGAAAAATTCAGGTTTTGGATTTTTTTTCCCCTTTAAATCCATGTCTTGCATTTCCCCCAAAAGTATGCAAAAATTCTCAATTTTGATTTTCAAAATAAAGAGTAAAGTATTTTCAAACAAGTGTATCATATTAAGTTTTTCTGTTCAGGTAAAATATTGTATATTTTGCCAATTTTTTCGGAACGGTACCCAGGGTATTGGAGGTAGGAAAATCCATGTTGAATGCATCTCCTTGAAGTGCTCAACACCATAAGTGAAAGTTGAAGACCTAAAAGCTAAGTCCTGTAGCTTAATCAATGTTAAATGTTACAGAATCCTCATTGAATATGAATGTCTTTAACATAAGTCAGTGGTATCTGTAACAAAGTGGTTAAAGCATCATGCTTTAATTCACAAGGTCTCTAAACTCTAGTTAGTACGGGTCCAAGCCTGACTGGAACCTAAGATGATTACCTGAGAAAGTAAGTTTTTGTGTAGAAAGCAGGGCCTGAAGTCACCAAATTTATTAAGTACTCAAGCTCAACTAACTTTTCATGCTTTTAAGGCAAAAACGCGGGCCCTGATGTTCTTTTCCCAGGTATATTGTAACAGATCTATTTCTTGTTCACCATTAAAAACTTGTTGCCAACAGATAAAGGCTATTCCAGAAAAAAGTGTTCCCAGGGGGCAGAACGCACAAGATTTATTCTGTAACTGAACATGTTTGTTTATTGATGGCATACAATTGTAAATAAAGGTGAAAGGTATTGCTATTTGAAGAAAACTTCCGAAATATTTAACTACTGTACTGAACGTATTTATTCATTTTTAAAAGAAAAATCATAAGTGTGATGCAAAACTTTTTATATGAATGATGAAAAATTATAATATATTTCCAAATCGCTCAAATCCAAAAGTTGTACAAATGATTGTATTGTCAAAATGATGAAATAAAAGTTGAGCTTGAGTACTGAGTAAATTTAGTGACTGCGGGCCCTGATGTTTTTTTCCCAGGTATATTGTAACAGATCTTTTTCTTGTTCACCATTAAAAACTTGTTGCCAACAGATAAAGGCTATTCCAGAAAAAAGTGTCCCCAGGGGGCAGAATGCCATTGATAAAAAAAAAATGTTTTGATGGGGGGAGGGGGGGGGGGGT
This sequence comes from Atrina japonica, assembly GCA_030159075.1. Classification (NCBI taxonomy): domain Eukaryota; kingdom Metazoa; phylum Mollusca; class Bivalvia; order Pterioida; family Pinnidae; genus Atrina; species Atrina japonica. Next base: position 229,218 of record BROG01000649.1, read on the forward strand.
AAAATTGCATTTAAAATGTGTTGGTTGGGATGTGAATAAAGAAAAAATATGCATTGGGGTGGGGTTAATACTGATTTGCTCTTGTGTTTTTATCAGTCCCCAACCACATAATTGTATTATTTCGTTTCTTTTCTCTTTCATATTTTCCGGTCAGTAATTACATTTTATGAATCACTTTGTATGAAAATGACAAAACGCACTTTCTTTTATCCCTATTATAACATTATTTTACATATATTATATTTTTATATAACATTGTTTTATCAATTAAACATTGGCATCTTTAAAATTATAGAGTGATAAACACATATGTTTTAGTGAACTTAGTTCAATAAAATAGATATTTGTTTTGTACAGATTTGATTTGTAAAATTGGCACCCTCCTGGATGGAGGTTGACATTGTCATGTTTCTGGCCAGAAGTGGCCTGGAACAGTTTACAGATAAATTCTTCGGTATGTTGCGATATAAATTTGATGTTCAGGAAAAAATGTATAAAATGTACTGTGCCAATGTTGTTTGTTTTTCCTTTTTTGACCATCTATGTGTCGGTAATAATCAAAGTGAAAGTGAAACCCAAATCAGAAAATAGCATCAGAACAACAAAAGGTAATAAGGATAGAAATAAAATCGCAATATATTGTTGTATCGATGTATTGTTACTCCACTAACATGCATTGTTTTGCAATAAAAGGCTTAAACTATATAGGATTTAATTTTATCCATTATAATATATGAAATTGACTTAATTGTAATTTGAATTTGTTGGTTGGGTATTTTTTTACCCAAAATGCAAAGTAGTTGTTGTTGTTGTTGGGGGGGGGGGGTAGTTTTTAATTAAAAATTCATTGGTGGTACCCCTAAATTTCATGGGCGTTCTGCCCCCCGGGAGACACTTTTCTCTGGAATAACCCTAACTGAAAATTTGTTGGATGCAGCATAAAATTGACATTTAAAAAGAGTAGTACAGAATATGAGAATATTATCAGTATGGTAAACAAACATTGAATTTATGTATCCTCAACTCATCAACCCCTGAAAAACAATGGACTCTTGTGTTAATCAATGATTGACACCAGTCCAAATGTGTCTTTATGGGTGAATTACTTGATGCCAAACTAGAGTGAACCATCATTCTAATTAAAGGGAGATAATTCTCTCAAAATATTTGCTTTCATGATGTATTAAGTATTGTAACTTTTTACAGTTGATAGCTCTGGAGACTGCAGAGAGTCAGAAGAAAGACTATGAGAAGAAGTGTGAACAGATGGCACAGAGACTCCGGGAAATGGAGAAAAAGATGGAGAGTCAACAAAAACAGATAAATCAATACCAGGTAAGTCTTGTGTACAACTTTACCTTCAAAAACTGGCTGCCACCGTATAACTGAAAATTTTTTTGAGCATGGCATAAAACCCGATTCAAAACCAAAAGTATCTATGGTCCAACAGTTAATGATTGTCATCTGAATCAGTTTCCAAGTTTAAATTTCCAAAAATTGACTTTATTTGAAAGAAATTTGTTTATTTCATTTATTAACTTGTTTATTTACCATTATTTTCCTGTTATACTTTCTCTACTGTGGCGAGTTGCAAGCATGCTTTCTGCAGGGTAAATTTTTAAGCTTTAAAGCTTGATGTGATCTAAAAATCTTTACCCTGAAAAAACTTATCTAATCTTGACAATATTTAAGGCATAAAGCACCTCAATGTTTGCATTTGCTTTGTAATTCATAATCAGAATCAAATTTTAGAATAGGAAAAAAAAAATTAGAAATGAAAAAATTATGTTATCTTTATTATAATTATTTGTTTGTTTATAATCTATACCAAAGGTATGTGTGACCATGACATTCATATTTAGAACAGATGATAGTAAGAACATTGAAATATTGTTTACTACTTCAGCTTTAAAACTTTTTTTATGCCTCCAAGGTTAAAGATTTGGAGACATATTGCTTTTGTCCACATGTCTGTTAGCAACATTTTGGTTTCTGTCAAGTAACTCAGGTTTCAATGAGTTCAATTTTAACTTAATTTGGTACGTTGCTTTATATCAGTAAGATTACAGATGAGTTTAATTATGACCAACATTTGGCAATACTTGCTAGAGTTATGGAACTTCATAAAAACTTTGATGAATGATTTCTGTGTACCAGGAAATTGTGGCTGTTTATTATTTTCACCCTTTACTACAGAAAACATATTCACTTGTCTTAAATTTTTCCTAAAGCATCATAGTCTTATGGATGGTGTGTATGTCAATGCTACAATTATTTCGCTTGAAAGTTTTGCTTTTATTTTAAATTTGCCCTCTTATCTAAGGACAAAAACAGTGAAAATTAAACAGGAGCGAAAATTTGCAGGTATACAGTAAATCTCTTGGACACAGCGTTTTTCAAACACGTCTTTATTTTCTTCTCTCACTGTAGGATTTATTAGAGGGTTCTCAGGGACAGTATATATTACTTGAAAAGAGAATGAAAAATGACTTCACAGCATTAGAGAAAAAATATCACAAAGCCAAAAAACTTATCAAAGAGTATCAACAAAGGTAAGGAAACTTAAATTAATTTTTGGTTGGATTGCAAAGGAAATATCATTGTAGGAATTGATGATGTTTGTTTGTCTGTGTCTGTTATTTGCTAGTTTAGCTATTTTGTGCATAGCTTTGGTGTGATTGGCAATTGAATTAAACCACCTTGAGCTGTTTCTCGTTGTTTTGAAATACATAGACTTTATTAATTTTACAATGATTAACAAGTTCACAAGTTAAATCAACTTATATGACTTTCTTTCCTTGGCTCTGATGGTGGCAAGAGGGAGAGTCTATAGGGTCAGTGATTTTCCGCTATCGCGGAATCTGCAATTCCAAACAGAATTTGTGTTTTTGAAAAATCTTTAAAAACTCCAATATTTCATTACATAATTTTACATCAATTATTATTTTATCCCATAGATCTATTAGCCTACATTTACACATATAAAGACGAGGGCAATCATTTCCATTGTCGTAAAATCAGTACTGACTGACATCTGGATTCTTCTAAAACAAAAATAGCTTTAATTTGACATTTTGAATTAGGATTTCATAATGTTTAGTTCAATTTCTGAATATATATACCAATTTTTATAACTTATAGTAAAAATTTCACAATGTACAATCCATCCTAAGTTTTTATGACATACTGCTCAATTGACAGCTGGTTTTTGTTACCAACACAAACACGCGTTCACACCTTGACATTTTTGACAGCGAGCTACGATGGCTGAAGACACATGTATGTAAGAAGAGGAGACTAGCTCCCATTTAAAAAATAAATACATAAGCACAGGTTGATCAGTTTCCATGGAATCTTAAAGAGGATGGTGATGTTTAATTTTGCAAATTCTGTCAGCGTAGTATAGATTACACTAGCATTGGTACAATAAATTAAAAGACTATAAAAATAAGAAACATGTACATGTATGATGTAGATCTACTTTATAAGTTTATTTATAGTAAAAACACACCAAATAAAATATCACAGACTTCTTCTAAGTCAGGTGATAAATTCAAGCAAAAACAAGTAATTAGAAATTACCGGTATAATTTCCAACAAAACTTGTTACCTACATAAATATGAGTATAGGCCTACAGACTTACAAATTACTTATATAATATTTTAAAATAATAAAAACATAGTGCTGAATATACATGTATATGTTTTATATACTTCCCTATTTAAATCTATCATTACATTTGTGTGGCAGACTATTTAAAGTATGATTATGCCAGTCTGTTTTGTTAAATGGGCCTTTTTTTTTATCTAAAGTACCGGGTATGTTTTTAGTTTTTTTTCTTATGAAAACAGAAAAACAAGCGGAATTCACCAAAACTGAAAACAGAATTGAAGCAAATTTGAAACAGAAAACCACTGGCCCTAAGCTTACTGTGAGAGCAAACTGTAGAAAAACCCATGTCCAATGTGACAATTACCATCTCACATACTCCCCTTTCCAATCTGAGGATTGAATCTGGGTCACAATTGGTGGAGTTTGTAATCTGAGGTATTGATTTTATCCAGGAGGAGTCACTGCAAGCTGTGGCTCTTTAGTAAAATTGGATGGTAAGTTATAACCATTGTCATGAGGAGAGAGAGAGAGTCATTGATAGCACAGAATGCTGGTTTTTGTAGAGATAAAAGTATTTACCATTGTCATGAGAGAGAGAGAGAGTCTCTACTTCAACAGCAAGCAGGATCAAATTTCTCAAGCAAGCATTGTCATGAGAGAGAGAGAGAGTCTCTACTTCAACAGCAATATGATGCTTTAGTAAAATCTCTCAAGGATAGAGTAAGTATATTACCATTGTCATGAGAGAGAGAGAGAGAGAGATAGAGAGAGAGAGAGTCTCTACTTCAACAGAGAGATGAAATTTCTCAAGAGATAGAGTAAGTAGTCATGAGAGAGAGAGAGAGGGAGAGAGAGAGAGTCTCTACTTCAACAGCAAGCAGGATGCTTTGGTCAAATTTGGATATAGAGTAAGTATTTACCTCATGAGAGGATAGAGTAAGTATCTACTTCAATTACAAGCAGGATGCTGTCATCTCAGGATAGAGTAAGTATATTACCATTGTCATGAGAGAGAGATAGAGATAGAGAGAGAGAGTCTCTACTTCAACAGCAAGCAGGATGCTTTGGTCAAATTTCTCAAGGATAGAGTAAGTATATTACCATCATCATCATGAATGAGAGAGAGAGAGAGAGAGAGAGAGAGAGAGGGGAGGGAGAGAGAGAGAGAGAGCAAGCTTACTCTAGTATCAAGTGTGTGAACCACAACATTTATTAGAAAATCAAATATTCCTTGATAAAATTTATTCTTATCATTTAAAATAATTTACATATAATGTTTTTGAAATAAAAGTTGTATATGTGTGCTAGAAAACCAGTACAAAAGTATTTGACTTTATTTGTAGATATTCAAGTTGGAGAGAGAACTTGGGGAGGCCCAGAAGGCAGCTGGTTTGCCTGTTGTGATACCAAATGAGTCCAATGGACACAAAGCTGAGAGTGACAGTATTACCAAAACTACGATACCAAATGTCAAGTCTGCACCAAAGGGTATCACATGATTATGACCTTCACTGTAGCAATCTTCTAACAGGGCCATTAAAGCTATTAGCTGTGTTTACCAAAAACATTTTTTTGATTTATTTTTCTTCTTTTTTGCTACTTGTACTTAATGTACAATAACAAATAAGAGCTATACAGACATAAAAAAAAATATTTTCCCATATATTTGGTGAAAATAAGGTCAGGTCCAGTGTGGTAATCATATACAAAAAATAAGGTTGAGTTGATCAATTGCAATTTAAAAAGTGCCAAACTTGGGTTTCCCAAGCAATTTTCACAAGATATATAGGAATTTAAGAATTTTTATGCCTGTCTATACCTCGTTTTTGTTTTTGAATATCAAAGTACGGTAGTAAAAAAAAAAAAAACACAATTAATGTCCCTTTTAACTTCAAAATGATGATATCCAGGTGATTTTTTTATAAAAAGTGTTAGGGAAGTAATTAGGATCTGTACAGGGAAGTAATAAGGATCTGTACAATACATATGGTAGAATAAAACATACTTGTCTTTGTCTAATGTCCTTGTCAATATAGGACAGTCCACAGTATCATTGAATACAAAAGATCAATAGATTATTTCTTATCGCAATGTAAATGTTGTTTATTACTGTGAAAACAGGCAAAATTTTAACCCGACAAAGCTTATCTGATTCAGAGACTCTATAGCATGTTATTAAAATACATGTGTGTGTTGTGTAAATGTGTGTATAAGAGAGAAGATAGATTCGCAAGAGAGTGATAGTAGAGATAGAGAGTGTTACAGTGAAACCTGCCTTGAGAGACCATCCTTTCTGCCAATGAAGTTGGGTGGACTCTCAAAAGAGCTTTTATTTACAGAGAGGAGTTATTAAACTACATGGTTTTGTTCTGGTCCCCAAATAGTACCATTTGTGTACAATCAGTTGTTCAGTAAAACCTGCTTTAGCTACCACCTTTGTATATAGACCATTTTTTGTTGTCCCCATTAGTACCATTTGTGTACAAATCAACTTTATAAAGACTACCTCCCTATAAAGTTTCCCTAAGGGGGTCTTTATATACAATAAAACAAAGAAAAAAAAATTGAAACAGTCATTTTTATGGGTATTTTTTTTGTAGAAGAGGAGAAAGTGGTCCTTCATCAGCAGTTATCCTCAGACAATGTCTCACTGTCATCCAGTTCAGATTGTTCACCACAAGATGGCGCTGGAGCTACAGGTATGATAAAACCTTAGAGAACTTTGATTTAAGTTGTTCGTTATGAATTTTTTTATGTTACTCGATCTAATTCAGAGTTTGACATTCACCATTGTTTGATTACCTGTGGAAATGCAGGCTATCATATAAATCTTCGCTAGAAATCACGAATCGGTCCGTTACTGAATTTATGCAAAATAAAGTGATTCACTGGTGTAACAGAAGTTGTTGTATGCAAAGATGAGGTTTTTATTTATTTCTAGCTAGCCTGGATGAAGTGTCTAGAGAGAGCTAATGCCATACCCAGAAATGATAATTTTCCTCCAGTAGTAGGAATTTCTCTTTTTTAAAAATTTTGCTGCAATGTTAAATCTTTATTTCCACCATTAAACCCCTACAAATGAGCCATTTCCCTCTTTTTTCACCATTATGGAATCTCATCCTTGCGATACCCCCAGCATCGACAGGGGCATCTGTGAACGTGAACTTTAACCTGGAATACATCTTTTGAAAGATAAGAAGTAGAGTTTTGATATTTCACACATTCAAATGGTGTTATTAAATCATGTCATACCCAATGTAATTCTGACCTCTGAATGACCTTGAATCTTGATTGAAGTAAATTCATGCCTGTCATGTGAACTCTCTTAGTTACAGGTGTCATCCTGGCTTTGATATTCTCCCTTTGTGTGTCAGTTTATAGAAGTCACGAGTATCTTATTGTATATCTTATTATATTATATTGTTCTGAAAATTTTACAGCAAATGGACATGAGAGAGTAGATGACGATTCCTCTGTAGAGAGCTTGAAAGATGCTGTACCAGTTACACAGTTGCTGGACATTTCTGCCAATAGAAACAAGGGTCAGTTAGCTGCTGCAGGGGTGATGGCCAGTAGAAGACCTCCGACCAAACGAAACAAGGTTAGTGATAATTATAGATTTTAGGAAAGGAATTTTTTTAGCTGGAGGAAAAGTTGTATTTTTCAGGTTTATTTGGAAAGATTAATTTTTCTACATGAGGGAGAAAGAGGAGTAGTGAAACAGATTTATCTAGATCAAGAGGAAGGATTTTGTTTTTTTCTTTCTCAGGAGGAAAGTTTAGATGTTTTGGTCAACAATGGTCAGATAGTTATCAAGGAATTATGACTATATTTGCTATGGTCAGCAATGGTTTTTAGTTAGTTGTTCTAATCATTTAGTAATTAGAGGTCTGTCTCCATTTGCTGTAGTCAGCAATGGTCAACTGGTTATCAATATTTGTCGCTAGTTCTAATTAGTTAGTAATTAAAAGTTGGTCTCTAGTTGCTGTGGTAAAAAAATGGTCAGCTAATTCGTTAGTTATCAATGGTCTGTCTCTAGAAGCTGCATATTCCAGAGCAGCAGACAGCAGAGATTCGGCCATTATTAGTTGTTTTCATATCCACATTTGAATATGTAATTTTCATTAGACATTGATTGGCTAATTAATTGATTTGGTTTACCAGTCATATATATATAATACAGGTAATACAGGTAAGGTTATTAACACACATGTACCATTTACCTGGAGGGTGTGATGATTCAACACGTTACTAGATGACCTGCACCACGTCGGTTTCTCACTTACAATATTTTGTAATATTTTGCTATGTTGCAGTCTTTGGAGGGAGAACCAGACTCCGTTGAGGAGATTAAACAAGAAGTGGAGAGTGGATTGGAGACCTGGATTAAACATGACAGGTGAGACATGACCTTGTTATTTTTACTCCTCTCTGTTTGGATCCATACTTGTGAACTTAGATAGATTACATATATGCCTGGCATTTTCTGTTTGAAATTTCCCTAATTCTTTTTTTTTACACTCTCTTCGTTTGTTATTTTTTTTTTTTTTTTTATTAAGTTTGTTGATTTTTAGAATAGATTTCCTATAATTTTGTTGATTTTTAGTAGCACCATTAGTTTCCTGTGAATTTGTTGTCCCATAACATGTCAGACATGGATAAGGGTGAAAATTAGAATTAACATATTGGATATTACCGCTGTTCTTTTCCAAGCTATTTCTGCATTTACAGTTTATCTGTATACATGGACATTTTGCTCCAGTTTCATTTTCGCCATTTTCAATTTTATATCAGAGGATGTATTTTAAAATGAAAGCAGAATTTTTAAGCTGAGTAATTGAAACATGAACATTCATGCCATCTGTGATGTTATGCTGATTTAGGGCGAATCTACGATGGGGTGAATATTCATGTTGGAAAAAGGCGAAATTAACCAGGGGCCAAAATGACCAGGTATACAGTACATAGAATAAAAAGTTAAACTAGTGTGACAAAAACTGAATATTCAAAAACCAGTGTGTAAACATATCATAAACCTTGTAATGTGATGATGTAAGTACCAACCACCCTTAAAAACAATGGACTGTATTCTTCAAATCAGTGACACAAGCTGGTCCAACTCTTTTTAGGGGTGTTATGATGTAGGAGTTTTCAAAACATTAGGGTTACAGTTTGATCATGTGAAATATTTCCGTAGTGTCAAAATGAACTATTGAGGTATAGAACGTAGTATTGATCTGAAGGTCATTAACTCCTTTGATGTGTATATATATATATATATATATATCTGTCCAGCCTGGGGTATGGTTGGAAGATATATTAACATACAGGTAAGACATGACCTGCCAATAAATGTAAATGCAACTGTAAATGTAAAAATAGTTCTTATGCGTTGATTTTAGATGTTTGATAAAAACAATTTGAAATTGAATCCTGTAAAGATTGTTAACAGAGTACAGAATAAACACAACACCACCCCCACAACTTCCAAAAAGAAAAAAAAGTTGTATTTGTCAGTTACCTCATCAACTCCTGAAAATTAATGAACTCATCTGTAAATCAATAACTAAGACTAGTCCTAATTTGTTTTAGGGGTAAATGGGTAAATGAGGAAATCATATGAACGGGTGACAAATCAAGGGCAGATAATCCTTCTGAATATTTCCAGATTGCAAAGCCAGAACTTGAATTTCAAACCTTTCTCCTTTTAATTTCAACTTTCAAAACAAAATTTGATGACTTTACTTTGCAGTCCCCCACTCTCAAGACTTTTTGTTATGTGATTATCCTGTTTATGTCTGGCATGTGATTTAGAGAACACTTTAGTAGATAGACTTCTTAGCTTGTGTGTTTGCATTATTTTTCCCTGCAGTTCCAGTAGTGATGATGAGGATGATTATGATGATGATGATGATGATGATGATGATATTTTGTAAGCAGATATTTTTTATGATTTTATCTTATACTGTGGAACCTGTCTCAAAAGGCCGCCCCCCTCTGCCACTGCAGTATATGTAGTCTTATAAGACATTGGGTCTCTCAAAACAGGTTTTTTATTAACCAAATGGTTTTCAGAATGTGGTCTCACTAGACAGATGGTCTGTCATGGCAATGGTTTCACAGACAGGTTCCACCGTATCTGTATCAACTGTGTGATTGTGGTTCTGTCTCCCTCGTTCTCTCTCTCATTCAGGAATTTTTCTCTTACTCCACCTCTATCTTCTCTGTGACTGGTTTCCCCTCCCTGTTTCAACTCTTTTCTCTATAGGGATTTTTTTCCTTCATAAGTAAGTAAAAAAATACAAAGTTTAATTCATCAACCCCTGAAAAACAATGGACTCCTCTGTAAATCAATGACTTAGACCAGTCCAAATGTATCTTTAGGGGTGAATGAGTTAAGGACCATTCAAAACCAGCATATATTTAAGATAATCTTATTGATAATGTGAATAAATATGAATTCAGAATTTCAAGTTCAGTTTTAAAAATCCATTCCTTTTACAGCAAACCCTCCCTTCAATGACCATGCTTGAATTTTAGAGAATATGTCTTTGAAATATTTTTGCCCAGTTTAAATCTAGCACTCTGAGCACAAGTTACCAATCATTGGGCACTCAGGTAGTTGTGTTCTTATTCACTGGCCAATTGAGCGCATCTATGTCTGTGAGAAAATCTGTAACAATAAGTGTGCACTAAAATTTCTCATTTTGCAATTTTACATTGTTGAGTGTCTCGACTTTTAAACTAAAATCTGTGTGAATAATGTATGTGTGTTTACATTCACAAATATTGACAATAATAATAATAAATGTAGATGAATGTCTGCAGATGAATAATGTGTTAAGGATATAATTATGCAAATTGACAATCTGTAAAATTCATATAATGGACTTTGTATACAGGATTTGAACCCAGAAAATGACTTAACTGTTATCTCAAAGATGCTCACTTCACAAACTTAAGGACTTAATGTTTGCGTGGCTCACTTTGGAAATTGGAAAATATTTGATATTTCAAATGTAACGAAATCAGTGTATACAAAGGCTTTAATGGTTGAAATAAGTTGTCTAATGATTAAAATGTGATTTCTCATCATTATCTATGCAAATGATTGAGCAAAAATTATTCAAATAGAGTAGGGGTGGTTTTTCGCAATATTGAATTAATGTCATTCACTGTGGAGGGAATTCTGGAATGTACTGAATGACGTCGGTTGTGGACGGTTCCAATTTTCAACTGGTACATAACATACTATCGATTGCAAAAGCACTCTCAACAGGTTACTTGAATGAAAATAATGAATTTAACAAAAGATGTTAAATTGTATATAAATTATGTTTAAAGAGATTGACGACTTGTTTTAAACACAAAGTGTGAAAGATAAATAAATAATAATAAAATAATTGTAGTCCACTCCCTTCTTAACTTGTTGAAATGTACTGTTCTAAAAATGGCAACAACATTGTGATGTTGATTTAGCATGGGAAACTGCCTACCAAAAATTATTTCTGGGGATTTTGGAGGCTCGGCCTTAAAAATAGAGGATTGAGATTAATTATTAATCAACTCTCTTAATTGGAAAGGAGTGGAACTCATGTTATAGATGATATGATAAAAGAACTGGACGATTTTCAGATTTCCAAAGTGAGTTGCAAGGACAGTAAGTTATGAGACACATGCAGATGAAGTATGAGTTTCACCAGGATTTTATGTGAAAATGATATATGTCATCCCTTGGAACATTGGATCACAAGTAGGGCATCCTTGTATTAAAAGTCTCAAGGTTCTTCCACTATACTATCATGTAGTAACATTGAAATTTACATGATAAAGTTTATAAAAATCTACATGTATTTACAGTATTCAGATCTGAAAGGGGCATTAGCTGTTCTTTTTGTTTGTTTTTTTATATACCGGTAATAATAAAGTGCATACCATTAAGTTACTTGGTGGCATAAGGGTTAGATAAGATTCCATTTTACATTTTTGTACCTAGATAACAAAATCTTAGGTTACAGACATTACCTGTCCCTTTCTTTTGTTTCTGTCAACATCCTTCCCTCCTGATCCTGTTTTCTATTATGTATGTGAATGAGTTTGATCTTTTTGTACCTATAAAATTCATCTATAAACTTATTTATCCTGGTTTTTTAATTTTACTTCCTTATAGTGCTTGGTGCATGTAAAAATAGATATGTTTATATAGTATATCTATGTTATATATCTTGTATAAATAGTAGATATATATATATATATTGTATATCTGGTATATATTATACATTCAACATTACTTTATTTCTTATTTTTATGCTCCTGAGATCAAAGATGGGGTGATATTGTTTTTTGTCATTCTGTTGACCCAGTTTGTCAAATTTTAATCAAATTTGGTATGTTGATTTATATTATTAAAACATAAGATGGGTTTAATTACATGTATGGTAGACTTATGGGACTTCAAAATTTTTTTGAATGGCTTAGCTCTCAGGAACATAGTGATTGTCAAACATATTTTTTATGATATTTTACATTTTTATTTGTCTTTTTTTTTTTAGGTCACCTGAGTCAGTCAGGTGACCTATTACAATCTGACATGTATCAAATTTTGAATCTTTCCAACTATTTAAAAAAAAAAGCGTCTTTAGGTAAACAAAATTGTAAGCTGCTTGACCCTTTGGTGAAAAGGTCATGTAGACAGGCTAGAGCTGAAACCCAGATGACTTGTAAATGTCTCTTCATTCTCCTGTTTTGATATTATAAAATTATTGGTCAATTCAGTTTGCTGTTTAATGAACTGGCAGAGATTCTGATACAGGACACGGATTGTTATATATGAAGCAGTTATTTTCCACACTTTTTTGGGAATGGGGCCTGGGCCTTTTGAATTGGGAATTTTAGCAAACATTTTATTAAAATTGGTCAATATAAAAATACACAAAACTGTTAGAAAATACAAGAACCTCTTAAAATTCATTGTTATTGTTATTTGACTTCAATTTTGGAAATTTTGACTGCAAATTGGGAGAAAATGGCATTTTTTGCATTTGAAATGGGGCTCTATTTTGCCCCTCCCTCTTCCCTACCTACAATAGGATGGCAAGTCCCTGACAGTGTTATGCAAAAGTTGATACCAGATTTTGTCATTAAATGGTTTAATAAATTTAATGATGTTAATGGCAAATGGTAAAATAGGTAATGTTATCACATATTTCTGAGTAATATAACCCTTTCAACCCTACAGACCATAAATAGACTGGTCTAAGACAGTTTTAAAGAACATTCTATTTAGACATTAGGGGTGAAGGGGTTGACATATCAATTTGTATTTTATTTGTTATCTATAAAATATTATGAAGTATTTCATTACCAATGAAGCACAGAAAATTAAGCATATGTTTTGTAGTGAAAATTATCTGCATCACAAATGTCTGTTGGCAGTAGACAACATACAGTTTTGCAACTTACATTTTTTTAACAGGGAGTCGGATTGAACAGTTAAAAAAAATGAAATTCCAGTAATGTCACAGAAAAATCGAATTAATTGAATAAGTATTTATGAAAAATGAAAAGAAGTGAATTGTATAGGAATTTTGAAAAATGAAATTTCAGCAAATTCAAAGGATAATAGAATTAGTCACAAACTAGTCTCATTACTTTTTGGTTAATATTTGATGAAAAATTGTCATCTGAAGAAGAAAACTTATGCTAAATTGGTGGATTAGACCGCTGTAGGGAAGAAGTGAAATGAATTGGTTTACCTACATGACAACTGGTATAAACACTGTTTGTTTTCAGTGCATTTCACACAGACATCTGGAATTTCATGACTCCTTCTAAAGTAAGATAATGATATCATTAGGGTTCTGATTAGCACTAATCCAAGGTCATTAAGTATCATAGGAAAGATTTATAATATATAAGATATTATGGGTATGTGTGCAAAGATCAGAACTTGTACAGTCATTTTTTCATTGGTAAATATAAAATATAAAATGAGTAAAACATTCAGTTTTCTAATCTTTTTTTGTTTGTTTTGCATGCTTTTTTCCCCTGCAGCATGTTGATTTTTTTCTTGTTGCATGCTTGGTTGTTGTTTTCTCTTTTCTTCATTTTATCCATTCCATTTTCCATTTATAGCGACAGCACAGTAAAGAAAAGTGATGCAAAAAAGAGAAAAGCACAACAGCATTTATTACAGCCCCCTAATATCCCGCCCCCTCCTCCTCCACCCCCAGGAGCCTCCACAGATACTGACTCTGTCTCAGAAAAATCCCATTCCAGGTATGTTGCATGGAATGTCATAAGAAATTCCCAATCCAGGTATGTTGCATGGGATGTAATAGGTAGATCCGAATTCAGGTAGGTTTGCACTCAGATTGGTACACTTTATCTAAAGTCCAATCATGTTGCGCACTGACTCTTGTAGAGTTACTATTTTTGGAATTCAATATAGCACACTTGAGGTAATTTCACTCGTGCACTCTAATTCTATGAATTATTGTCTGTTGTCTTCGACCAAATCTGTTTATTATATTTGGGAGTGTTGGGTTTGACATTGTTGTGTTTGGGAGTGTCCGAGTGGACATAAATACATTTGGCATTGTTGGATATTGGGCATTGCTCAGACAAGTCACAATGCATTGTTACAGAGCGTTTGCTTGGCCTGATACAAATCATCCAAGAAATGTCACCCCACAGACCTAATAATTAGCAAGGTCATATGGAATTCCAGATAGGTTGTGGATAGAAAATATCACATGTTGATACCCAGATAAGCAATGTATAGCAAAAATCATGTGAAATATTAGATAAGAGGTGAATAGCCCACTTCACTTGTGAAGACCCAGATGAGCAGTGGGTAGAAATTATCACATATGGAATTTACACAATGTCATTCACTTGTGGAAAGTACAGTACTTGCCAAAAATAATAACTTACCCAGAAGCTTTTTAAATAGAATTACAAAAAATAAAGACAACAAATTGATTTATAAGTAAAAAAAACAATTACTAATCAAAACCTTTTTTACTTGAAAATAAGTTTTGTTTTGGAAATTAATTTTTTTTAAAAAAATGTCTGCATTTTTCAACAACAAATATAATATGCTGTCAAAACAATACAGTGTTCAGATTTTGTCTGCATGTGCATGTAATTATGGCAGGTACTGTACAACACGTGGATAGCTCATGTCACAAGGGGAGTTCAAGAAAAAGCATGTAACTTTTGTACTGCTCTTGATATTCCAGATAATGAGAAAATTCTTGATATTGTTCAAGTAGAAAGTTCCAAAAGTTGAGCACAATGTTTTATGTACATTAGACCTATGCACCTCTCTCCTGGTCACACCTTCTTCAGCCTGTATCACTCTTTCCATCCCATACCTCTTCTAGAAGGACTGACAGATAATTTTCATACCTTCTTTAGATGCATCAGTACATCCCTTTGTCCGGCTTGTACTATGTGAACGCTCTT
The DNA here is from genome assembly GCA_030159075.1 of Atrina japonica. Lineage (NCBI taxonomy): Eukaryota > Metazoa > Mollusca > Bivalvia > Pterioida > Pinnidae > Atrina > Atrina japonica. The sequence goes on from BROG01000649.1 coordinate 244,300, forward strand.
GTAATCTGTAATGCATTATTCCTCTTCTTGTGTTCATGATATAATTGATCTGTCTCTTATTGATTATTTTGAAATAATGAGGGACATTTTTTCATCAAAATGAAGTGTACATATATTCAGACATTTCTCCTTTTTCAGCAGTCCTTTGTCTTTTAACCAATCAACTCAATGAATGAAGATTCACGAATCTCAAGTTATTGATCGAGTTACTCTTGAAAAATTATCTCTTCAGAAATATACTGACTCAGTCAATTGTCTTCAAACAACTTACACTCTGTATCTGTCTGTCTGTCTCTGTCTCTGTCTCTGTCTCTCTCTCTCTCTCTCTCTCTCTCTCTCTCTCTCTCTCTCTCTCTCTCTCTCTCTCTCTCTCTCTCTCTCTCTCTCTCTCTCTCACACACACACACACTATGTTTGATATATACTTGCTGTTTTGTGGTGATTTTCTTGCTTGTTTGAATTTAATTTTGATCTTGCTTAAATTTGGTTATTACAAGTAAATGAAATTATTCATGTATTGTTTGGTTGTGGTTTGATTACATTTAACTTCAATTTTAAGGTGGCCCTTTCAGATTCAGATTGTAAGCCCTCCTCCTTCCAAAAGATATTTTCCACTTAAACTTGTACTTATTACTAGCATAATGAGTTAAACATGACTACATCAACTTACATCAATATGATTGACTAATAAACACATTATATGACATTTTTCTTCAGGATGTTATATTGTTTATATGTTTGTTTGTTTGTTTATTATTGTTTAACGTCCCACTCAAGAATATTTCACTCATATGGAGACGTCACCAAATGCCGGTGAAGGGCTTCAAATTTTGGCCTATGCTCGGCACTTACGGCCATTGAGCAGTGAGGGTTCTTTAACGTGCCGACACCTACTGTGACACGGGACCTCCAGTTTTTACTGTCTCATCGGAAAGACAGGAAACCAACCTGTCGCCGGCAAAACTCGACCTCACGATCCAGAGTCGAGTGCGCTACCGACTGAGCCAGGCCGGCTCTTGTTTATATGAAGAATACATGTTAAAACTCTTTTCACTCCCCCCCCCCCCCCCCCCCCCCCCCCCCCCCCACATGTATGTTAAGTCATCAACCCCTGAAAAACAATAGACTCTTTTATAAATCAATGATCTAGACTAGTCCATTGTGTTTTTAGGGGTGAATGAGTTAATTGGGATACAAATTTATAAACATTACAGTGAAAGATACTTTATCAGTTATTAGAAGTACGGTATTAATTCTTTGATAGGAAAAATGATATTTAGAATTAAATTTCATAATTTGAAAAAAAAAATGCATTTCTGATCTGTTAATAAAGTTGTCAAAAGAAAAACGTCTGACATTTTATGTTTTCAGATAACCTGAATCACTTAAATGACCTATTGCAATCAGTTTCAACCTGCTGTTTTATAAGGGGCATTAGGTTTTGGACATTTCCATCACCTCTAAAACTATTTGGCTAATTTTCTTCAAATTTGATCTTAATGGCATGAGTATCACTAAAATAGTGACCCCAGGATTCCAGTAACATCTTTTCAGCATTATGATGTTGAAACTGAGAAATTGAAAAGCACCCACCTGCCTAAATTAGCAAATGTAAATTTTCAAACTTCATTTTGGAATTATGGACATGATCTGGAGATTTTTGGAATTTTTTTTTTAGACATGATAGTGAATCAGAGGACACTGGTTCCACAGTATCACAGACCTCATATGATCCGACAAGACCAAACTTCAAAAGTATGGAATCAGAAATCCCAGATTCTGTCTCCATGGATACTGTCGATACGATAGAATCAAATAGCTCTTCAGGAGCAGGGACCAAGTTTTCCAGTAAAGGTAAGGTCGAAGGTCAAGTGAAGGACATATAAGGAAATATATGCAAAGGAATGTGTTATGTTTGGTTATTTACATATACTTTAATCTATATTGACTCGTTTAAGCATGTTAATTGATGTCTAGGATTAATACATAGATAAATTAACCAATCACCTCTGCATTAGCCAGTTACACTCATCCATTGTTTAACTCAATTCATATATACAGTGAACCTGGCTATTAAGACCACCTAACTGACTGACTCAAAGTTGTCTGATTTTTGAGGTGTTACACTGGAACCTGGCTATTAAGACCACCTAACTGACTGACTCAAAGTTGTCTGATTTTTGAGGTGTTACACTGGAACCTGGCTATTAAGACCACCTAACTGACTGACTGATAGTGGTCTAATTAGTGAGATGTTACAGGATAACCTCGGTATTAATGACTGATTCAAAGTGGTCTGATTAGTGAGATGTTACAGGATAACCTCGCTATTAATGACTGATTCAAAGTGGTCTGATTAGTCGGAAAGTCTCTTAAGTGAGGCCCTGTACTTATCATATATATATATATGTATATAGGAGTGATCTGAAAAGCAAGGTGGTCTCATAAGCAAGGTGGTCTTTAGGTGAGGTTCCACTGTAGATAAATGCAGGGGTGAGACTAAAGGTAGTTTAAATTTGATCTTAGACTGTAAATGATCATCTTTTTATTGACAATGTATGACTTTCAAAGTAGAAGATTTTGTATAAATTCTTTGAAAAATTGTGAAGAGAAGAATGTGAATTCTTGATCTGCTTGTACCAAATCATTATTTAGTGTTATTTCGTTGTATAGCTGAATGTAGCATGATATTCGTTATTTTTGCATGTCAACTCACAAATGTTCAGCCAGTTGCTGCCATTGTCATGTTAACTGAAAAGTTAATATTTATTCCACATAATTTGCAATGGAATTATTATATTGCTTCTCTTCGTGCTGCTGTTATATTGTAGTGTCTCGTGCCAGTTTGGACCCATAACCTGTCAAAATAGGAAATAATATCACTTAGCAACCAACTAGGATTTTTAAAGGGGTCATCTCAAAATTTTGTTTATGAAAATGTTCCAAAATTACTGTAGAATGTAACAGGATATAAATGAATTTTTTAAAAATTCTGCAGTAGACTTTTTGACAATATAAGAATATGATATAAGCAGATCAATGTTCTGTCAAAACAAATGAAAACAATTATATAGTTACCAACAAAACTTTTCTCGGGGGGTCTTGTCAAAGTTTAAGTGTGCTGAAAATTTAAATGAAATGAAAGTAACATAATGCACATCTCACAATGCCATTTTAATTTGTTCTTTTTAGATATCTGAGACTTTATTTTGGTTTCAAACTTTCAATTATATCGATACAAGTCGCATTTTGGTGGTTTTGAGTGCCACTGCAATGATTTTAACCATTATCCTGGTTATTGGTTGAAAAATGGTAATTCCATGGACCGTTTGTGAGTTTAAGCACAAAGGACTAATTTTTTTAATTAGGGTTGCCATCCTTAAAAGAAAAAAATCTCTATTAGAGGTCTTTATTATTTTCAACAAGATTTATTTGAAACTAAAACAAATGTCAATGTAAGTTGAAATAAGATGAAATAATCAACAAAAATATTTTTTGGGTTCATCTTAACATAGCAGAAGACCAGAGACATATGCCTTCAGACTTACGGAGGTAACAGTGGCTGTCCTGACACTTAGCAAGTCTTGAATTACTAACCAACAAGTATCTGTAACAAAAAAACCATTTGTTTTATCTAGGAATAGGACTCCCCAAATTTTTAAAATTTGGTAAAAGTGGTTCTAGTGATAGTAGTGGTGGTGTCGTTCTATTGTCCAACAAGTCTCTTCACAAAGACAGTACGCCCAGTGACGGAGGCATAGTTCTGGTGTCCAAGCGACCACTTGATGTCACCGCTTCCACCGACTCTCTGGATGGTAAGTTAAGTTGTGAAGATTCAGGTTAATTGAGGGTGGTTACACAGGTTCCTAACTCGATAACTTGACAAACTATAAGGCTGAGTACTGTTTAAAGTGAAAATGATATTTAAGGGTTGTTTTTAAAACATAGCCTTGCTGAACCAGTAACCTTGGAATATTTTGGTCACATTGTTTTTTCTTTTCTCTATTTTGAGTTATTTCAAAATTTTGGAATTTTATTGTCTCTTGAGTTCCTTCGTTTATCTTTTCCTTACTTATTCTTTGATATTTTATAGAAGGCACACCTTCTAACAAAAACTTTATTTCTATTATTCTTTACATTATCCATAAGATTATAAAACTGTCCTTTAAAGTTTTGTACGACTACTGACAACACACACAAAAAAAGGAATATTATTCATATAAATTATTCAAATATTACATTTTCTTCTTTGCTTACCATAAATATTGTAAAACATTAAATACAAGTTTATTTCATCTCATTAAATTTCCTTGCTATCATAGACTGGAAGTCCTCTAAGAAAGGTATGTGTAGATCAAGTAGCTTCGGTACTCTGTAACAGGATTTATTTTTTTTTTTTCCATTCATTTATTCATCTGCATATACCTGTGCACTGCTCCTTCCCTTTTGTATATTCTGTACTATGATCCTGGGATTTCAATTGTTTATGTATTGAGTTAGCTCCCCTTTATTGTGCACCTCATTTACAGTTTATATATTACAAGATAGAAAAAGTAGTTTTGTTTCAGTTAAAAGCTGTTTGTATTGTTTTGTTTTGAATAACAAGCATGTATATAATTCAATATTATTTGTTTGTTGTCGTATATGTTATTTATCTAACTGCATCACCTGTTCAAGTGTTGTAGAATAATACGCTAATTTGTATTCTGATAGACTGGTTGTCTTGCATTGAACTTGCAAAGGATACAAGTCTATTTCTTTGATTTGAATCATATAACTTGCTTTAAAGCTGAATATGTATTTTATGTGCTGAAAAAATATTAACTGATCCACCCCTAAAGACACATTTGGACTGGTCTAAGTCATTGATTTACAGATGAGTCCATTGTTTTTCAAGGGTTGATGAGTTAAGGTCAGAATTTAAAAATGGACCAGGTTATGGAAGTTTGAGCCATGAGTTGATATATTATATTTCAAGTTTTGACATTACATTAATTTAGTGTACAGAATCCCGAGTGGTTTCAACATCTTGCCGTATCTTATCTCTGGTGAGCTTGGATTTAAGCCATGCTGGAACCTCACTGATTTGTGGGGAGACCAATTTGTCTGCGAAATTAGATGTTGGGGGGGAAAATGTTATTTTATCCTGCAGGGTGATATGTGCTCATTTCGGATGTGCCAGTACTATTTCTTAAACATATTTTTGCCATCTGCTTTTAAAGAATAATGGATGCAGTGGCTCTTTTATACTGTTTCAACATGAGAGAAAAACAGTCAAACACCACTTTGCGATCTCAATCGGAGTGCACACACATTTGTTTGTCCATGGTGAGGCTTGTTGAGGCTTGCCAAAGTGGTGTATTATTCTCCCCTACAAAAAACCTGCCTTCATCTTGTCACTGAAAAATTGTTGAGTGTGGCATAAAAACCTATTAAGAAAACATTTGTTGGAATATTTACCTTATTTGATATGTTTTTGATAGTTTTATTTGCTTGGGCCTCCAGGGCCAAGTGTTTAGAACATCTACTTTAAACTATGAAGTCTCTTACCTTTGATCATTGTGGGTTCGAGCCCTGTGGGAACCTAAGCAGATTTTTTAAAAAGTTTTCCAGTTTACAGGTAGAAGGTTGGTGGTCTCATACAGGGTACTTTGTAACCGGGTTCTCTCCACGAAAAACTGGCCACCACCATACAGCTGAAAACTTATTGAATGTGGCATAAAATGTCATTCAAATTTAAATTTATTTGCTAACAATACTTGACCAGGTGTTATTGTGCATTTTAATATTGAAAATTTATGTTTAGTTAATTCATTTCATAAATTCATGTGCATATAAAAAAATATATATTCCAGACTGATGTAAATTATAGTAAAAACAAAACCTACATGTATAGCAAGCACCTGTTGGGAAATCCCTTTGTTGTTTTATATGTATATATGAACTGCACTTTGTAAACCAACACTTATGCAATATACCCAGTATATGTATTGTTGTAATAATTATTTGAAATGTTATTTGAATATTAGTGGTGCATATTTGTCGCAAAGTGTGGGGAAAATCAGAGTATCCATGGTAACTGATAAATATGTTCATAGAATACATGTATATAAATCCTCATCTGATTCAAAATTAGTATTCCTTGTACCGTTGGCATGTGTAGACATATTGGGAAATGATGGGTCAACCAACATAGATTAGAAGTATTTTCTATAATTTTCTCACTGAACCTCATCTGATAGTTCTGTGTTTATTCAGTAGATATTTCTCACAGAAAAACAAAAGTATTACATGCGTCTCTTTCATTGTGTCATGTTTATCATCAGATTCAAGAGTGTTTTAATACAATGCTTTATTGGTATGTTCACGGTTTGTAAAAGTGTACCTGTTTCCCACCTTTTTATGTCTCTTTGTTATATGCCTATGGTCTACAATACTTCAGTGGTTAAAATATTCGCTATCATAGCTCAGGTCAAAAAGTATGTCGCCTCTATATGGTGACCTTGCAAAAGTTAACCATATTTTGTCAGAAGTGAGAATACCATACCATTTGGCAGAATGAAAAATGACTTTTTAGACAAAACATACAAAGTGTAAGTATGTAAAGTTGTACTTATTTATGGAATTTGATGTCAGTTTAGTTTACCTGGGTCACTGTGACTCACTCAGGTGGCTTACTGAAATCCATGGTCATTAGATATCTTACATAACGGATGAACATGGTGTGTATATTTTGAAAATTGTTTAAGTTTTGTTTTACCACTACTTCTTACAACTTGAGGTTGTCTAGTGGTAGAGGGGTTGATTCACAAAAGGAGTCACACTGTTCAATTTTTGATTCCAGGTCATACTTAAGATTTTAAAAAAGTAGTAAATGTTCCCTTCACTAAGCACTTGCCATGAGAAAGATTCAAAACCAATGTCTCGTGTCACAGCAGGTAGGACACACTGTAGAATGTTCCCTTCACTAAGCACTTGCCATGAGAAAGATTCAAAACCAGTGTCTCGTGTCACAGCAGGTAGGACACACTGTAGAATGTTCCCTTCACTAAGCACTTGCCATGAGAAAGATTCAAAACCAGTGTCTGGTGTCACAGCAGGTAGGACACACTGTAGAATGTTCCCTTCACTAAGCACTTGCCATGAGAAAGATTCAAAACCAATGTCTCGTGTCACAGCAGGTAGGACACAATGTAGAATGTTCCCTTCACTAAGCACTTGCCATGAGAAAGATTCAAAACCAGTGTCTGGTGTCATAGCAGGTAGGACACACTGTAGAATGTTCCCTTCACTAAGCACTTGCCATGAGAAAGATTCAAAACCAGTGTCTGGTGTCACAGCAGGTAGGACACACTGTAGAATGTTCCCTTCACTAAGCACTTGCCATGAGAAAGATTCAAAACCAATGTCTCGTGTCACAGCAGGTAGGACACACTGTAGAATCCTCATCACTTTGGCATATTTCCATAACACAGCTCAAAATTTGTGATATTTCACCTACAGCTGTTGACCTCTCTGTAAAAGTGTAAAATTCTTGACAATTCATAAAACAGCAATAAAAAGTAATCAACTTCTGATGAGATCATTTCCTGCTAATTCTTTTCAAATTAGGTATGAGAAGAAATGTTGTCTGAAGTGTCACTAGGGTAAGGGTTGTGAATTTCATTTTTGCCTTCTTGTGATGTCACAGGGTGAGACTCTGCTGACCAGTTAGACCCTTTCAACTCCTACAAAACATGAACTGATCTAAAGCAGCAAAAAAGAACTTATTTCCATGTACATAAGAAAAAATTCCTTCATATTCTCAGGATAAAAAATCAATTAACTCTTATATTCATGGAATCAACGCATCTTATAATATATATTTTGAGCCATTTTTTTCATCTAGAGTCTGCAAGTAAATAAATCCTGGTGCATTTTGTCATACTAAGTTATTAATCTTTACAGCTATTAGCACAGTTAGTGACGTTTCTTCATCTTACATGGTACAAGAATATGATGACGAGGACGGCAAGAAAACAGTTTTCTCCCTCAACATCTCAGGAACGCCAGCTACTGAGGTATGATAATTTACATGTACACTCTGTTATGATTTTTGGGTACATTCATTTTACACCAATCTGATCCATGTTGGATCCTTCGAGTGGGCTGGGTAGTAGGAGAGATGATTTGGTTGTCACGAGTTCAGTCATGTGGGTTTTCTCTGTAAACACTGGTTTCTTCTCACAGTAAGCACTGCCTGACAGCAACATAGGTGCCAAGAAGAGATATTTGTATAAGTTTTAATACTTGTTTATTAGTCTTTATGAAATGAAAAAAGTTTATTAGTCTCTATGAAATGAAAAAAAGTCATATTTTATGCTGTTAGATTTCTTTCAACCATGGCAAAAACAAAAAAACAAAACAATGTTTGTATTGTGTTTTACTGACACATGGTGAAAAAAACCTAGAGCGGGTCAGAAGGCAATTTTGATTTTTAAAAATATTTTACACAATGATTTAGAACTTTACCAGACTGTAAAGAGCCGGCCTGGCTCAGTCAGTAGCACGCTCAACTGTTGATTGTGAGGTCATGAGTTTGAGTTTAGCCAGTGGCAGTTCAGATTCCTGTCCTTTGGATGAGATAGTAAATACCGAGGTCCCGTGTCACAGTTGGTGTTGGCACATTAAAGAACCCTCACCACTGATTGGCAGTTAATTGGTGATAAGACTATCAATAAATCTAAGACTAAGAGAGTGTGCAGTATGTCATGTGACACAAGCTTGGATCATCGATGATTAGAAGCACGATACCAGCCATCAAATATAGTTATTACAACATCTAAGATTATTTGTACTGTACTTCAACAACAAAAAATATTTTATTTATAATCAAACATGCAAGGCATTTACCTCAAGGTCTAAGTTGTCACAAAGCACATGTAATGGCAGACGTACTTCTGAAAGTAGTGTAAGAAATGGAACCGAAGAGACTGGTATTTAAATAATAGAAGAAAAAAAAATTTTTTTTAATTATAAACAAAGTTATTATCTATTATTCAACTGGTATATGTATAAACTTGCAAAATTCATACAATATATATTAAAAAGGCATACAGTGTAATCATCACTGCAAAAAAGCTTGCAGCATGTAAGATAAAGAACTGAAAACAATTTTGTATTTTTTTAAGACCTGAAAATTGAACTCAAAAGTGTCCCAGAAAATGTCCCAGAATTTTCAATATTTGTCCCAGAAAAAATCCCAGAATGACCTCCAAAAAATATGGCATGTATGCCGTAGACAGTTTATAATGTATTTTAAGTCATCGGTTAATAATACAATTAATATTTAAAACATGTAAATGTAAATGCCATTTGCTTTTTACCAAATAAAGATTGTTTTCTATTTATCTTTGTAGGATAATTCTCCAAGTAAGCGATTAGCAAACCAGTTTCACTCTTGTTCAATATCCGAATGGACTATAGAATACGTGTGTCACTGGTTGATGGGGTTGGAGCTGGACAAGTACATCCCAATATTCCGTGAGAAAAATATTACAGGTCCAGTCCTCCTTCAACTTGATGGGACCAAATTAAAGGTATGTGTGATACACCAGGTACTACACTTTTTCTGTTTATGAGAATCCATTGTGATGCATGGTATGGTTAATTTGTCAACCAGACAATAGTACAGTATGGCCAGCTCAGTTCCTAGTAATTCTAGTGTACAAATAAATTTCTAGCTACTGTAAATCCGGTTATACTTGCAAGATTTTTATTTATGCGTAATTTCTGAAGTATAACATTAGTATGATGAAATATGCATTCAAAATCGCAAAAATATCATCTTGCGAATAAATTTAGAACTTGTTTATCACGAAAAGAAAGTCCCACAAAAATTTCTGGATTAACAGTATATGCTATCTTGATTCAGTTTAAAAACTCAAATGGAAAGTAATGATGACAGTGTTTATATATGTAGGTCATATTGGACATAGCTAGCATCTTAAGCGTAGGGACCTCCATGTCGGAGTGGTTAGAGCATTGCGTTTTAAATCATGTCATTCCTTACTTCTAGTCAGCGCAGGTTCGTGTCTCAGTGGAACCTCAGCTGAGATTTTAAGAGAAAGTTTGCTAGCTTATCTACCAGTGGTCTTTTCCTGGGTGTATTGTAACCAGGTTCTCCTCTCAACCATTAAAAACTGTCCAGCACCATATTACTGAAAAATTGATGAGTGGGTAACAAAAACTGTGAAATAGTTCAGCCTTAAAGCTTGAATATTACTGAGAATTTTACTTGACTTGTCCTGAAATATGTTAAACTGGCCAAGGTATGAATATTCTCAGTCATCTGATGCCTAAAGTAAATAAATTCACAATTTACATAAAGTGTCTGAACTTGCTGAAATTTAAAGATGCCAGTTTAGAGTATCCGAGTCTGAAATTTCCAGATTTACTCACTACACAAGCTCAACTATCTTTTCATAATTTTAAGATAAAAACACACAAGATTTATTTTTTAACTGGACATTTTTGTACATTTTGTATAATTGTAAATAGTTACGAAATATATTGCTCATGTGAAGAAAGCGTCAGAAATATTGAAAAATTAAGGTACCGTACTCAACGTATTTATTCATTTTTTTTATTGAAAATCATAAAGTGTGATGCAAAAATTTATATATGAAGGATGAAAAATTATAATGTTTCCAAATTATCAGACCCAAAAGTTTTACAAACGATTATATAGTCAAAATAATAAAATAAAAGTTGAGATGGAGTACTGAGTAAATTTGGGGATTTCCGGCCCTGGTCTACATTACATATAAAGTCTTTAGAGGATTTTAGTTTATCTTTAGAAAGTTGAAAGTGCTTATGCTATCGGCCTGATATAAGCACACACTTAAGATGATTGGTTGAGGTCAGGTTTATCCGCTTCTGATGTGCATACATCAAATACAATTTGCTTAGCATATAGAGTATACACAGGTCTTACATGTTTACTTCAAATGATGGACTAGTTCAGGTTAATTGAGTGAGGTAAAATATGTTGGTGTGAGGCAAGCTGTGTAGTCTTTGATTACTGCATGTTTCATCAAAGCAGAGGACATGTGATTCCTAGTCTAGGTTTTGTGAATTCCTCAAGACAAAAAGTAACTGTTCCTTCACCAATGGCATGATATAGGTATTGGATGCCAGGGATGAGACTTAGAAATGAGGTTTAGTGCCACAGTATGTACACACTGAATTGGCCCACAACATAGGCAAAAAATTGTGGCTTTTCTCCCATAGTAAAGGCAAAACATTTAGACTTTTGACTTATAATAAAGGCAAAAAAACCTGTAGTAAAGGCCAAAAATAGTGCCTATTTATATGCCTGTTGAAGACAATGTATTATGGTATGGTGTTGTCCGTCTGTCTGGTTGTTTTATGGGATAACCCGAACAATTATGGCCCGATTTTCATTATACTAGGTAGAAAGCTTCATTGCATGAACCATTCAGATGATTTTGTAAATCATGAAATTTCAACTATATTTGGTTGAGTTATGCCCCTTTTATTGCCAAATATGGGCATTATGTACAAAATGCAAGAACTTTTTGGTATTTCCTTCAATTCCTACCAAATTGGTATGGTACCACAACAAGCATTAATGTTTAACATATATTATGAGTTTTGTTGTCATGTTTCAACTTCCCATGGCATTGGAGTTATATCCCTTTGTGACTGGTTTTCATCACTTGTCACCTGGTGATACAGATTGCTGCATACATCATATGTATGCCCCTTTCCAGCAAAATGGGGATTGGATTTGGCGTATCATGTGCTCGTGGCACTCTTGTTACCCATATAGTAAGTGCCTTTTTACCCATAGTAGGGGCCAAAAATAGTGCCTTTTTACCCATGCTAGGCAAAAAGTTTTGTCTTTTATAGCCAATGACATTGCCTTATCAGTTAAAATATGCAGACAATAATAGTGGGTTTTCTTGTTATAAAATTATTTTTGTTTTCTACAGACAATGGGAGTTACTAGCAGTAAAGATAGGGATTTGTTTAAAAAGAAGATAAAAGATATCAAGCTCATGATGGAAAAGGAAAAGAAATTACAGGAGAAAGAACGAAAGGCCAAGGAAAAAGAACAGAAGAAACAGTCCAAGAAAAAATAGCAAGAAGGAATTTCTAGCTGTTTACAAATTTTGATATTGTGATAAAAGACATTTATTCATTATAACATGTAATCTTACTTCTCACATGATATGCAGCCTGGAGCTGTAATAGGGCCTTCATATGTTTCTGATCATCTGATGCTTCTATCTAGAACTGATTTATCACTTGTTGAACAAATGTTTCCATGGAAACAGGAGATTATTCAATCACTGATGTACTCATGTTGATGCCGATATAGTAAATCTGTTCATCTGTATGATCTTTCCATGCTGGCTGGATACTTACAGCTGTTTCCAGTTTTCACAATTTTCTGAAACAAATTATGTTCACATTTGAAAAAAAACTAATTGTTTGTTTTAGGTAATCCTTTATGACCTTGACATTTTCACTCTATAATCAATAATGTATGCCAAGTTTGGTCACAATTAAGTAAGATAGATATAGGAGTCGAGATAGGTGATAGTAAAGGATGTATTATTTGTATGTGTGTGCCATTTTAGTATAATATCATTTTAGAGTATTATATATTTGCCTTATTAAAAAGGTGATCGTTATTAAGCGGTTTTTTTTAAAAATATTTTTTGATTGACATGTCTTTGTATATTTCTGTTGTGATTCTGGGTACAGTGTATTGAACAGAATCATGGGGAGAGAATATTTATGGACATTATTCAGGGAGTTGACAATTGGACCATTCTTTCCAAGAATATTATGTTTGTCTAGCATCATTTCCAGCAGTGAGCCAGAAAACTAATCAGCACGGAATACTCTTTAAAGATTTTTGAAAACATTTTTGATTTATTTCCGTATTTCATCGTTCATGTTTGTACATAAGCTTATGTATAATCTTTTATTGTATGCTTGTAAGTCCTAGATAATCTGTTGGTTGATTTTGTTGGTTGTCACGGTAACATTGTTATTTTCTTTGGTATAAGATATGATGGGTTCTGTATTTCTTGTTGTCATGATTTGGATGTTTTCATCAAAACATCTCAATATTCACATAAACCACCATTTCCCTTGGATAGGGGACAGATGCCCTTTATATAGAGGCCATTTTTATCACAGATGGTATGTGAAAGTCAAACTTAACCGAGATGTTAACTTCTTAAAAGATTGTTTTGCCTGACCACCATGATCTAGTGTCTCAATAAAATAAATTGTCTCTTTGACTATGATCAAGTGTCTCTGTAAATATGATCAAGTATCTCTGACTATGATCAAGTGTCTCTGTAAATATGATCAAGTATCTCTGACTATGATCAAGTGTCTTTTTGAATCTGATCAAGTATCTCATTGACTATGATCAAGTGTCTTTTTGAATCTGATCAAGTATCTCATTGACTATGATAATCATATGTATAATAGTAGTATTTATTGACAATTAAATAATTCATTCTAATAGGATTGGGGGCAAGTTTTAAATTCCCCATTCATCCAAAAATGCCAGTCAACAATTTTTGTATTTAAGTTTGACTGATAAGGATGACTCGGTAGATATTTGCTGTAAATCTTAAAATCTGAAAATTTGCATTAAAGACTAGTTTTATGTTCACCTTTTTTACCTACTTTTCAGTGTCAAAAGACAGAATAGTGGGGCAAAACATTTTCGAATTTTCCCATGGAATTATTTGCAATTTTCGCACTTACTTTTTTGCATTTACAATGGTGAAATTAATCATTCAAAGTTTTTTGGTTGATTTTTGCACAATTTAATTTCAAATTTTTATTGAATTGTCTTTTCACTAGTTTTTTGCATTATTACTGCAAATTTTTCACTATGTTGGGAAGAAACACGATGTTGTTAACACAGGTAAACATTGCTCCGTATAAGGCATAGAGATAAACAAAATGATTTTATCTTATCTGGTGTAGGGCAATTGATAAGTTTTACACCACGATGAACATGTATAGAAAAGGAACCGATAAAGGTTATAGCATATAGAACTATGACATTAACTCTTTTCTACAAACAGTAATTACGTAGATAATGGACATAATTACACAGAAAATTGAAATATCACACATTTGAAAATGTTATTTTAAAGTATGTATCATATAATCAAAGGTCATACAAATTATCAGCATATGTGTGAAAGTTGTAAAATTTAAGATTTACTAAATAGTTTTGTCTCAATGATTTACCAACTAGGGGTAGGTTCTTGTGATATTTTATATTATGGAATCAGTTGTCTGCTCTGGTATGCTGTGTAAATAATATAAATATAAAAAATCTCCGATACCAAAGTATAAATTTGAGCATGCTCAGGAGTCTTATACAAATCTGTATTTTAATTTTCGTAAAGTGTGTTGTGTATTTTTGACAGTTGTACTTATTTTTATTAAAATTATGTACACATAAACAAATTCTTATACTCCTAAAAATTTAGTACCAAGCTTACTTACTATTATACCCCCAAAATTTTATATATAATTCAAAGATGCTTTCGAGCAAAATAATTTGAGAAAAATATGCACAGGTAAAAACAAAAAGATTAATTTCTATAAGTTTTTCCCAAATAAATCTAGCATTTATGTCCAATTTGTTAGGATTTTGTGCCTTAAATCACAGTGTCACTTATGTTCTGTCAGGGAGGATTTTGACCTTAATTTGACCTAAGTTAAATTTTGCTGGAAAATTTTTCTGTTGACTATCATATCTCCTCTATTATTAACACCTGTTATCAACACATGACTGAAATCAATTTGCATAGGAAACTATCAAATTAAACAGAGCTGAGTGTTACCTTTGTCAAGTCAAAACTGATAATTTAAATTATTTGAACGATGATCACATATTATTTCCAGTCAAACGCACCTTAATATTTAAGGAACAAACAATATTTTCCCTAATGTCGGTATTTGTTCTGTTCATCAGTTATATACTACATAGTGTATTGTCGGTAGAAGTGTAACTCTCCAATAGTGACAAGTTTACAAACGTTACAAAGACAAGAAATTGGAAAGGAATGAAAGGGGTTTAGGTAAGTTCTTTGTTAGTATGCTCATGTCATTTATCATAGATGTTTTGTTTGATAGTTTATTTTGTTACAGTTTTGTTTGTTTTGTTACTTTTGTAAGGTGTGTGACAGGGTGGTTGTTTTTTGCGTTGCTTAAATAAGCTTGTTTTCTATGTTGAGTCTCTGTTCTATATCGTATCATGGTTTTAATCCCAGCACTTGTCTCAATTCTGGTGCTTTCCATGATGTAAGCAATATTTTGGTGCATATAAAATATATGTGTATATGGTTCACCAGTGCAGTTGATCAAGTGTAAATATTTATATTGAAAATAATATAAAGGAACAATTATGTACTATATATATAGATATATATATATCAGTGGTATTTTCTTTCCTTTTTGTATGTATTTGTAAAGATAATTAACTTTTGCTTGATATGTAATATGTATTCTAGATCATGTGTTGTAATCTATGGTTGTGTAAACTCATGTTTCTTTTTTTTTTCTCGCAGACATTTTTCACATGCCAGAAATGAACAAAGCCACTTATTGACATAGTTATCTCTCCTTGATGATATTGCTACCTTTTAGTCAAACTTTCAACATTGTCTTGCATGATACTCAAACTTTCAACATTGTCTTGCATGATACAATACATAAGTGTGTGTAATTCAAGAATGAGTCAATTAATTCTTCTACATTGTGGTATGTTTCGATGATATATTTTGGAGTGATGTAAATTACATTCTTTTAAATTTTAATTTGATTAAAATGGGATGTGTTGGGTTCATGACATTTTTTTAAAATCCATAAACCAACACTCGTGCAGAAATTGTTGTAATTGGTGTTTTAGAACCTTGGATCCTCTACAAAAACAAAGGATTGGCCTAAATTTTATAGAATCATAAACTATATCATCCAGTGATATAGTCCAATTATCTTGTTTTTTGTTTAATTAAGGGGAGATAACCGACAGAACACGACAACAGGCACATACACTAACAGGTTGTCCAAAATATATTTTAGTGTGTAAATGCTTGTAAGATACATATTTGTAATATTTGTTTATGAGATGCAGCATATTTTTATATGATGTATACATATTTTGCTGCATTTTTAGCATTGTGAGTAATTTTTCGCATCATACGTTTGACATTGAATGACAATAATACTAGGCATGGTGATTGACCACATCTCTATAATGTCTTTACATTTCTGTCATTTCTAAGTACTGGTTTACTATGATCAAATAGACAATCGCTCATTCGAAAAAAGTAAAACATTGATTTCAAGAGAGATTTTAAAAATGGGGTATGATGTATTCGCAAAGATATTCAAATTTGAAATGAAAATCTGTATTTCCATAAATAGTGATGAATAGGGTTCTTTTTTTTCATTAAAATTGATATTGTTAGGAAAAATATATAGTAATTACAATTTTAATTAATGCTCTGATCCAAGTTGACATCTGAATTATTCCTACTTAACATGTAGCACATTCACTCTGAATCATCCATATTTTGTGACGCGAGGTAAAAGACCTAAAATTTGTCATGACATTCTTTTTTCAGTTGACTTCTCCAAACAAGGCTTAACTCATTCACCCCTAAAGACACATTTGGGCTGATATTAGTTATTGATTTACAGAAGAGTCCATTGTTTTTCAGGGGTTGATGAGTTAATTGCTTTCATAGTGATGTAGGAGCAACCAGCTAAATATTTTATAAATCTGATTCCCCACATACTATAACAAAATGGCTTCTTGTAAAACCATAGCAACTTAAATGCTTTTCCATCATGCTTATGTTTTATAAAAAGTTTTCAGAATATTGCAATAACTTTTAACTAGTTGTATCTCTATCAAACTATGTTTGTCACTAAGATTTGAAGATCATAGATATTTGGACACTCATCTACAAATCCTCTGTATTCTAAATATTTTCTGGCTCTATTGAAAATTAATATTCTGAAGCGCATATTTCGGTATATATTACAGTATCGAGATGCAGTGTTAATCATTTGCAGTCCTTTCATTCTCCAAATCTTCTAATTTTGGTGTTTATAATGTATGTTATTTTATGATATCATGGGTTCCGAAGAAAGAGAAATTGTTGGTATCTTTAACAATTCTTTGATATCGTTTTGACAACATTATTTCTGTTTTGCAATGAAAGGCTTAATATCATTTATATTGGTTGTGAATCATTTCGCATGTAAGAATGGAACAAAGGGATTTTCTAATTTATATATAATTATCTAAGTTTGAAATGATGAGTATATACATTTTTATGGCAGATACTTACAATAAGTATTTTTTTAGAGTTCTCCAGTGAGTTTCTACTATTAGATTTCCAGTCATTCCCTGTATCTGTAAAATAGATTTTTTCATTTGCACATGAGAAACCAGTGTTAAAAAATGATTTAATTTAATAAAGATAAGAATGGATTTCCTACCCTTATTTACTCACAATAGGTAGTTCTTATTAAGGACTTGTATTTGTTCAACAGTAAAAAAAAATTAAAAATATCACATGTAGACCTTTTATAACCATTTATTTTAAAGGCGTACACATTTTGCCCGTAGTATATATTGCCCAAGTGGGCATTTTTGTACAAATGATACGTCTGCTAATACTTCCAGTGATTGTCATCGGACAAGTGATTTAACAGCTTGATTAAGGAGGTCACAGGTGTAAAAGTAACATATCGACATTAAATGGAGAATTGTCAATTTCATATACATATTAAAATAGGATGTTCATGTCAGTGTACCATGTACCGGAAATTCATGAAATGTGATACAAAATAAACATATATGGAACTTTTCATACTTTGTTTTTATCTTCATTGTAAAATACCTAACAAGATGTCTTTTGAGGTATTTTTCACAGAGTAACAGGAACTAAGACAGGTTTGGCATAATGCTTAGAGCATCTCACTTCAAACATTGAAGTCTCTTACCTCTTGTCAGCGCTTGCTCAAGTCTAGTGTGAACTTAAGCTGATTTTATGAGAAAGTTTGCCAGATAACTTGCGAGAGGCTGTTGGTCTCATCCTGGGTACAATGTAACTGGGTTCTCTCGTCCACCATTAGAAAACTGCCACCACCATGTAACTGAAAAATTGTAGAATGCAGCATAAAGTAACAATAAAACAAAAACAAAAGTAAGAAAGGTAGTAAGGTCAAGCTTGTTTTCGCTTGAATCTGTTTTGAAAATTACCATAGTGGTTGGACAAAGCTACATTGACTTTAACTCGCCAACCCCTGAAAAACAATGGACTGTTCTATAAATCAACGACGTGGACCGGCCCAAATGTGTCTTTAAGGGTGAATTAGTTAAACAATAATTTAAAATTCAACACTTTTGTTATCCATAGACAAGTGTCGAAGGATAATCTGTTTTACCCCTTGATTGTCCACCTTTCCTGATTGCCCACCTTTTTGTCAGTTCAGAGGCAGGGTATAGGTCTACCAAGATAGTGTGACACATCTGATTTCTATAAGAAACCAAGTAAAAATGAAGAAATACCAATGGATAATCGAAACTCAAATCCATTGGATATAAAAATGGTCTCAATATGAAGAACAATTACGAATCCGAAACGGGACCTGGCGTCCAGAAAGACAACTGAAATGCTGTTATAATAATAAAGTCTACAACATACGATACACATCAGAATTGAGGGTCTGGAATTATCAAATTCATTCAGCACTAAAATTTCAACTTTATTTTCTTTTATTTGGACAATATACAGTTATTTGTAAAACCATTGAATGTGACTGCCTAGGATACACTTATTGTTTTTTTTTTCATCACCATAGAACCATTTGGTCACATTGTTTATTTCTCAAAGTTGAGTTTTTGTGATGTTTTTTTATGATTTTTCCCCTAACAATAATTTTCATGAATTATAATTATATAATATACATGTAAATAAATTATTTGTTTTATCTTAATTCACAAAAAGTTAGTTAAACTTTACTATTGCGGAGTGAATTTGATGACTTTGGGACATAACACGGAGATATATCCTACAGAGAAACTGAGATATCCCACAAATAGGGAGATCTTATACATTTGTGACGTGGGCGCCCTAAGAGACGAAAGTGTCAATAGTAGCGATGTCCTCAACACTACAATGTATAACAAATTATACAATGAAAACTGGACAAACACTAACCTTTGGAAATGAAAATCCAGAGGTGGAGTCGGGTATCGAGAAGTTGTGATTCCAGCTTTCCATGTGGTAGCCGCCATTTATTTAGTCCGTTGTAAAAATCGAAGTCTTCAAATGCCCTAAGTAATCAAGCTCAACTAACTTTTTATCGTCTTAAATTACAAATGCATTGTATACTTGTCAAATGTAAATGATGTAAATTATTTACTTCAGAAATAAGAAAAGCTGTGTTCATACTAAAACATATCAAATAGATACCAAAGTATAAATCAATAGAATGTCCAGGACATAGATACAAATCCGGTAAAAATGAACAAACACGGACCTCTGGAAACCAAGAGGTGGGATCAGGTGCCATGGTGGAGTAAGCATCCCCTGTCGACCGGTCACACCCGTCGTGAGTCCACAGTCAAGTCTAATGAAACAAGTGAGGAGTGTATCCTCGTCACAATTGTTACAGACGTCTCAACAACCGCCAACGAAAAGGCAACTCAACATTTCACTTAGTGAAATAGAGTAGTCGCAAACAAGACTATTATACCGACCGTAAAATTTGCGGAACGTTGACATCAAACGCGGTTTTCGATATCCCTGTGTCAATAATTTGTCAGTGAGTAGTTTACCTCTGTATATGAAATCTTCATATGTTGTGCACGCCCTGGCATATCGGATCATTTTGAAATATAAACTCCATATGCGGGTGACTGAGGGATATTACTACTTAAATGTGGAAAATTTACGATGGGAAAGCCGAAATCGTCGCGTTTATCGTATAGCTTAGTTGCTTATTTCCCGTCTGTGTTTATATTAAGTAAAATATCTAAGTATGAAGCGTGTGTGCTTGATTCTGTTGTATCTTTAATTTCTAGTTCGCTGGGATATATCGCATTGACATATGTATGAAAATTGTCATTATTAATTGACAAAACGTCGTCGATATATCTAAATGTGAAATTAAAGGACACCGCTAGCTTTTTCTTCTTTTGATTCAGCAGTTTCTGAATGAAGTCTGCTTCGTATGAATAAAGGAACAGGTCGGCCAATAAAGGAGCACAATTGGTCCCATAGGAATGCCGACAGTTTGTTGAAAGACCACGTCTCCGAACATTACAAATATATTGTCTATTAGAAATTCCAGCATGTTTTTTATATCAACTTCAGTATATTTATGTGTAGAATCAGAGTGGTGTTTGACGAAATAAGTATCATGATAGCCAATCACTAGATATTTAAATTTTCGGGTACCACCTTTTGTGAAAAAGCAGTTGTCTATGATGCTAAAAAGTCTTTCTTTTAATTTTTTATGTGGAATAGTAGTGTAAAGAGTAGAGAAGTCATAAGTTTTTATACCGTGAATTCGAGAAAAATTGTGTGCCTTTAAATTTTCTAAAAGCTGTTTAGAATTTTTAAGTATCCACATCTGATTTACACCGCTTCTGGAATAAGCAACTGTACAGTATTGTTGAAGTTTCTCCTTAATGGCTGTCAATATCTTGGTAAGGAGTAAAGATAAAGGTTTGGTAGAACATTTGCTGGATCCTGCTATGTATCTTTGCTTATATGGGGTTTTATGAAGTTTAAGTATCCAGTATAAATGTGGTAGCTCGAAATCGGTATCCGTTGTAGGTATATTAAATGAGCGTAATACGGACACGTGATTTTGAAGGATCTCGTCCTTTGAAAGTGAGCTACGTGTGTATGTAGGATTTCCAGAATTCGTATTAAACCCAAGTTCTTCTAATAAACAATTATAGTAATGTGCCTTACAAATAAAAACTATATTATTTGAGGCTTTGTCTGCTGGTACTAGTACATATTGGTCATGTAACCTATCCAGTTCAGTTACTACTTCTGGATCATTAAATACAGAGGGATAACGTGTTTTCATAGTCCCTTTAAGCTTTCGAATACGCGATTTTATCAACCACCGTATGACCTTCAGCCATTCAGACAAAGTGTCTGGTTCTACGTCATCATGTTAAATTAAACAACATATTAAACAACATACTCCAGACACTTACATTTGATATTCAGTCTGTTGATTTTATGGACTCTGTGCGAGTTTGTGCGCAAATCACTAAGAAATTAATTAAGATCGCCATTCTTTATTTAGTTTTTAGTTTAACACATTTTATTTCATTAATAGAAATGGGATTGGGCATAAGTTTTTCCAACATTATTTGTGTCCTGTCCCTAGTATGATGACAACAAAAAATGTGTCCATTCTTAATTAACTACAGGTTTTTGAGCTACAGTTACGGACATGAGATTCGTTTCTGTATTTTTTTTAAATTTATTTATCATTGGATTACACATTTTCTTTATATTTTATGGGTCAATTATGACTATTAGAACATACAATTCGTAGTTAAGACGTATATTTTGTAGCATGTATGATGCGCAATTGTTATATCAATCATCACATGCTAACTTCGCTGGAAACAAATGAAGAAGCCTGTCACCTATTGGAAACACCCACTCCCATACAAACGTCAATTTTATTTAAAGAGTTTATCACACCTCGCGTCTTCCTTCCGTTAGGTTGATGATGATATATTCGCTAAGAACATTTCTCATTCAACAGTCGTAGATTAAATGAGTTAAAACAGAAATCTGAAGAGACAAAAATGGGAGTTTGTTGTGCACGTTCCGGTAAGTACAATTTTGGCTTCATTTAATACTTTTTGTTACATAGTGTTTTTGTGTATCTGTAATTGGTTTAATTTAGAGAGACTGTAGTTAAAAGAGATTATCAAGATTTTTAGCAGTTTGCAAGAAAATAAATTGGATAAAATTTATAAACCATATCATTTCTGTTTCATTTATGTTGAAACGAAATTTTCTTTGCCTAATCAACCAATTAAAATAATTAACTGAAATCTGTGTAATACCATAATTTGTTTTATCTAAGAATAAATGATAGTAAAATATCGGAAATATTCTATATTTATGTGGGTTTTTATTAATTTGTTAACATCAGTAGTTCGAACACCTTGGATGCCAATTCATCTCAATAATTCATGATCTCGTGACGGTTTTAGCCATTTCCAATCATTCCATTTCTCTTCGACTTTGGTACTCTTCATTGTCGACCGATCAAGCGTTATTGCTTTTGTTTTTCAATATCGTTTAACTTATAGGTTTTGAAATATCTTCAGTTTGTTTCAATACGACAATGTTTGAGAGGGTCGAAGTTGGTTTTGGAGTTCTATATCGAAAAATGTTTAAATGTTTTTTTTTTTACTTTGATAAATGATTATCCATCATCAAGTAACTGCGGTGTTGTAATTTTGGACAGCAAAATATGTTTTCCCATAGAATTGTTAACGTTGTCATGGTGAATATTTAACACTGTCGTCATTATGTGGGAACCTGTTTTACTTTGTCGCTCAATATTACAGGGCTGCAGTTAAGCAAAACGTTTTTGTTGACTAAATTATATTTTCACGTGATTTTCAAGCTGACAGTGAAGGGTTTGAAGACGTTTTGGAATAACTTTAACCACAACCTACAGTATTACTTGCATATACATTTTCAGCTGTAGTGCGGGTGGTTGATCGTGTTCGAGTGGTCACAGTATTGCGCTTTAAGCCAGGGGCCTCTCATTTCTAACCAGCATGGGTTAGTGTCCCAATCTGATTTTGTTAGAAAGTTTGCCAGTTTGCTTCTGGAAGACTAGTGATCTCTTCCCGGATAAATTGTAACCGGATTTTCCTGCTCAATCATTAAAAACTGGACGCCACCATATGACTTATACATTGTTGAGTGTGGGGTCAAACACCAACTGATAAAACAAAACAAATGAGAGTGATTCCAAAAATTCCTTACTAAGTTCTTGATCGAAATTCTAGCCTAGTTAAACTCAAGTAAGGTTTTCTAGTGTTGATATACGGGAATATAAAATGATGATTTATATGCAATTCGGTGGCCAGGGCATTGGGTATTTCGATTAAGACGTAAACATTATCAATCACAAATTTGTAAAGATGCATTTACATGTATATAAAAAACAGTATTACATGTATATAGTTTTTACTCAGTAATACCCGTTTAAGACGGCATTAACTTGTTTTTTTTTTTAATTTTCCTTTTTAACTTCTTAGATTAATATACAATAACAAAACAGAGATATACACAGGCATAAAATTTCATAAATTCATATAAATTTTGTGAAAATTACTTGAGAAACTCAGTTTGGCAACTATTCACTTACAATTGATTAATTTAACCTGACTCTGTGTTTGTGTATACAACACTAGACCTGACTCTGTGTTTGTGTATACAACACTAGACCTGACTCTGTGTTTGTGTATACAACACTAGACCTGACTCTGTGTTTGTGTATACAACACTAGACCTGACTCTGTGTTTGTGTATACAACACTAGACCTGACTCTGTGTTTGTGTATACAACACTAGACCTGACTCTAACACTAGACCTGACTCTGTGTTTGTGTATACAACACTAGACTTGACTCTGTGTTTGTGTATACCACACTAGACCTGACTCTGTGTTTGTGTATACAACACTAGACTTGACTCTGTTTTGTGTATACAACACTAGACCTGACTCTGTGTTTGTGTATACAACACTAGACCTGACTCTGTGTTTGTGTATACAACACTAGACCTGACTCTGTGTTTGTGTATACAACACTAGACCTGACTCTAACACTAGACCTGACTCTGTGTTTGTGTATACAACACTAGACTTGACTCTGTGTTTGTGTATACCACACTAGACCTGACTCTGTGTTTGTGTATACAACACTAGACTTGACTCTGTTTGTGTATACAACACTAGACCTGACTCTGTGTTTGTGTATACAACACTAGACCTGACTCTGTGTTTGTGTATACAACACTAGACCTGACTCTGTGTTTGTGTATACAACACTAGACCTGACTCTGTGTTTGTGTATACAACACTAGACCTGACTCTGTGTTTGTGTATACAACACTAGACCTGACTCTGTGTTTGTGTATACAACACTAGACCTGACTCTAACACTAGACCTGACTCTGTGTTTGTGTATACAACACTAGACTTGACTCTGTTTGTGTATACAACACTAGACCTGACTCTGTGTTTGTGTATACAACACTAGACCTGACTCTGTGTTTGTGTATACAACACTAGACTTGACTCTGTTTGTGTATACAACACTAGACCTGACTCTGTGTTTGTGTATACAACACTAGACCTGACTCTGTGTTTGTGTATACAACACTAGACCTGACTCTGTGTTTGTGTATACAACACTAGACCTGACTCTAACACTAGACCTGACTCTGTGTTTGTGTATACAACACTAGACCTGACTCTGTGTTTGTGTATACAACACTAGACCTGACTCTCTGTGTTTGTGTATACAACACTAGACCTGACTCTGTGTTTGTGTATACAACACTAGACCTGACTCTAACACTAGACCTGACTCTGTGTTTGTGTATACCACACTAGACCTGACTCTGTGTTTGTGTATACAACACTAGACCTGACTCTGTGTTTGTGTATACAACACTAGACCTGACTCTGTGTTTGTGTATACAACACTAGACCTGACTCTGTGTTTGTGTATACAACACTAGACCTGACTCTGTGTTTGTGTATACAACACTAGACCTGACTCTGTGTTTGTGTATACAACACTAGACCTGACTCTGTGTTTGTGTATACCACACTAGACCTGACTTTGTGTTTGTGTATACAACACTAGACCTGACTCTGTGTTTGTGTATATACAACACTAGACCTGACTCTGTGTTTGTGTATACAACACTAAACTTGACTCTGTGTTTGTGTATACACACACTAGACCTGACTCTGTGTTTGTGTATACAACACTAGACCTGACTCTGTGTTTGTGTATACCACACTAGACC
This sequence comes from Atrina japonica, assembly GCA_030159075.1. NCBI lineage: Eukaryota > Metazoa > Mollusca > Bivalvia > Pterioida > Pinnidae > Atrina > Atrina japonica. Next base: position 269,472 of record BROG01000649.1, read on the forward strand.
TGACTCTGTGTTTGTGTATACAACACTAGACCTGACTCTGTGTTTGTGTATACAACACTAGACCTGACTCTGTGTTTGTGTATACCACACTAGACCTGACTTTGTGTTTGTGTATACAACACTAGACCTGACTCTGTGTTTGTGTATACAACACTAGACCTGACTCTGTGTTTGTGTATACAACACTAGACCTGACTCTGTGTTTGTGTATACAACACTAGACCTGACTCTAACACTAGACCTGACTCTGTGTTTGTGTATACCACACTAGACCTGACTTTGTGTTTGTGTATACAACACTAGACCTGACTCTGTGTTTGTGTATACAACACTAGACCTGACTCTGTGTGTTTGTGTATACAACACTAGACCTGACTCTGTGTTTGTGTATACCACACTAGACCTGACTTTGTGTTTGTGTATACAACACTAGACCTGACTCTGTGTTTGTGTATACCACACTAGACCTGACTTTGTGTTTGTGTATACAACACTAGACCTGACTCTGTGTTTGTGTATACCACACTAGACCTGACTTTGTGTTTGTGTATACAACACTAGACCTGACTCTGTGTTTGTGTATACCACACTAGACCTGACTCTGTGTTTGTGTATACAACACTAGACTTGACTCTGTGTTTGTGTATACAACACTAGACCTGACTCTGTGTTTGTGTATACAACACTAGACCTGACTCTCTGTTTGTGTATACAACACCAGACCTGACTCTGTGTTTGTGTATACAACACTAGACCTGACTCTGTGTTTGTGTATACAACACCAGACCTGACCTTATATTTTTGCCTGCGTATTGTTCTTATTTGTTATTATTCATCAAGTCCAATAAAAGTAATTAGAAAAATATCGAAAATATTCTTATCCTGTAACGTATTCGGTAACGCCCCTTTAAAGGCGATTTATTATAATTGTTTCATAAAATTAATTTTGTCGCTTTATCATACATACTTTCTATTAGCTAAAACATATCCATTGCACTGTTTTGACATTTTGGGTCCACGTTTAAGAGTCACGGCAGTGAAAGGAAGGTACAGGGTCTAAGAAGCTATGGATCCCGTTTATCAATCTCTGCATATTGTCTCTCAAAATCTTATTTATTTTTTTCATCATTGAAACCTAATGGATATTGATGTAAAAAAGTGCAATAATGTTTCCGTGTCAAAACAAATATTAATTATATAATTGGCTTTTAAGAGGTTATTCTGCCAGTAGAATCTAATTAATTAACCAATGACCCAGTTTCTGAAGGCGCTTCAGATAGACTAACGACCGACAATAATTTGATACGACGACCTAGATCCTTTCAATGGGGTCTGAGACTCACAGTTTCACCTTTAAACACATCTTGGCAGCCAATGAAATGGAGAAACGATAACAATGTAGCTTTAAAAGTGTTTTTTAATGCAAGCAATGATTGTTTCTAACAGCACATGCAGCATTCTGTTTATGTACGAAATATTTGAATCAGTCTAAACGAATGTTATAATTCCGGTCATTTTAAAAATATTTAATTATGCAATGACCCAGTGGGTACTCTTAGACGGATTTGGCAGTACGTTTGGCGTTATTATTTGACCTTGTGTGTAAACATTTATGTTAAATTCGAGTTCAACTGATGAGGTCTAACTGGCGGTGGCGGTCATCTTCGACATTTATTTGTTTTGGCCTTTTTTTTGGTCATTCTATATCTTTGGTATTGCTGATAATACATTTAACTACTGGGTCTTTGCTACTGCTGTTCACCCGGGTTTATATATAAACCCAGTATCTGGTATTTCTGTACCAACCGATTATATTATACCAAACAATTTTGCTCGGATTGCAACATTTAAATTCTAGACATTACGAAAGCTAAGACAGTTATCTTTTTGCAGTAGGTACTCTTAGACGGATTCGGTAATAAGTTCGGGTTTGTTGTTTGACCTTTCTTTCAGAGGTATACATTCATGTTAAAGTCGAGCTCAACTAATGAGGTCTTGTTAGCCGAAGCGATCATCTTGGGCATTTATTTATTTTGGCCGCTTTGTAACTTAGGTTTTTGTTAGTAATATTTATATTACACTGAATGCGGTCTTCAATGCAATTGTCGTGAAAAGGTTCAAAATTTTGTTTTGGATATTGCGTGATGAATTGTACATTGACTTGAAACAGTAAAGTCTGGAATTCTACATATTTGTGGTCGAATATTGTTTATATAAAGAGACCATAGCGCGCACTGTATACCTGTATCTAGTATTGAAGGTAACTTAAGTCTCATGGATAGATAGATGTTCGTGCTTCCTTTATTTAGTTGCGTTCATTCTAAATTCAACCTCTCGAATATGGACGAAAGTTAAACGACAGCGAAAATTTCATTCTACATCCAGTGAGTGTCTTAGTTGATGATTCTATTGATAAAACAATTCCATGAATAATATTATATCAGTCATCAGAAACATTTCTTGATGATTTTTAAGATAGAATCTTGTCAAATTTTGTGAAAGATTGCCTCCCATTAACCCCTCATCATCATTTTTTGTGTGTGGGGGGGGGGCGGTGATCAGAGTGTAGTTAACAGACACCGGATGAGTCCGCCCAACCTTCATATGACATTTTGTGTGTTTGATACTTTGACGTCAATAACCATCCTTTAATTAATTATTTCAATATCAGATATTGGTCCTCTAATAAGCCAGTTAACACATAACCAGAGTAAGTGACAATGCATAATGTTGAAACAATTGGCCCATTGCCAACATGTAATCAATTCAAGGGGAAATGAAGATTTCAACGTGACTTTGAATTTTAAAATCGTGTGAACATATTGGGATAGGTGAAGCTTATATTGAAGTAAATGACAGCGCATTACATTAGACATTTAAGGTTTTACTTAACATATCCACAGGTCTATCATTTAAGACGCTTTGCAAGTTCCTTATATAAATATAAACATATCCACTTGTATATTAATACATGAAGACATACTGGAATACTAGACAGACATGCTATTGGCGCTCTTTCGATCCTGAAAAGATATTTATTCCTTTGGTTATGAAACCATTCCTACTTCTAACGTACGAGGGTGAAATACAGGTATATCATTTAAGACGCTTTGCAAGTTCATTATATGAATTATATAAAATTCATGAAAGTAAACGTGGATAAAATTACAGACGCTTTTATTACTACATTATATTGTTGAAAGTCGACGTAATGATATTGATATCATTAAAGTGGCATTAGACGTGTTTTTTTATTTTCAAAAAAATTTCTTTCCTTTTAATAAACAATAATATAAAAGAGATTTTACACTGGCCTGAAAATTTTAAATTCCTATACATTTTGTGAAAATTGATTGAGAATCCAAATTAGTACTTTTTGACTTGCAATTGAATAACACAACCTTACTATTTGTATATGCATACCACACTGGACCTGACTTATTTTCACAAACAAATATAGGAATATAAGATTTTTTCTGCTTGTGTATAGCTCCTATTTGTTATTGTACATCTAGTACAAGTAGTAAAAGTTAGAAAAAAATGAAATAATTATTTTTGGTAAACACAGTGAATGTCCCCCTAATCAAGTATCAAAACCAAAATACTATAATAGTAAAAATTGTATTTGCTTTTGTAATAACTTTACTTAATAATTAATTTTAATTTACTATAGTGATAACTTTAATTTACTAAAGTGATAACTTTACTATAGTGATAACTTAAATTTTCTATAGTGATAACTTTACTATAGTGATAACTTAAATTTACTATAGTGATAACTTTAATTTACTATAGTGATAACTTTAATTTACTATAGTGATAACTTTAATTTACTATAGTGATAACTTTACTATAGTGATAACTTTAATTTTCTATAGTGATAACTTTAGTATAGTGATAACTTAAATTTACTATAGTGATAACTTTAATTTACTATAGTGATAACTTTAATTTACTATAGTGATAACTTTAATTTACTATAGTGATAACTTTAATTTACTATAGTGATAACTTTACTATAGTGATAACTTTAATTTACTATAGTGATAACTTTAATTTACTATAGTGATAACTTTATTTTACTATAGTGATAACTTTAATTTACTATAGTGATAACTTTAATTTACTATAGTGATAACTTTAATTTACTATAGTGATAACTTTACTATAGTGATAACTTTAATTTACTATAGTGATAACTTTAATTTACTATAGTGATAACTTTAATTTACTATAGTGATAACTTTAATTTACTATAGTGATAACTTTACTATAGTGATAACTTTACTATAGTGATAACTTTAATTTACTATAGTGATAACTTTACTATAGTGATAACTTTAATTTACTATAGTGATAACTTTAATTTACTATAGTGATAACTTTAATTTACTATAGTGATAACTTTACTATAGTGATAACTTTAATTTACTATAGTGATAACTTTAATTTACTATAGTGATAACTTTAATTTACTATAGTGATAACTTTAATCTACTATAGTGATAACTTTACTATAGTGATAACTTTAATTTACTATAGTGATAACTTTAATTTACTATAGTGATAACTTTAATTTACTATAGTGATAACTTTAATTTACTATAGTGATAACTTTACTATAGTGATAACTTTACTATAGTGATAACTTTACTATAGTGATAACTTTAATTTACTATAGTGATAACTTTACTATAGTGATAACTTTAATTAACTATAGTGATAACTTTAATTTACTATAGTGATAACTTTAATATACTATAGTGATAACTTTACTATAGTGATAACTTTACTATAGTGATAACTTTACTATAGTGATAACTTTAATTTACTATAGTGATAACTTTACTATAGTGATAACTTTAATTTACTATAGTGATAACTTTACTATAGTGATAACTTAAATTTTCCCCAGAAAAACGTTCATTTACTGGAGTAAAAATTTTGATTTACTATAATAAATACATGCACTGTTAATAATCGTGAAAAAATACCTCACTGAATTTTAAAACAGTTGAAATTATTTTTATGTTCTGTTGTAATATGAAGACAGCAACAACAATAACAATGACGACGAAAACTGTTAACTATGGTCATGGCGACGACGAGAACGACGATGTTGATGACTATGTTGATGATGACGACGACGACGACGATGATGATGATGATCTAGTTTATGATATTTATCTTTATTATTTGTAGTGGCACCTATTGTTGTGGAAACTAAGACCGTTATATCAAGACGAAGTACACACCCAGATGTAAGTACGATCACGTAAGGCATCAAAGAACCATATCACGCGCAGTCTTATTAGTAATTAAGTATAAAGTAATCTGTTTACATTTACAGTTTTATTATCTTAACATACTACACGAAAACGTCCGGCTGACGTCACAGTAGTAATCAGTAGTCTCAACTTGTCAACTCTAAACTGATGAGGGCGAAACTCTGTATCAATGTGTGTGTGTGTGTGTGTGTGTGTGTGTGTGTGTGTGTGTGTGTGTGTGTGTGTGTGTGTGTGTAAAGAAATTTTGCAATTGCTTAACTATCTAACTATCTTGAACTATTTATTATAATGACGTATTCAATATAATTAAGTTATTAAGATCGTTATAAAATCATTCCAAATGTCAGTTCGTCTGTAGAAAAAGACGTCATTTGGAAAATATGATAAATGATTATTTATCTGTATGATATTCTAACCAATATCTAATTCCAATATATATCACACGTATTAATGTTGTAAAATTGATGGATAAAATGTCATGGCGACGTTCGATCATCATTTTCACTTAATCTCCTGCCAAGATAATTAATCATACACTTATTTTGACCTGAATATTGCATATGTTTGAATTTATGATGTTATATTGTGACGTAAAATAATTATCCTTTGATAATATCATGACAATTTAGCGTGTGAAAATGGAATATTTGATTTTTTTCGACAGCACTCATTGTTTTCTATCTACAAAACTTATAACACAGATTACATGAGTAGATAGATATACATATTTGATAAAACACGTAAGTTACAGGAATTTTTTTTAATGTTGTACATAGATTAAACAAAATATCTAAGTATAGGAGTGATATAAATTTATTAAACATCTAGGTTACAGGAATTTTCCAAAAGCAATAAAGTTAAAGAAATAATTAAAAATTGATATATTAACCAAAAGATTTTGGTTACAGAAATAAACAAAAAAATACACATATTAACCAAAGGTTTTAAGTTGCAGAAAAAATAAAAAATAATATATTAAACTAAAAGATTTAGGTTACAGAAATAATAAAAAATAATATATTAAACTAAAAGATTTAGGTTACAGAAATAATAAAAAATAATATATTAAACTAAAAGATTTAGGATACAGAAATAATAAAAATTAATATATTAAACTAAAAGATTTAGGTTACAGAAATAATAAAAAATAATATATTAAACTAAAAGATTTAGGTTACAGAAATAATAAAAAATAATATATTAAACTAAAAGATTTAGGTTACAGAAATAATTAAAATTACTTTATTAACCAAAACATCTAACTTACATAAATAATTAAAAACACACCTTTACCAAAATATTTAAGTTACATATAATTAGAATTACATATATGCATTTTTTAAATCTTATGGTTGTAGGATTAATATATGTCATCCATTAGATAGTAACTTAGGGCGAAATTAAGACAGGTTCTTCGGTCTGACCGTGATACAGGTATCATGTTTTTAATTTTGAATTTACAACATGATACATGATACAGATGGAGGAATATCCGAAACTATTGATTCCCGATTTGATTTTTGTCCTGACTTTGTGCTTGCAAGACGATCTCTCCGACAATCAACCAAATCAAGCAACTAAAAGTTCGAAATATGTTTTTATATTTTTTTTCAATAAAACATCTCAATTACCAAAGTATAAATCCTAAGGATGTCCAGGACATAGATACAAATCCAGCAAAAATGGACAAACACGGACCTCTGGAAACCAAGAGATGGGATCAGGTGCCATGGAGGAGTAAGCATCCCCTGCCGACCGGTCACACCCGCCGTGAGTCCACAGTCAAGTCCAAATAAAATACGTGAGGAACGAATCCTCGTCACAACGGGTACAGGCGTCTCAACATATACCAACTAAAAGGCAACTCAACATTTCACCCAGTGAAACAGAGTAATCGCAAACAAGACTATTATACCGACCATAAAATTTGCGGAACGTTGACATTAAACGCGGTTTTCGATATCCCTGTGTCAATAATTTGTCAGTGAAAAGTCTACATCTGTATATGAAATGTTCATATGTTGAACACGCCCTGGCATATCGGATCATTTGTGAAATATGAAACAATATGCGGGTGACTGTGGGATGTTATTACTTTAATGTCGCGTTTGTCGTATAGCTTAGTTGCTAATTTCCCGTCTGTGTCTATAGTAAGTAAAATGTCTAAGTATGAAGCGTGTGTGCTTGATTCTGTTATATCTTTAATTTCTAGTTCGCCGGGATATATGGCATTGACATATGTATGAAAATTGTCATTATTAATTGACAAAACGTCGTCGATATATCTAAATGTGAAATTAAAGGACACCGCTAGCTTTTTCTTCTTTTGATTCAGCAGTTTCTGAATGAAGTCTGCTTCGTATGAATAAAGGAACAGGTCAACCAATAAAGGGGCACAATTGGTTCCCATAGGAATGCCGACAGTTTGTTGAAAGACAACGTCTACGAACATTACAAATATATTGTCTATTTCAAGTTCCAGCATGTTTTGTATATCAATCAACTTCAGTGTATTTATTTGTAGAATCAGAGTGGTGTTTGACGCAATAAGTATCATGATAACCAATCACTAGATATTTAAATTTTCGGGTACCACCTTTTGTGAAAAAACAATTGTCTATGATGCTAAAAAGTCTTTCTTTTATTTTTTATGTGGAATAGTTGTGTAAAGAGTAGAGAATGTAGAGCATGTTTTGATACTGCGAATTTGAGAAAAAATGAGTACCTTTAAATTTTCTAAAAGTTGTTTAAAATTTCTAAGTATCCACATCTGATTTACACCGCTTCTGGAAAAAGCAACTGTACAGTATTGTTTCTCCTTAACAGCTGTCAACATCTTGGTAAGGAGTAAATATAAAGGTTTGGTAGAACATTTGCTGGATCCTGCTATGTACCTCTGCTTATATGGGGTTTTATGAAGTTTAGGTATCCAATATAATTATGGTAGCTCAAAATCAGTATCAGTTGTAGGTACATCAAAAGAGCGTAATACGGACAAATGATTTTGAAGGATCTCGTCCTTTGAAAGTGAGCTACGTGTGTATATAGGATTACCAGAATTCGTATTAAACCCTAGCTCTTCTAATAAACAATTATAGTAATGTGCCTTTCAAATAAAAACTATATTATTTGAGGCTTTGTCTGCTGGGACCAGTACATATTGGCCATATAATCTATCCAGTTCAGTTACTACTTCTGGGTCACTAAATACATAGGGATAACGTGTTTTCATAGTTCCTTTAAGTTTTCGAATACGAGATTTTATCAACCATCGTACAGCTTTTAGCCATTCAGACAAAGTGTCTGGTTTCACGTCTTCATGTTTCGCCCATCGTCTGGCATAATCCTCGACAGAATTCATAACTTAACTGAAATTCTGACGCCAATTAAAGGAACGGGCTTCTATATAATTTACTCTCTTCCTTCAACTGTGGCACTGTAATGTTAGGCACAGAAATGATACACATTCACATGAAATCGGCGATATTTGTAGGGTGACTGATTACCATTTATGTAAACATAACGCAAATGTTATAGTTTTGAGATAGGCTAAAATAATTGCCCAAACACAGTCGCATTTGTCGTTACGATTTTGTATTATCAGTTGGATTTAACGAGACCAAAAGTAAACTAAAATCAAATAATAATTACTGTAATAAGATGACTTTTTAAAAGTTTTAAATTTGGAGAATTTCAGGATTTACCAGATAAAAATGCATCCTAAAGATCACTTTAGTATAAATAACGGATCAGTAGTTTAAAAAAAGATAAACATTAAAAGTGCATTAGCTGCATTTATTTTCAAAAGTTTCTTTTTCCTTTTTTCTACTTAAGATTGATATACAATAACAAAAAAGAGATATACAAATTCTGAAATTCCTATATAGTTTGTGAAAATTGCTTGATAAACCCGGGTTTAGTAATTGCAATTGATTAACACAACCTTACTACATGTATTTGTATATGAATACCATATTGGACCTGACCTTATTTTCACAAAATATATAGGAATTTAAGATATTTATGCCAATGTAATGCTCTTATTTGGTATTGTACAAGTTGTAAAAGTGGAAAAAAATCGAAATATATATTTTTTTGGTCAAAACAGCTAATGCTACGGAAGTATGGAAGGGACATGCGGGAAAAAAATTAAGTCGTGCGCACGACTTAATATATTTTTCCTATTTTTTTAAAGTCGTGTGCACGTGATAGTTAGGTTGTGCGCACGACTTAATTAGCCAATTGCAAACATCCCACATCGACATATGCCTTCAAGTTAAATAGAATCTGAAACAATTTTACTTTGAAAAACAATAAAATACGAACACTTAGTCTACTTCCGCCTCGAGAACACTTCGTTTTGCACGTATTTTGTATTATTGCGTACATTGTATATGATCCATGGATACTGAAAACATATAACACTGAAAAGGAATTATACAAAGTTGCAAAAGCTTGAACATAATACTTTTCAATTTCAACACAATTATTTGGGGTAGCTGAAGCACCCTAGTCCCTAATTCCAATGGGAACTCTGGCTAAATCAGATATTTATTCTGCACAATCTCTGATGTAGCTAGAGTTTTCATAGGAATTACCTAGTTCCCCGCCCCACACCTGGATAGTCGAGGGACATTTTTTTTAAACCATGAAAGGTATCAATAACCTTTATTAACACCAGCAATCGTGCATACGACATAACTATCTCGTGCGCACAGCTTAATATGTCGTGCGCACAACATAAAAACACAGGAAAAAATATATTAAGTCGTGCCCACGACATAAAAATGAGAGAAAAAAAATATTAAGTCTTGTGCACGACATAATTTTGTTAGGAAAAAAATATTAAGTCGTACTCACGAGATAAATTTTTTTCCACATGTCCCTTCCATATTTCCTTATAATGCCCCTTTCAAGCAAAGATTTAGTTTTAGCAAAAACGTCATGAAGAGAATTAGACAAACAATGTAACAGTAACTGTTATCTTAAAAGGGCATTGGCCAAAAAACTTTCCTTTTTACTACTTAATACTTTATAATCTACAAAAACAAAAAAGGGTATACACGGGCAGAAAGTCTATCAAATTCCGATATATTTTGTAGAAATTGCTCGAGAATTTTGCAATTATATTCATCATTAATTCAATATAAATATTGGTATATGCATAGGACACTGGGCTTGACCTCATTTCCACAAAATATATAGCAATATACGAGTTGTTACCCTGTACATATCCCTTATTTGTTATTTTACATCAGTCTAATTAATGAATATTTTTTACACAGTTATTACCCTTTGAAATAGTGTATATTTGTCGTTTATTTTTGTAGACCAAATACATTAAACGTAAAAGCGAATTGTCTGTTACATCACTGCACAAAACTGGAACCATCTATATGCTACAACTTTCTGCAGTCTTATTCAATCCAGTGGATTGTCCTCAGTGGGTGGATTTTGTTTTAGATCGACAAATCATAATTGTTGAAATTGACATCGATATCAAGCCGCCATTGGAAAATAAACAAGAAAAAGTGTTAAGCAATCCACAAATAGAATGGCATGGAATAGACATAATCAAGCAATGTAAATATATTTTCATTTTATTTGCAATTGTATATGTATATCTTTTATATATCTATTTATATGTCGTATATCAACAAACACAGGGAATTTGACAAAATGTATATATCTATATCAAACCTGCCTGTCAATGCCACTCAAGGGAACAAGCCAAGTTAGACAGGTGGCCTTTATAAAGAGATTTATCCAGTATAAATTAAAGTTATGTTTGAATTGCCTTTATAGGCAGATGCACTTATACAGAAGTGGCCTTTAATACAAGTTTGACTGTAATTATCATGTGGTATGCAGGTTAAAGCAATATAAATGTACTGACAGTTGTTATATATAAATTTCTCGCATGTGTTGTGGTTATCTGAGGCATTATCAGTGTTTGAGTGGAAAATTCATGTCCACCTCGCCCTCTGTCGTTATATATACAAAATATTCAATACTAGACGATGTGTTAATAACCTTGACCTTTCTCTGTATTGATCACTTGTCTGTGACCTTTTTTATATTTCCTTTGCAGTTCCCAGGTGTCTTAATCTTCATGTAGGAAAGTTAAATGTGTATGGTGTCTTGTCTTCAAACAACTACACAACATTGAAAAGTAATCATGTGTCATTCCAAGCTAAGCTATCGGACGGACAAACGGTAAGATACATCAACTGTGACAGGAAATCACACATAATTCCAAACCAAGCTGCCAGACGCACAAACGGTAAAAAATGTCATTTTTTAAATTAGATAATCACGTGACTTTAAAAGCGAAGCTGTCAGACGAATAACGGTAATATAATCAACTTCAGCATACGTAATCGAAGCTGTCGGATGCACAAGTGGTAAGATATGTCATTTGTAACTTAAGTAATTAATTTCAAACCAACCTATCGGACTCACGAACGGTAATATGCGACTTTTGTTACTTGGGTAATTATGTGTGATTCCAAGTGAGGTTTTGACTCACAAACGGTAAGATACATCAGTTCTAACTTAGGTAATCACGTGTCATTTTAAGCGAGGCTATCACATGGCCTAACTGTAAGATATGTCAGTCGTAACATAAGTTATATTAGATCATGTGGTTTGTAAGTTCTCGAAATAAAAAGTATTATCTGTGTAAAGAAAATGTTTTCATGAAAGGTTATTATATATATTAACAAAAATATTTTGTCTTGGATTAAAGATTCATCTTGCGACGGAAGTACAGAGAAACATTGAAACAACTCTCCGAGATGTAACAGCAATGTACCAGACTTTTATGGTATAGCCATCTATCTATTGTCCGTCTGTCTATCTATCTATCTATCTATCTATCTGTCTGTCTGTCTGTCTGTCTGTCTGTCTGTCTGTCTGTCTGTCTGTCTGTCTGTCTATCTATCTATCTATATATCTATCTATCTATCTGATTATCAAAGAATTTTCATTAAAATCTTGTTTTCTTAATGGTTCTAACTGTAGAAAAATTTTATTTATTTATCTTGTAAAACCTATCTACCTTCCAATTTCGAATTTATTTCAGTAAATTATACCTGTATATATTTTTCTTTGACAGGCAGAAAATGAAAAAATGTCACCAAGTAAGTTAGCATTTAAATCAAAAATCAAAATTTTAATTTTGTTGTAACAATTCTATAGATGCATCTTATAAATTTGCAACAGATAATGTGTAGGATAAACTATTTTTCACATATATATATATATATATATATATATATATATATATATATATATATATATATATATATATATATATATATATATATATATATATATATATATATATGTCTTTTGGACATCACAGAATAAATCCTAGGATGTACAGAAGACAAATATATAAATCCATTGAACACTGGACAAACACGGACATCTGGAAATTCACAGGTGGGATCAGGTATAAGATGGAGGAAAAAGCATCCCCTTGTTAACCGGTCACACCCGCGAGTCCACAGTCAAATTCAAATGAAATATGTGAGGAGTAAATATTCGTCACAGTTGGTACCGACGACTCAACATCGGACATTTCATTTAGTGAAACAGATTAATTTCAAACATGGTCATCATACCGATTGCGGAATGTTGACATCAGACGCGATGCTTGATATCAGTATGACAATAATTTATCAGTCAGTTGTTTATATCTGTATATAAATATTATTAACAATAATACCAAAGTTATAATGTTCAAGACGATCGTTTCTGTCAATTAGACTTCATCAGTTTAGTTTCAATTTTAAATAGATTTTCGGAAGGGAAAGGTATCATACAAGACCAAATAATAAATATAAATGAATAGCCAAATCCGTCTATCTTAGCTTTTGAAGAATTTAGAATTTAAATGGTGTATCATATGAAATGTTCATACGTTGAACATGCCCTGGCATATCGGATCATTTGTGAGATATAGACACCATATTCATATAATTGCGGGACATCATTTACAACTGAAATGTAGAAAATTGACGATGGAAAGGCCGAAATCGTCGCGTTTGTCGGATAGCCGGGTTGTGAACATTTTCTTTATACACAAAATAATGTTATATTACATAATGGTTTCCTTTCCAGATATGTGTTCACAGTCGAGCTACGGCAATACAGATTTTAATTTTTTCCCTACAGACAAGAGCTGCTTTGGTATATATTCATCTCTCTCTCTCTCTCTCTCTCTCTCTCTCTCTCTCTCTCTCTCTCTCTCTCTCTCTCTCTCTCTCTCTCTCTCTCTGTAATACATATCTCTGTTCAGGGTTTATATGCGACTTTGTAATCTGTGTAATCTCTCTCTGTTCTTTGGATGTATGTGCGTGTATTTAGTCTCTCTCTCAGCAATATATACTTCATATTTAATTATTTTCACGCAATAAAATGTATATACAATAATTTTGATAAAAATAAAGATTTAGTATGATAGCTATATTAACAATAGTTGCGCTGAATGCGTTGAAATTCGCATATATAATAGATTATATGTAAGAATACATATGTGAAATCAGATTGATACATGGTTTTAAAAATATCTAACATTATTAAACCCAACTTCTATCCTAAGCTAAATACCAGCAGTGTAATTAATTTCATGATGTGACATCAATTACTTCCAACATTTCGTTATCAGAAAACTAATTAATTATTCTACTTTCTCAAGAGAACACTGTGTAATATAATTAAAGCACATACCACTTATTACAGTTTTGCACCTGTGTGTCTTAGTTGACCTTTCATACTGGTCACTGTGTCACATGAATTTTGATGTTTTCATTTTCAGAGCCATTAAGTATGAGTGTCATAGATGAAGAGACAGATATCACGGAGGTAAGTAAATATGTGCACGGTATACCTGGTAATTTTTGCTCTCGCTTAAATTTCGCCATTTTTAAATTTATAATTTAAAATTTTAAATGAAAAGGAAGTTTTCTCGCTAAATAACTGAAGCACAGTCATATAAGTCATCCATGAGACTATGGTGATTGAGATCGAATTTAAGACGGGACGAATATGTTTTCTGGTAAAATCTAAAATAGTAAAAAATAAGCAGGGGCGAAAATTTCAAGGTATACATTTATTTACATTAAAAAACAATTGATAAAGTGTTATTTGTGTCTGTATTGAACATGAAATATAGTTATCATATAAAAATCTCAGATACCAAAGTATAAATCAATAGGATGTCTAGGACATAGATACAAATCCGGTAAAAATGGACAAACACGGACCTCTGGAAACCAAGAGGTGGGATCAGGTGCCATGGAGGAGTAAGCATCCCCTGTCGACCGGTCACACCCGCCGTGAGTCCACAGTCAAGTCCAGTGAAACACGTGAGGAGTGTATCCTCGTCACAATTGGTACAGACGTCTCAACAACCGCCAACGAAAAGGCAACTCAACATTTCACTTAGTGAAACAGAGTAGTCGTAAACAAGACTATTATACCGACCATAAAATTTGCGGAACGTTGACATTAAACGCGGTTTTCGATATCCCTGTGTCAATAATTTGTCAGTGAGTAGTTTACCTCTGTATATGAAATCTTCATATGTTGTGCACGCACTGGCATATCGGATCATTTGTGAAATATAAACTCCATATGCAGGTGACTGAGGGATATTACTACTTAAATGTGGAAAATTTACGATGGGAAAGCCGAAATCGTCGCGTTTATCGTATAGCTTAGTTGCTAATTTCCCGTCTGTGTTTATATATTAAGTAAAATGTCTTAGTATGAAGCGTGTGTACTTGATTCTGTTGTATCTTTAATTTCTAGTTCGCTGGGATATATCGCATTGACATATGTATGAAAATTGTCATTATTAATTGACAAAACGTCGTCGATATATCTAAATGTCAAATTAAAGGACACCGCTAACTTTTTCTTCTTTTGATTCAGCAGTTTCTGAATGAAGTCTGCTTCGTATGAATAAAGGAACAGGTCGGCCAATAAAGGAGCACAATTGGTTCCCATAGGAATGCCGACAGTTTGTTGAAAGACCACGTCTCCGAACATTACAAATATATTGTCTATTAGAAATTCCAGCATGTTTTTTATATCAACTTCAGTATACTTATGTGTAGAATCAGAGTGGTGTTTGACGAAATAAGTATCCTGATAGCCAATCACTAGTAATAAAGTGGAACCTCTCTGATGATGCCACACAAATCGCCTGACTAAAGCATGTAAAAGTGGGATCATTAGCGATGTGGTCTCTTAAGGTTAAAAATACATTAGGGGTTAAGTCTTGAAGCACAACAATTTTGATATTGTCAGATTTTGCTGAAAATTGATATACAGTTGTATTTTGATGGCATATGTTTATGAAAACAGCGATCAGGGGTATACATGTATTTGTTTTACGAAATCAATGAAAGATGTGACGTAAGCGTCTGTTGCTATGGTAACAAAAATTTGACGTTGGTCAAAATGTTAATGTTGTCAGATATTGATGACAATTATAGTATTTAGGGGTATTTTCACATTACGAATTAAATGCCAGATGTTAGGAAAGTTGAAGTTGTCGTGATTAGTGAGACTTTAGTTCTGTTTATCAAAAATTTCTTTTGTCTACATTTATTACTTGCTCTTGATGTACAGTAACATATAAGAGCTATGCATAGGTATAAAAAATCTGATATTCATATATATTTTGTGAAAATAAGGACAGGTCCTTGTTGTATTCATATAAAAATAGTAAGGGTGTCTTAATCAAGTGCCAAACCTGGATTTCTCCAGCATTTTTCACATAATATATAGGGATTTGATAATGTTTATGCCTGTGTTTATCTCTCTTGATTACTGCATATCAATCAAGTAGTAAAAACCGATATTATTATTTTAAAAAAGCTAATGCCCCTTTAATCAAACCATTTGTTTTGGGGATGATTTAAAATGCTAATTCCCTTGAAACTGTCAAGGTTTTGTATGAAAATGTGAATGAAAATTTGTATGAAATTTGAAATTAGTTTGGTCTGACAGGGGAAAAATATTTTGTAAAATTTCTAGGTCACTGGTTCCAAGTTACCTTTTGTGAATAATGTTTTACATATAGCAGCGTTGTAGCATATAATGTAAGCCATACTGTACAATACAATCTTATTTGTAATATAATGTATTAAAAATTCTACATTAATTATTACTTTTTCCAAGTTCAGTTTGAAATTGGTTAGATTTTATGCAAGCCTGGTATACAGGTGTGTGTGTGTGTGTGTGTGTGTGTGTGTGTGTGTGTGTGTGTGTGTGTGTGTGTGTGTGTGTGTGTGTGTGTGTGTGTGTGTGTGTGTGTGTGTGTGTGTGTGTGTGTGTGTGTGTGTGTGTGTGTGTGTGTGTGTGTGTGTGTGTGTGTGTGTGTGTGTGTGTGTGTGTGTGTGTGTGTGTGTGTGTGTGTGTGTGTGTGTGTGTGTGTGTGTGTGTGTGTGTGTGTGTGTGTGTGTGTGTGTGTGTGTGTGTGTGTGTGTGTGTGTGTGTGTGTGTGTGTGTGTGTGTGTGTGTGTGTGTGTGTGTGTGTGTGTGTGTGTGTGTGTGTGTGTGTGTGTGTGTGTGTGTGTGTGTGTGTGTGTGTGTGTGTGTGTGTGTGTGTGTGTGTGTGTGTGTGTGTGTGTGTGTGTGTGTGTGTGTGTGTGTGTGTGTGTGTGTGTGTGTGTGTGTGTGTGTGTGTGTGTGTGTGTGTGTGTGTGTGTGTGTGTGTGTGTGTGTGTGTGTGTGTGTGTGTGTGTGTGTGTGTGTGTGTGTGTGTGTGTGTGTGTGTGTGTGTGTGTGTGTGTGTGTGTGTGTGTGTGTGTGTGTGTGTGTGTGTGTGTGTGTGTGTGTGTGTGTGTGTGTGTGTGTGTGTGTGTGTGTGTGTGTGTGTGTGTGTGTGTGTGTGTGTGTGTGGTGTGTGTGTGTGTGTGTGTGTGTGTGTGTGTGTGTGTGTGTGTGTGTGTGTGTGTGTGTGTGTGTGTGTGTGTGTGTGTGTGTGTGTGTGTGTGTGTGTGTGTGTGTGTGTGTGTGTGTGTGTGTGTGTGTGTGTGTGTGTGTGTGTGTGTGTGTGTGTGTGTGTGTGTGTGTGTGTGTGTGTGGTGTGTGTGTGAGTGTGTGTGTGTGTGTGTGTGTGTGTGTGTGTGTGTGTGTGTGTGTGTGTGTGTGTGTGTGTGTGTGTGTGTGTGTGTGTGTGTGTGTGTGTGTGTGTGTGTGTGTGTGTGTGTGTGTGTGTGTGTGTGTGTGTGTGTGTGTGTGTGTGTGTGTGTGTGTGTGTGTGTGTGTGTGTGTGTGTGTGTGCTTATTACCCAAAGTTTTATTCTTATTTTTGTTGTTGTTAGAAGTTACATGCCATTTTTACTTCATAACATCATGGAAACTACTGGTTGCTAGCTGAAAAGATTGGTGATAGTTTATTAAATTTTTAGATATTTTAGCTTTGGTTGTTTGGTATGTAGGTAGTTTGGACCTTGAGTGAACTGTTAGATATACATGTATATTTAACAATTTGAAGGCATCGGACAATTACAGTCTTAAATGTAAGGTGCCCTACAACGCGAGATGGTATTTAGACAAGGTCCACCATTTGGTACACCATTTGAAATTAAATACATATTCTGTATTCATTGTCGGAAGAATGTGAGTCGTACTTTATATATTAGAATACAAAAATAAAAAATACCAAAGTATTCATCGAAAGAAGGTTCATGATACAATGTGCTGTAAATCTGGAACTTTATTTTCGGAATTTCGAATACCCATGTCGTCATACGATTACCGTACATAAAACACAAGTAATCCTCTCCGTACACCCGTATTCTGATGTGAACTCAAAATATTAACCGTTTTGTAAAAGCGTGACTAAAGTAAATCCCAAGAACATTGAATTGTGCATTTTAGTTTCACTTTCAGTATCAGGTTAGATAATAAAGCGAGAGTTTTATTTTCGCGAGCGAGAGCACCTGCGAAATTACGCGTAAATAAAACCGGATGTACAATACAAATCAGTTGAAAATTAGAAACACACGGACCTCTGAAATCCAGCGATGGGATCAGGTGTCACGGAGGAGTGAGCATTCCCTGTTGATCAGTTACACCCGCCGTGAGTCCACAGTTAAAATAAAATGAAATGATTGAGGAATTAATCCCCGTCATTAGAAGAAAGAAGATTAAACTATAACCACAAGCAGTTCATCTTCTCAATAACACATTGTAATTGCGAAAAAGGTAATTGATAATGAAACGACAATGAATATGCTGAAAGACAATAAACTCTTCTGTATATCAATGACTTAGACCAGTCCAAATGTGTCTTTAGGGTTGAATGAGTTTACCTTCAAATACATGTTCTTTAATTTTCCAAATACCCATGCATAATCTACAAATTTAATGCTGAACAATGATCAAGGAATTAAACTTGTGATTATGCGATATTCAAATGTATCTGACTTGGAACAAACTGTAGACATATAATCAAGGCTAATATAATAAAATATTGACTTTTACAGAGATCAGAGGATTCACTCAGTACCAGCAGGCGTACAGGTAAGAATTATAATACACGTATACCTGGACATTTTCGTCCCTAGCTATTTTCGCCCTTTAGCGACAGAAAAACATATTCACTCCGTCTTAAATTAGCCCTTAATCATCACAGTCCCATGGCTATATGTATGCCCATACTTCTACTAATTATCTTGACGATTTTGATTTCATTTTAGTTCGCCCTTTCTTCTAATGGGAAAATGGGAGCGAAAATTTCCAGGTCTATAATTATATTTCTACTGGATCATAGACATATTGTGGTGCAGTAAGGTCAAAACATTTTTGCTAAATACATTTTTGTTTAACTATTTCTTGTCCATATGAAGATGTTTTAAACTATATCGAATTAAAACGATACAAATATCATTACAAATGTTTGTGCAGTATGTTGATAATTATAAAGAATTCATTTTTTTTCACGATATAGTACCTTCCGGTTAATCGATCCATGCGTGTTAATTAGGGATGTAATAATACAACAAAGCGTTTGTGTGTGTGTGTGTGTGTGTGCGCGCGTCTTGCATTGTTGTAATAATCAGACACGCAGGGGGTGAATAGGTCATACCGTCTAGGACGCTTAAGGAATTCCTTGTATAAACCATTGAATACCTAGAAATTTTCGCCCCAGTTTAATTTTCGCCATTTTCAATTTTGGATGAGATTGAATATTGGTAATACATACAACCTATTAGTCAGCTGGTTTGCCACATTCATGCAGGAAATCCCCAAAACACTTTACTGCAGATTTTGTCACTCTTTTTGTATTATCTGCGTCCATTCGCTTGCAAACTTTTGTCGATTTCATCGGCTTCAGCATAATAATAAGAAGAGTTATCGCCCGTTGTATTTTCATCTCTGCCTATGGCTGATAATTTCTATACATAACATCTACGGCAAGACCTGTAAAACCTGTAATTACTGGTAAGTTGAACGTCTTGTCTGACGAAGACGAGAAAAGGTAAACGATGAAAAATAATATGCAATTTGCAGTATTTGATAAATATAAGTCCGGGAGAAATCGGGAAATTCTATATATTCTAACCAAAACTCACTCTTTTGATATTTATCTACACAGGGAGCTTCGTTTCCAGGACAACAAAAGTGAACGATTTCTCCTGGGTAGAGGACTGTACGGATGGACTAAACCGATGCTTCCTAGATTTTTCACCGCATCCCACACCTATTGAGAATGACAGCACATTGAACAATGCTAAAAAACAGAAGTGTAAATGTTGTGACAGCCCACTCGAACACACATCCACCTCGAGAAACGACCACAGGAAAAGTGACAGATCTAAGAGTCAAGTCGGCCTGAAACATTACGGTCAACAGAATAAGGGACTTGTAACAACATCAAATCGGGAGGAACCAAAGAGATCGTTTTTCACATTTCCTCCTCTCAGGTAATATGATCAACATTAGTGTTTGTGTTAACCCTTTCACCCTTAAGTATCTCTATGGTATTTTATATTACCATATTATGTTATATTGTCTTAGACCAGTCTATCAGTGTCTGTAGTGTTGACAGGGTTCATCAAAGGAATTATTATACAGCACAATGACCAACGTGAGTCAACAAGTTATTGCCATTTTGTCTGTATGTTTTTCATGAGACCACATGTATGTTTTCAAACAACTATTACAAAATCATTTCTTTATCGCTTTCAATACAATTTTCGCTATTAAACTTTTTCATTTTGAAGTTGGTTGCTTATTTTGCGTTTTATGACTTTCAACTGTTTCGTTTTATGATACTGTCGAGGTTTATAGAATACGAAATATCTCGTTGTAAAAAAGTGAATCTTGACGTAAAGAATTTATTTTTGTTTATATTGCCGAATCTTTGAAACAAAAAAGAAAAATTAGCAATGTCATTATGAGCCTTTTTTTTAAAAAAAAAAAAAAGTTCTATGGCATAAAGTTTATCAAAGTAAATTTAGAAATGAAAAAAATGTGGATTTAATTGCCATATGTGGAGCAAAACATAAATGTTTACTGACGTTTGTCACTATACTGTATAAGGAACCCAAAGACCATTACATGCAGTCGCTATATTTACATAAATGTTTACTGACGTTTGTCACTATACTGTATAAGGAACCCAAAGACCATTACATGCAGTCGCTATATTTACATTCTCCTACGTCTTTATGGCTGAAGTAATGTTGAACCAATGCAATATGTCTCTTTGTGGTCTTTACATATTTTCAAGATAATCAATGTATATGAAATATTGTGACAGAAGATATTTGCATGCAAAAAGCAGTTCCGTTAATCAGATTTCTCATTTTGATAAACAGAAATAATTCCACTGGAAGCGATAGGCGTTCAAGGGAACGGAAAAAAGTATCCGGAGATAGATCAAGGCACTCGGGAGAATGCAGGAGACATTCTGGAGAATTTGAAAAGCTCGTGAAGAGGAATTCGACTGATGATGCAAAGGAATGGAATAGAAAGAAAGACACCCCTCCTTTACCATCCACTTCCAGAATGAAAATGGTGCGAAAGGTCACGCCTTATGCAAAGAAACTGTCCTTCAGAGGTAAAACATTATTATATTCACGGCATGGTACAAACGTAACTAGAATAAGTATGTCCCTCATGGACAGAAGCAGTATTTTGCGAGAGTTATTCTCCTCTTGCGGCCATATTGTTTACAATATGATTTTAAAGTTTAAAGCTGAACTATGAAAATAAAAAGCTTTTGAACTTTTAATAAAAAAATGTGTTGAAAAAATGAATTGAAACATGCCCACTTCATATCCCCATATAGCTGACATATTTGTAATTGCTTCTCTGGAAAATCAAGTCCCACAGCAGGTATAAAAGGCGGATTGGTTATATCGGTCTTCATTGTATATCTGTACTCGCAATGCAAAACGTATGAAGTCCGAGAGGCTGAACAATACTCATCGAATCTTACCTGTACTTTTGTGTATAAAGTGTCTATGGACGTTTCAAGAAAATTATACATCTGTGCATCCAGTCAAGTTTTCAGCAACGTACAAACAGCAACAAACAGAGAATTGGTTAGTTCATCCATAGTAAATTCAAAAGTCCATGTTTGTTCTTCCGGTAAACAACAAGGTATTCCGAAAGAACTAACATGGCTCAATGGCCGAATGGCAGTAGGAAGCAGATCGTTTATGTTTTGGAAGGGGCTTGATCTTTGGAAAAATGGAATAACTGTAGGATTTACTATGGATGAACGATGAGTTTTGTTCAATCTCTGGGACTTCGCACGTTTCGTGTTGCGAGTACAGATATACAATGACGACCGATGTAACTAATCCGCCTTTTATACCTGCTGTGGGACTTTATTTTCAGGAGAAACAATTACAAATATGTCAGCTATATGGGGATATGAAGTGGGAATGTTTCAAAACATATTTTTTCAACACACATTTTTTTTATTAAAAGTTCAAAAGCTTTTTATCTTCGTAGTTCAGCTTTAAGATTGGAAGATACTACCTGGAGACCTAATTTAGATATTTCTGTCCAAAAAGTTTTTCAGACTGTTTATACATAAGGATACTCAATTTTATCTGGTTGATTTGTTACGGAACATATATATGTCGTCATGCAATATGGCAGTCGAAGAAAATTAACTCTTGCAAAAAACTGCTGATGGAAAAATCATCTATAGTTTTCCTCAAAGCCCTCCCTAGAATATATCGATATATTGATCGATCAATGCAGTTGTGTGCGTCATTATACAGTCTCTTCTATTTACGACGTTCTTCTTTTCATTATTTACATAATATCCGATCATTATTTTCATTCTTCAATATGCTATCTTCAGAAGGTTACTTTTGTTAGGTTGTAGCAGATTTCATTTATTCCCATCTGTAAAATATGTCTTGTAGTTTGTCCATTCAGGAAAATTTTGGAAAGGTATCGGATATGAAACACGTTTACATCATACATGGCTATAAATTATTTAAAGTTATTACATATATCTAGATGTTGCTAACAATATTTCACATGATTTGTTGGTGGTTAACTGTTAGTACGAAATCCTTCTCAAACACCATTCCTTCAGGCTACAGTTCACATTTCGGTATTTGATCCGTTTATGATGTGAGTGAGCATCACACAAACCGCTCTTGGTGGTCTAGTGACAAAGCATTCGATTTGCAGGCAACGATTTTCTTATTTAATTTCATTCATGCTTTCGATTTTAACCTAGGTCAGAACAGGGGGTTCCACAGAAAATCGTCTCTTGATGCCGTTGACGAAGAAGACGAGACACACCGGACCCGGACCTATTATCGGTGCCATGGTACTCCTAACTCTGAATTAAATTGTGACACTCCAGAAAGTGTCGACAGTTTATGGGTGAATTGTTCTTTCTCACCTTTTCCGAACTCCATTGACAGTCGGAATTTTGAAAGGATATCGAAAAATAGCGAGGATATCGGTATGGATAACATAAGCTTGATGTAATATGAAGACACGTTTAATGATAATAAAAGAAATTGTCAAATTCTATCATGTCGCTTTTATAAAGCTGTTTACTGATTGCTTCAGTGTAAAGAAGAGAGTGGAATGGAAAACCTTTTCTCAAACATTTGACAGACTTTCTTGTATTTTTATCAATGTGAGAATTTCTTGTCTCACCCTGGATCGGACAGCTCATGGTATGATGTTAGAGCTCGTGCTATGGTATCAAATTTCGTGCTATGACATCATGTAAACAATTTGTAGCGCACCATTTTGACAGAAGAATTTTGAATTGCGTAATGCTTTAAGTACTGGTAGACAATATTAATTTATGTACTAGCTTTATTACAGTGTGAAAAATATAACGGTGCACTGTGGGATGAAAAATTATAAATCATGAAGATTTAGATGTTTAGTCAAGGGCGAGGCTTCTTGGAATATGCATTTAGTCTTATTTAAAGGGGCATTAGCTGTGTTTTTTCTTTGAACTTTCCCCCTTCTTTTTACCCAATCTGAACCGAAGGTTCAAGTGAGCTTTTCTTTTAACTTTTTGTCTGTTGTTCGCCATCCGTCCGTTCGTCTGTCTGACTGTCCGCCCGTCTGTCCGTTAAATTTTCACATTTCGACTTTTTCTCCAAAACCACTGAAGGAATTTTAATGAAACTTTAAAGAAGCCAGCACTCAAACACACAATTTGTTCAATTTGGCCAGATGGCCCAGAGTGGATCCAGGGTTTGGCAAAAGAGGCCTCAGGGGCACCCCTCTTTAAAGATTCTCTCCTCCAGATCCGATGCATGGATTAAAAAACAAACTGCATCTGAGTGATCTACATTGATGTATGATTCAAGTTTGTTAATTTCGTAGAAATCGGAAAATAAATTTTTGATGCATTCTGACGTCTTTTTAGACTGTCATTTTCTTTCATTTTAATATGATTTCTATGGTTTTTCTCTCCATTTATGTATTAATTTTATGTGTTTTACCTGAAATTAAGTAGATAAATGCTTTCCTGAAAGAATTTTGCTGAAATTTTTTTTTTATTTTTTAGAATTTTTAAAGACTGCCAAAATGAAGGGGAATGTGTAACATTTCCAAATTTTCCAAAAGCGGTGAAGGGTTTTCGATGAAACTTCATATATAATAAATAATCAAGGTCCTCTACCAAGTTTGTTCAGTTTGGCCAGATCAGCCCAGGGGTAGATCAATGGTGGGGCAAAAGGGAGATCAGAGGGTACCCTTCTTTAAAAATCTTCTCCTCCAGATTGAAACATTAATTGCATCTAGGTGATCTACATAGATGTACGATTCAAATTTGTTAATTTCGTAGACATCGGAACATGAATTTTTGATGCGATTTTGAAGTCTATTTATACTTTGTAATTTTCAGTCATTTTTATATGACTTCTTTTATTTTCTCCCCATTTATTCATTACGATCCTTTCATTGTATGTGTTTTTTACTGTAATAAGGTAAATGAATGTTTTCCTGAAAGAATTTTGTGGAAACCATTTCTTTTTTATAATTTATTATCAATTTTTAAAGACTGCAAAAATGAAGGGGAAGGTGGGGGGTAACACTTCTCCAAAAGCGCTGAAGGGATTTGGTGAAAGTTCGTTGGAAGTAAGTACTCAAGGTCCTCTACCAAGTTTATTAAGTTTGACCAGATCGACCCAGGGGTGGATCAAGGATGGGGCAAAAGGGGATCAGAGGATGCCCCACTTTAGAAATCTTTTCTTCCAGAACCGCTGCATGGATTGAAAAACTAATTGCATATGAGTGATCTACATAGATACATGCTTTAGGTTTGTTACTTTAGTAGAAATCGGAAAATAAATTTTTGACGCGTTTTTTTTGGCGTCTTTTTACACAATGTTATTTTCATTCATTTTTTAATTATCTCCCCATGTATTTGTGAAAATTGCTTGAGAAACCAAGGTTTGGGACTTTTCCAGTTGCAACTGATTAACTCACCCTTATGTTTTGTATATAAATATCACACTGGACCTGACCTAATTTTTTACAAAATATGTAGGAATATAATTTCTTAAATACTTGTGTACTGCTCTTATTTGTTATTCTACATCAAGTACAAGTAGTAAAAGTAGAAAATATACCGTATTATTAAGGGACCTTACATTACAAAATACAGGTGGCAATTTTACATTGAATGACACAATTAAACATTTTATGATATTCATGTATGCAGTAATTGAGCGGATAACATTGTAGTCACTAGTATCACTCACGTGACCTAATATAATCTTTTGCCGTATGGTGCCGTGCAACTTATATTACGTTTGGAGATTTTCACCTTCTTCACAAATCTGCTTGACATCTGCAATGTAGTATTGCTAGGAATCGGATTGTATGAATTATTAATTCAATATCTCAGATACCAACGTATAAATCTTCAGGATGCCCAGGTTATAGATATCTGGTAACTCTCTGATAACTCTCACGCATTAGGCATGAACCTCATGCATTCCATTGTTTTCTTACACTCTCACGCGAATAGTACCTAATCATACGCATTTTTCTAAATTGTAGAATTTCTCACACATTTTGTTTTCTGTTAAATATCCGATCGGAAATTCTTGGTTTTGGACTGACGTTAATGCAGATTCTAGAAACAAAAAAGAGATATAAACAGGCACAAAAATTCTTAAATTCCTCTATATTTTGTGAAAATTGCTTGAGAAACCCAGGTTTGGCACTTTTTCTCTTGCAGTTGATTAACTCAACCTTACTAATTGTTTATGAATACTACTCTGGACCTGAGCTTATTTTCACAAAATATATAGGAATATAAATATCACAAAATATATAGGGATATAAATATTACAAAATATATAGGGATATAAATATTACAAACATATATAGGGATATAAATATCACAAAATATATAGGGATATAAATATCACAAAATATATAGGGATATAAGATTTTTTTATGTCTGTGTATGGCTCTTATTTGGTATTGTAGAATTCATTTAATATCCCCCGATTTCACGAGAACTGGTTACCAGTTTAATCGGAAAATTCATGGTTTTGTTTTGGTTTTTACTTTCTGTGCTGCCTTTCGTATTAATTGTATTGACGGTTTTATTAAGCAAAAATGTCAAAGCAGGCAATCGCTGAATGAGACCATGAATTCCAAGAAAAATGTTCAGATTATTTTGACTCTATCGTACCTCTCTTTCTAGATTGAGGACACTCAACGTAGAATCTAGTCATTCTTGTAACGATTTACCAAAAGAGAAAATAAAGCATCTTTAGTTGCAGAAACTATAAAACTGAATGTTTCAACGCTAACATAACTTTGTATTTCATAAATAAGAGTTTCTGAACAGGATTTCCGTGAGAAATTTTGATGATGTTTGTTGTTGTTTTCCACTCAATGGAAAACAACAAAAAACACTTAAGTAAAAATGATTTACACCTACTCCCACGTTGTTTATATAATTTTAACATTCTCTGTCAGTTTTTGTCTGGCCGTGATGTGTAGGTGTGTTTTTCCAATCTCCGCTGCGTCAAACTTTGCGTTTGGCTTTTGTATCTTTTTATTATTTTCATTTTTATCGCTTTTGGACTCACATTTTTTGCAAAAACATGGAATTAAGTCTTTGATATGGTTTATAAAGAATGGGTTTAGTGTCCGGAATCCATATAAAAAGCTTCACAGAGCTTTAAAAAATCAAAAGATTTCTGGACCCCTTTATTCATTGCTCTTGTAAGATTTGTTTATGCTGGAACTCAATTTATTTTGTGTAAATAATTAGGGAATCTAATCCCACAATTGAGTTAAAACGAGTCGTATCTCGGGAGTATATTCCGGAACCGACTAACCGTCTCTGAATTCCACTTCCATTTCATGTTAAATCAATCTATGTAGAAATGTCTTTTAAAGGGTCATTAGCTGTGTTTACCAAGAGTTTTTCTACTTTTACCACTTGCACTTGCACACAGGCATAAAAAATCTTACCCCTATATATTTTGTGAAAATAAGGTGAGGTCCAGTGTAGTATTCATATACAAATAGTAAGGTTGAGTTAATCAATTGCAAGTGCCAAACCTGGGTTTCTTGTTATAACAAGATAATATCTTGTTATTACGACATAATATTTTGTTATAACGACATAATATCTTGTTATAACAAGATAATTCATATCTTGTTATAACAACATAATATCTTGTTATTGCAATATAATATCTTGTTATTACGACATAATATCTTGTTACAACAAGATATTCCATATCTTGTTATAACAACATAATACTTTGTTATTACGACATAATATCTCGTTAAAACAAGATTAGTCATATATCGTTATAACAACATAATATCTTGTTATTACGACATAATATCTTGTTATAACGACATATTATTTTGTTATTACGACATAATATCTCGTTTTAACAAGATAATTATCTTGTTATTAAGACACAATATCTTGTTATAACAAAATAATTTGTATCTTGTTATAACGACATAATAGTTTGTTATTACCACATAATATCTTGTTATAACAAGATAATTAATATGTCGTTATAACAACATAATAAGTCGTTATAACAACATATATGTCGTTTAACGGCATATTTTTATTACTATACGTGGCACGTGTCGGCTTCCGTAGAAGTTGATGTGTGGCTGCTTTAGTTAAAATTAGTTATTGAAAGAGGAATTTGAAATAAATTTCATTGAGAGAGTATTAATGGTATTCAATGAATGTGAATATATTCATTGCTTTGGATCGCCCTTTCCAGGACAAGTAGGCCTAACTGCCGTAGCGATACAGTAGGGAATAGGCCTGACTGTACTTGAATTTGATGCTAATGCACTTGAACATGGGACTGATTCAAAATTACCAGTTGAAATGGAAGACAGGGTGTTCTAATAGATGTTTCTGTTGTGTGGTGCATTCGCGACTGTAACTAATATAACCACTTTCACTGCGATGACCAGTTTTTATCTTGCGTTACGTAAAACACATTTGTGTATTGCAAATGGCCGACATGTAAACATTAAGTAGTGCCGTCCGGGGGCGTGGCTTAAATACCGTTCACGTCATTGATGTATGACTCGAATGTTTTCTGGATTGTTAACCAATGAAATCGTCGGAAATTTATCAATTTTAATTATATACTAATAAAGCCGTAGGAGACATCAAAATAGGTCCTAAACTGTTGAAAGAAGCTTTAAATGAAACATCAGAACCTTTACACCGTTTATTTAATCTTTCCCTACGCATGAATATATTTCCAAATCAGTGGAAAATAGCTAACGTAGTTCCAATTATATACATGCATGTGTGTATGTGTGTGTGTGTGTGTGTGTGTAGTAATGCAAAACTACTAACTTCTTCACAGTTGTATTCCATATGGAGAGAGAGAGAGAGAGAGAGAGAGAGAGAGAGAGAGAGAGAGAGAGAGAGAGATTTTCTCTCCCTATCACTTTCGATTCAGTTTAATGATTTCTTATTTCGATCACTTCACATTTTGGATTATTGTTTTTCTTTTAATTAATAAATACACCGACTGACTAATTCCCATTGCACGTTTGTGGGGAGAGGAATTGATTTAAGCAGTGTGTTTGTTTTCCAATCCCATGTCTGCATTTTGTTTGTTTATGTCATGTCAATAATGGAAAAAATTAAAATAAAATATGTTTAAAAAAAAAAAACACCCTTTGAAAATGTTCTAGATCCGCCACATGGCATACCTACTATGTTATTTGTTTGGTGATTTGTATAAATTTGCGGTCATTTTTATGTATGATCATTAAATTCAGATATCACTACAGAGGGGAGCACTAGGTAATGGCCAAATATATGATTATAATGTATTATAAATTATCAAATCGTCGTTAAAGAAGTTTTATGGTCGTTACGGGGATCTTGTTAAACAATATGAAGTCCACCCCCTCTCAGGAATATTAGATAGTATTTTGTAGTAAGACCACAGACAGTTACTCCCTTTCGCCAATCATATATAAAATTAACTGATGACAAATGCACCGAACTTGACCTTTTCACTGAACTTCGACAGATTTCCTGTAGCATTTGCGACAGGTGTTGCATGCTGGCAGAAGATGATGAATCCTTCAAGGACACCTGGTCCTATCCCGTTTAGGATTCGCAATTGTTCTTCATGTTGAGACCATTTGCACATCTAATTCGCCGTGTTCTAATTGACTTGAATTTTGATTATCAATTGGTACTTCTTCATTTTTACTTTGAAAAATTAGTTTATAGAATTTTTAATCACACGTAGTACCCTAAAAATTATTGTAGATTGTGTTCTTTGAAAATAATAGTTTTACTCTTTGATGAAAGCAGACAAACATAGATTATCATAATTGATAGATTTGCATACCTAGTCGTCATATATTTCATATAAAACCACATTTTTTTTCAAAATGATTACACTGTCATTCCTTATTCTCTTTCAGTAAAATTTTCACCATTGATATTTTGAGTTTTCTGTACACGTGTTTGTTGTGTTATTAATTACGATTGTTTCATTTAATAGTACTGATATAGGTTTTGTCGGATACAAAGTTTCAACATCTCTTTTTGATATGTATAAATAGGATATTGTTACATAAAGAATTTAGTGCTAAATCTTGAGTACAGATAATTTTAACATTATGAACAAATGTACAAGGAAATTGTTAGATATTTAGAGTTTATGGCATATAAGTTTCATTAAAGTTGCTTTTGAAAGGATTTTTCTTGAATATTTTGACAAAATGTGGTTTTATACAGATAAAATAAAAATGTGCTCACTTTTATCACCTTGCTGTACTGTTTTGTTTTTGTTTTTTTTTTTTTGCATAATTAATTTTTTCTAAATACAAACTAATACATTAAATAATAAAACCTGCTTTGTTTTGGACACCCAAAGTTGTGCGGAGGGTAAAATGAGCCCAGAGATCTGATTGGTCATTAAATGAAAAAATTAGTTTTGCCATTAATAAGTGAAATTAAGATGATAAAAAAGATACATGAATATTGGTAGTACTTTGGAAATTATAGGGTTGACGGTTGAAAATTGAAAGGGAGGGGTCATATGAGAATAGATATTTTCCTTTGGTGCGGAATACTACGAGTTGTAAACAAGTGAAAAATTTGAAGTAGAAATGCAACGGCAACCTATACTTTTGATTGCATATTTTGTTATCAAAAATATTGATCTTTCAGCACAGGGTACTTATTTGACCCAGATTTAATAAACATGGGAGTGACAGTGACCTGAAGTTTTGTAAATTAGCATTGAGGCCTATGGGAAAATATTTGGTGGTGTCTGTCCACATGTATACAAATATATGGCAACAACCCGCAATTATGTCACAAAATTTGTACACAAAATATCACTCATTTCAATTTGCAGAAGTTGGCAGGCCTGTATACAATGTAAAGTGTGTGTGTGTGTGTGTGTGTGTGTGTGTGTGTGTGTGTGTGTCTGTCTGTCTGTATGTCTGTCTGTGTGTCTGTGTCAGTCTGTGTCTCTGTCTGTGTGTGTGTGTCTCTCTGTGTGTGTTTGTGTGTTCATTCAACAATAATTTATTCACTTTTTGTGAAGCCGAAAGATAACTAATTGATATTTCTTTTAAACAATGAACAATTCATTATTATGATTAAAAATTTGAAAACATGAATAAATGCGATCCAGGAAAACGTGTCTTTTAAATCTATTCAGAATTGTTGAAATTTTAACTCAATTACATGTTTGATTAAACTATTTATCCAATTGTTGTCACTCTACTGTATATGGAATTAGCATTAACTGAAAATCCTTTTAAGCGATGACGAAAAAAAAAAACAGATGGTTTTCCATAAACATTTTTTTTTTGCCAGTGAGAGTTATTTCCCATCGATTAGCACATTTACCTCATTGAATAACCAAATTATAAGAAGTATCCTTGTCTACAAGTTATTTAAAAAAAACCTTTTTGGGCAAATATATTTATTCCAGGCCTTGATTAATTTTGATGAAAATGATTGTCTCTTAACTTATACTATTTGGTATTCAAAGGGGAATAAATTTCGCTAAATACTACTTATGGAAAGCCATCATCTATACCAGTGTTAGGAAGTCTCTAGAAAACTCCCGATTTGGGACTCGGTATATTCCGAATGAATACATAGACAGGTAGGTGTTCATGAAAGGCATGGGTCTTTCGGATGACTCTGGAAACCGAGGTCCCATGTCCCAGCGGGTGTGACCTGCTAAAGAATATTGGTGTCCATAGCACAGGTTAAACTTGTGACATTTCACCTTCAGCTGGTGACATCTCAAAATAAGTCCATTTCAAGTTGGTTTTTTTTTTTTGGATAAGTTTTACTGTGAAAAAAATATCTTGACAGGGCACAAAATAACAATAAGAAGAAAAGTATATGTATCTTTTTTATATATTAATTTTCATCTTTTGTTTTTGTTTATTTTTGTTGTTTTTTTTATTATGTTTTATTTATCTTATTTTATTTTAGTGTGTGTGTGTGAGTGTGTGTGTGTGTGTGTGTGTGTGTGCGTGCGTGTGTGTGCGGGTGTGTATTTATTTGGTTAGATTTGGGGGTGTTAGTACTTTTTTCACCTTTGTTGGTACTGGGACATATATGTTTTCGTCCCTGATCAGGGTGTTCAGGTCTCGGATTGGAGACAAAACCACTTGTTCCATTTACATTAATGTTACAATGGTCTAGAGAAAAGTCGTTCCTGCAATATTAATGATACACATGTATGTGTGAATCTAAATAAATAATATCTCGCATATAAAGAATGTGTTCATCTATTTATATCATCTAAATACTTTAATATGAAATATCATGAACGAATACCTTTGAAATAAGTAAACGTAGTCTTGTAAAAAAAAAAACATACGCAACAAAATATTCGCTTTGTTGTCCCCTAAACCACTGCATTTGCTCGACATTTAAACAGATTTTATTCAATGAAGCAGAACGTTTATACAAATTTACCTATCGTTTTATTTACCTATATAATTATCTAGCTATGAAGGTGTCATTTAATTTCATACCTAGGCTTTAACATTAGACCCAAGTTCGATAATTATCACGAGGAAACTAGGTTTTACACACATTCGGACCACCTTTAATCCGCAGTTTATGTTCCATTCAATTTTCAATTGTTTTAAAAACGGACATGTGTTTTCAACGAACTGTTCCCATCTGTTTGATTACAAAAGAGTCGGAAAACTTTTCATCCGGTGTGAAAAGATTTTGATATAATACTAATTTCGATACAGCCCCTGGGTTTCTTTTTTCAATACATAGTGTATACATTTAATATTGATGGTCTTCAACATGTATTAACACAACACCGAAAATCTCATTTTAACGGCCGATCAGGTGACAATAATTTCGGTGTTTCGAGTGCCCTATTTTATAGCCTTCACAAGATTTATGTACGCAACAAGATATTTTAGTGGAAGAAGGTAGACTCCTTTTCTGCGTGATAAGCGAAGGTAAGTCTTTTATTTTATTTTTTAAAATTCATATGAATAATAAATGCATACACGATATATCAGTGACAGTAAAACAGTATACTTTTTTTGTTCGATACATATTGTGCTAAAGATGGAATCGTCCTTTAAGTAACCAAAAAATTCAGAAATAAAGTGAAATTTCGGCGGTTTAGTTTCCAGTTATGACGTCTAAAAATGTTATTTATACATGAAGTAGAAATCGAAATAGACAAACAGGTGATATCAACTGATTTGAATGCCTTTCATTTTAAAGTCATATTTGTGTTGTGTTTTTTTTTTATTCAAGTCAGTACCATAATAGGCGAGATACAGCCATATATTTATACAACCATGTTTATATTATAGGGAAAGAACGTTACTAAGTTGTATATCTTGTGTCCAATTCCCTTTTGATTATTATCAAATAAAATATGTTTAAACTAATAGGCGAGAGCAGTAAATGTGTATTTTAGGGAGGCCTGTGGACAGTTAACGTTCGTACAAGTACATATGTACGTGCTAGGATCTTCAATGTGTGAAATCTAATAAATTATTTCACCTAACCAGTTTCAATCCTATTTTTCCCGTAATACACGGAATTATATGAATAAGAAAACGTGTTCGCTGATTTATTCCGATGCATAATTTCCTGCAAATTTACATGATTGTCTGTTCCCTTTTCCGATAATTTTTCAACTTTTCCCCTGAAAACATTGGCTTATTTAGTACAGAAAATTATATGGTTATATTCTTTTAAGTCTCGTCAAGAATTTTTACTGAAATGAAGGATACACCCGGAGTCATCCGGATACTCGTATGAAGGACAAGGCAATTTGGTGTTAATGTCATTACATGGTAACATTTCAGTTATTCGACGGTGACCACTTTTAATTTTGAGAAGAAAACACGATGCATTCCACATGTACACTGACCTTCACCAGTCATTATCTGTAAGACTAGAAGCAGTCCTTTCTTCTGTCCCCTGGAGATCCCAAACCTTCGTCTGTGTACTAGAGGCTTCCACTCCTTGTCTTTCTCATCGAATCACCCAACCCTTTATCTGTCTTTTAGAGGCACAGTTCCTTGTCTGTCTGTTAGAAGAGCTTCCACTCTAATTTGTCGACTAGAAGCCCCACACCTTATGTCTCCTAGAAATCACATCCTTTATCTGTCTACTACAAGCCTCATCCCTTATCTGTCTACTAGAAGCCTCATCCCTTACGTCTCCTAATGGCCCACCCTTTATCTGTCTAAAAGAAATCCCGTCCCTTGACCGTCTATTATGGGTTCCAAACTTTATTTGTCTACAAGAGAACCCATCCTTTATCTGCCTGCTAGAGCCATGGTCACTTATTTGTCTACGAGAGGCCCCCACCCTTTATTTGAACCGTTATCTGTCTACTAGAAGTCCCGTCGGTTGTTTGTCAACTAGAGGCCCCACCCTTTATATGTCCGTCCGTTGTCTGTCTACTACAGACCCCACGCTTTATCTGCCCTTCCGTAGTCCGTCGACTATATCCTTTGTCTGTCTAATAGAAGCCCCCACCCCTTATCTGTGTCCTAGAAGAATCCACTCCTTTGTGTGTCTGCTAGAGGTCCCCATCTTTGCCTACTAGAAGAACGGTCCTCTGTCTATTAGAGGTCCCATCCCTTATTTTTCTTCTTGAGACCACATTCCTTATCTATCTACTAGAGGTTCACCTGTCCTGACAATACTTTATTTAACCAGCAATGGTTACATCTGTTTGGCAAAGGAACGATTACTACACGTCCAATCTGTTTTGGATCTAACTGAATCCCATAAACACGGACTCTTGGGAAATCTGGGGTGAGATTAAGTACGAAACTGAAGTGTTCTATAATTATATTATCAATCCCTGTATTATCGTGTTTTGATTTTTGCATCATGATAATTACCGGTCTCGCAGAAATTATAAAAATAAACCATAACACAATGATGGTCAGTACTAGTAGGCGGTTTTGGAAATAACCGCGTCGTGAAAGAATAAATAGATCGATAGATAAATAAATAAATTAATTAATAACTTGAGAAACCTCCTTGGTACATAAAAAAAAAACCAGAAACACGATCAGAAAATTATGATGGGCGGTTTGCGTAACAAATCCATGGGAAATATCTCGAGAAAATAAAATCACTAACGTGTATTATAATTATGTCGGGTCACGAAAAGCTCGACCCAATATTTATTCCGAGCTCTCGAGATAATAGTTCCTCGAGTTAAAATTTCGTTTTCCTTTTCATAATTTTTCACCCGTTATTTTTTCCAATCATGTTATTAGAAGTGTGTGTCCTGAATTTGTCGAGGAAGAAAATCAAGTCATAAGGAGATTTGAAGTACCATTTTACATTATCTCGCAAATTTGTATGAAGTGACGAGAGGCGACAAGTTGATGGTATCGGCGATAATGCACGGTGTCGGCGATAATGCTGGAGGGTCTGAAGGACTACTTTTATAAGTAGTGTTAAATAGGTGCGAGAAAGTTATCATCATAAAAAAAATTACTGTGTTCTGTGACAGAATTACTCAGAACATATTCCAGAGCCAAAACTGGCGTTATGAAATTCGTTATATATAAAAAAATTCAAAAATCAAATATCCGTTTCTTTTAATTTAAATTATGTTTTACGCCACACTAACATTTCACTTTCAGTCACATGGTGGAAGAAATTTTTTACCTGGTTACAAAGTACCCGGGAAGAAACACCTTCGGCAAATAAACTTTTAAACTTTCTCACAAAATCAGCTTAGGTTCCAGCACGAAATGAACCCACGTTGATCAGAGGTGAGACTCAGCGTGAGAGACTGCATGGTTTCAATCTTTAACACAGAGCTGTCGGTCCTGGCATTCCTCAACTATCTCTGTCAACGTCTTAATAGAAGTAAAAACATGTAACCCACAGAATATAAATGAATATAAAAACCTAATTACACTGAGTTAAAAAAACCTTTCGCAAACATATAGTCCCTGTATTTATATCCATTTTTAAAAAGTATTTTCCTCTCAAATAGTTTTTTCTATGTCAGCATTAAAAATATGCAAAATGACCTATGCCTTATAAAGTGCAAAATCAGTACTGAATAGATTTATATATTTTGCCAGAAACTGGCAAAAGTCGAGACGTTGACAGAGATTGATGAGGAGTGCAAAGACCGATAATTTTGTGTAAGAGATTGTGCATAGTTTATCCCATCATCGTAAAACCACGGGCCGAAATCTCTATGCTCTATCTTACCCGTCGTCTCATGCAACCGAAATCTATCGTAGCTATTGATTATTTATAAGGAGTAGTGTAAACCAACCCACAAATATCAATAACTCAAAGTCCGGTCTTGTGATCGTATAGTTTTATTCTCAGCACAGCAGAGTACAGCAATGGTAACAAATGTTTTCAACAATTTAGAGAGTATGGTGGGTGTTCAGAAGCATCATCAAAATCTGTCATAATGCAACCTTTGGTAACCTTTTACACTATCATTCTTAGTACACCTTCAGTACTTTATATTAATTAATCATTAACATCAATTCTTGTTTACCAAAACTGATGATGACAGATATTTGACCTTTTAACATGCAGCTTCAATTGCTGCTGAATTTGTAAAGTGTTGACAAGTTGTTTATCTAAAAACAGTATATTATAATAATGCTAAGTCATATTACTAATATTATGCTGAGTAATTTTGAATTTAGAATTTTATATCTAAATTAACTTTGTCAACATATTTACTTGACCGAATTAGAAATCATGTAATTTTAGCTGCCCGTATTTTCCCAAGTACATATAATACACATCAGTAACACATCAGTACTATTTCAAGTCACACCAATTTATTTACGTATATAATTTCCTAAAAGATTTATCTCCCGTACCTCATATTGTTACAAACGTCCCTATCCCTTGAAATTTTTACTAAATGGGTAAAAATTTCATTCTTATAAATACTTTCCAAATTATAATTAGTAACTTTTATAAAATTTTCCCATTGGTGTAGCTTGAAAGTTATAACTATAATTAACATAATTATCAATACACAATTCAATAAAGTTTTCACTACTAATCATGAAATGAATAAGTTGTGACCTGGATTTTATCGATAAACAATTCATATCCTGGAGTAATAACAAATTAACTTGTGACTTAGATTTCTCAATAATCCACTATCAATTATGACCTGGATTTTCAACAATTCATATCTCATAAAACTCGTGATCTGGATTAATATTAAATAAAAATGTGACCTGGATAAAAATATGTGACTTGGGTTATAATTTCAATATATATTCATGCATTATAAAGCGATATAAACCGGGTTCAATAAGCAGAGAATTTATGCATAATTCAATTCAATAATCATTGTCTCAATACAAATAAAAGTTCATTATTACAGTCCATAAGTAAAGTTCATTATGTTAAAGTTCATTATAACATAATACATTTAATAATTCACTTTTTAACACTTTTAACATATTCATGGAAAATCCTCCATTCACGGAAAGTCCTCCGTCCTTATGAATATTCATGGAAAGTCCTCCATTCACGGAAAGTCCTCCGTCCTTTGTGTAAATTCTGTTTCTTTAATAATAATAAAGTTTTCGACTTCTTTAAAGTTATCTTCTTTTTGTATTCACATTACACTGTGATTATTACTTAAGTTCTTGTATAGTCTTCAGTAGTCGAATGTTAGTGTCTTTAGTTACTGGTGAACTTAAAACTGGTAATCGGGCCTCTGGATCGAAGCCAAGTGGTCTCATCCACTTCGATGTTTTCGATCGACGATTTGTTGTTATCGTTAAATTCTTGCGGTGTCACATCACCTGTTTCTGGGTCTTGATAGAGTTCATGATTTATTTCATGGTTATCGTGTTTTGTATTCCTTTATTTCACAGGAATGTACGTCTGGATATTCATTTTTGTAGTTTGGTTGACTGTTTTTCATTTCTCCTTGACTATTTTGTTTCGTGTTTTCTGTTTCTCTTTTATCTTGACTGTATAGTGTTCGGTTTTTCAATGTTAATTTCTGGTTTGATCAGTTATTGGTATTAAGTCTATGTCGTATTTATCCTTAAGGTACATACTGCAAAGTTTCATGTCTGGATATTCTATGTCGTGTTTATCCTTAAGGTACATACTGCAAAGTTTTCTATCTGGACTGTTTGTTACTTGGTGCTCCTGGTATGGCTGTTGGTTCTGGTTTCTTAGAAGTCTTGAAAGATTTGGAAGACTCAACTCCTCTTTTCCCTCACTACTTGACCACTTAACATTAGGATTATCTTTATTTTTCTTTTGACAGAAGATTCTGAATGCCTATTTCTACATTTTTCTTATTATTCTTTTTCCACATTTTATCATTATAATTATTAAGATTGTTACTACTGGCACTATTGGTATGAGAAAGTATTGACCATTCTTAACCCAAAAATCATCTTCTGGCATTGGTTTGCATTTCTTCTAGTTTTTAGTTCATTTATCAAATTATCTAAATTAATTTCTTTTACTGGTTTCAACGTCTTAGGAATTTTAATCTTATCATACCGTGGGAAATTTTGTTTATATCTCCAAAACAAACTTACTTCGTCTTTTTTTATACTTATCAACTAATGTTTTTAAAGGATCCCTTAAAGTTAAAATTACTTTCCTTATAAATGTAAGGTGTTAAGTGTTAAAGTCATATCCCCGTTAGAAGCTTGACAATTTTGTTCCAAATGTAGAATGTCTAGAGGTGGTAAAGTTTTCTTAATCATTGATTCTTTGTCACACATGATCATGAAATTTTGTAACTTTTCAGCAATGATTAACCAATTTCCTTCTGTAACATACTGCCCTCGAGGAAGAATTGCATTATTGATCAGTGTGGTCTTACAGTTTTGTTCAATTTTGGATCGTGTTCTCTAAAATATAGAAATCACACAAGTCTGTCTGTTCGAAACAGTATAGATAGGGCTGTCAAAAGAACAATATCTTATCGAAGGATTTGAACATTTTTCTAACTCCTGTTGAGTTTAAAAGTGCAAATTGTGTTTTCTCTTTGTTTACCGCTAAGGCTTCTGACTCTAAGTCATATTTGGCGAGTACTGAGGGTTCTTTCATATGTGGCAATGCCCAAGTTATGTATCTTGTAAATTTCTAAGGCATTTGTTGTGTCAACCAAAGGTACTGACACAATGACTACAATGTTTTCGTCTTTGAAATATGTAGCACAAGTCAATGTTTTGTACAGGTCCCAAAGATCTTTTTCAGGGTCAAAAGGCAAAGCAAAACGTGGATTCAATTGATTTTTGATTGACCTGTAATTATATATGTAAATTGTCTAAAACTTAAGATCGTCTTACACATATTATCAAACATAGAAGTTATTCTTGCACATGTTATCAAATATATCCAAACTATTCTCATTCAACAAGTTATTCTTACACATGTTTTCAAATATATCCAAACTATTCTTATTCATGTTATCAAAAGTCGAATTTTTAAGACTATTAATATTTCTTTTGTAGTAGGGTCTATTTCGTCTACGTATTTCTGTGTATCCTTTTTAATTCTGCTAAAGGAATATCATCCTCACTATCTGAGTCATCTCGAATTTGTCTAGATCTTTTTACAATATCTTGACTCTTATTTTTTATCAATTTCGTCATCTGTAGATTCTGAATTCTGGAGGTACTACATATGTTGATTTTCTTATCGGTCTATTTAATTTTGTCTTGGGGTATCTCCCAATCATCTAAATTAGCTAACCTAAGATGTCGAGCATGTGTCTTAGTTGTTGTTCCTGTCAACTGATTCTTAACTGTAAAACTTAGAGGTCCTTTTTCTTCAATAATCCTATAATAAGGTGTCCATTTATTATCTAATTTACTGGTTTTTTCTTTGATTCTTAATATATACTGGATCTCCTATCTTGAAATTAATTTCTTGACTACCCCTATCTGCATATCTCTTTTGTCTTTTCTTAGCGTCTTCTAAATTTTTGTGTACTAACGTAGAGATTGATGTTTCTTGTACAGCCTTATTCACGTTTTCTGACCCATTATCTGTTAGTATCTGAAGTGTGGGCAACCATATCTTGAGGCTTCTAGTTTTGACATGTTACACATTGATCTACATATTTGTGCAACTTTTGATACATTTTTGGAAAAATAGTATTTTGGTCTAATGATGTCATATGTTTTATCTACTGCCATATGTCCTACAAAATCATGATGTTGTTTAATGACAATGTTTTCTAAATTTTTCAGGTATGTACAATCTAAGTTTTTGGATCTTCTGAATCTTGTTGAGATAAAAAATATAACAAACCATCTATTACTATTAAACTATTTTGTTCCCTTTTTGTGGCACTACCTTTGTCTAATTTTATCTGTAATGTCAATTGTTTCTTGACTGTCTGGTAAACTGTTAAACTGTCTTTGAGAAAATCAAAGGCTACTTGGCATTCTTTTGACCATTTAAATCTAGCATATTTCTTAGTTAACTCAATCAAAGGTTCTGCTATCTTTGAGAAATTTGGAATGAACCTCCTATAATAACTACACATGCCACCGATGTTGCCTGATCTTATCAAACACTATTTGAATGTTCATGAGTTCTTGGAAGATAGCTGGAGCATTACTTAAACCCAAAGGGCATTACATTAAACTGAAATAACCCTTTGTGACAAGTTGTTTTTTCTTTACTATCTTCATCCATTTGTACTGTCGACACACATTCTTTTGGATAACCTTT
Organism: Atrina japonica; assembly: GCA_030159075.1. Lineage (NCBI taxonomy): Eukaryota > Metazoa > Mollusca > Bivalvia > Pterioida > Pinnidae > Atrina > Atrina japonica. The sequence goes on from BROG01000649.1 coordinate 309,981, forward strand.
CTAGCATCTAACATTTCATCTACTGCCTTGTCAATTACTTGTCGTTTGTTAAGGGGTGTTCTATACGGTCTATTTCTGATTGGTGGATGGTCCCTGTATCTATTTTCATTTTCACTGTACTAGTGTGCATAGTTTCTATTTGTATTTCATCTATTTCTAAAGCTCTAATTTTTCCTAACACTTGACCTCTTTTTAACCTATAAAATTTATTTGTTTTTGATCCCTACAAGTCCTGGGTCATCAAAATTTTCTTTATCGTCTTACTCTGTGGTCTTAATGTAAAACTATGGATGATATGTGAGTGTCATCTTCAAATTTGACACGGTTTTTCTATTCAAACCATCGGTGACATAAAACTTGTGATTCATGGTCATTTTTATTCATCGTAAATTTAATATTTACTGCACCTATTACTTTAAGTGATTGACCATTCACTGCCCTAAGATTTGGTTTTTCTTTGACAACCTTAACCTTGATTGGAAGATTTTGGAAGCACTTTTTACTAATTAATGATACTTCTGCGAAATCTCTTGATTATCTACCTTACTTTTTCTTAATTTTCTACTACAACTCTTCCTATCGCTCACTTACTACAGGTGGTGCATGCTAACTGTTTATTTGACTGAGATGTATTATCTCTTGGGGGTGCCGGAAGTGCTAACCCTAATGTTTGATCATCTGATGATTTTGTTGATATGTAAATTGTGGAGGTCGAAAGTTGAAGTTTTTGCCTATTCCGATAAGTATGAGGTGTAAACTGCGAGGGTGGAGGATCGTAATTTTGTCGATAGTTATTATTTGTTCTACCCCTGCCACGATTCGTTGGCGGTCCCTGATTATACTGCCAATATGGTACCCAGTTACGAGGGTCATTCTTTTAAGGTGACCTATCATGTGACATACCCAACATTCTGCGCCTAATACCCAATCTGGTACAGATTGTGAATTTTGTCTATTTGGACCGCGTTTTTGTGAAATGTTTCTTATTGTCTGCTACTGATATTTGTAAGTCATCGTCACTATCACTGTCATCGTCTCGTCAGCTAGTAGTGTGACACCTTTTCTTAAACAATTCTTACATAGCTATCTAAACACATTTTGTGTACCGTCTAAGGTGCAATTTGATCCCTAACGTTTTGTTCGCGTGTCGCTATCTTAACTGCGGCTTCTATTCAATATAAGGTTGTTCTACTAAGTGCTTGTATTATTCTTTCCCCAAACATTTGGTGTTGTCTCTTGTTTTAGATTTCTTAACTTAATTAATGTTGACTCCAAATCTCTTTTAATAATTTCTTGAGGTCACAGAGTTGTTCTATTTAAATACCTCCTAATGGCTACCGCCCCTCCAATGCTATACCCGGCATTTTCTGTACATTTAATTCAACTAAATTTGCTCATATCAATATCCATCCCTTAAGTCAAAAAGTCTTAATTACGATGTACATACTGCCATTGCCAGTGTTAGAGAATTGTCTGATCAAAATATATTATCAAGGTATCCCAGACACTTACAAAATGGTGGTTCTCTATATATTTGCTTACTTATTCGGTTTTGTTTGATAGGTGATCTTTTGCTCTATTTTGAATACGTGGTTGGTCTAGTTTTATTTAGTGCTGACATAGAATAAATTTTCCTCTGCCATTACTATTTTTTATGATGTTTAATACTATTGCCTAAATAAGTGAAAGATTTTGGTTAATTTTTTTATTAAAAAGTTTTAAGGATTTAAAAAGAATGTTCATAGGGACTAAGAAAAGTAAAAGTCTTACTGCGAAAAGGGCAAAAGGCACCAAATTATTTGTAAACCTATCAATAACTCAAAGTCCGGTGTGATTATGTTTTTTTTCAGCACAGCAGATACAGCAATGGTAACAAATGTTTCACAATTAGAGAGTATGGTGGTGTTCTGTTTCCCGCTGGTTTCCACTCCATGACATTTGTCAGTTTTGATAAAGTTTAGAAGCTGTTAAATGACTACAATTGGAAGAATATGGGCGCCTTTTCAAAATCTGTCATAATTTTGGTACAGAGATTGTTAAAAAACTGATGATGACAGATATTTGACGCAGCAAGGACCGATATTATAATAATGCTAACATATTACTGCTGAGTAATTTTGAATTTAGAATTTTTATATCTAAATTAACTTTGTCAACATATTTACTTGACCGAATTGAAATCATGTAATTTTAGCTGCCCGTATTTTCCCAAGTACATATAATACACATCAGTATCAGTACTAAAGTACAATTTATTTTCGTATATAATTTCCTAAAGAAATTATTGTTTAGGTGTTGTAAATTTGTTGATCCACTCTTGCACAGATCGGTCCTGGCATTCAACAATCTCTGTCAAAGTCTCGACATTTACAAATGCAAACTTCGTTTTCCTTATTCGCATTGGGGTTACTGAGTTTTGTGACTTCCTTTCATGAAGGAACGCAAGGACCGACAACTCTGTATAAGAGATTGCTGTTGATCCAATACAATTCGGAAATTGTTTTAAAAACATCGATCTGATTGGTTTACAAATGCAAACTTCGTTTAATCGCATTGGCTGAGGCTTCATGAATAATAAAAATATGTACGAGAGATTTCGGTCGCATGAGACCACGGGTGAAAAGAGCATATAGTGATTCCGGACTGAGGGTTTACCCTGGTACTGGCAAGTAAACTAACCTTCAATGTGTCGTGATGAGGTCACAACAGAGGTCTAAGCTTGTGGTACTGTTGACGTCTACATGTTAAGTGAAAATTTCTTGACGAGAAGTAAAAAAAAACGATAAAGCCAAAATGAAAAAAAAAAATCGAACTCGGAACCGCCCATTTGCAAGTCGAACGCTCTACCATTATTGAGACTTCCGCAAGCGGTATAAACAACATACTAGGCTGAGTTAAACGTGTAAAGCCCGATTGATATATAAATAAATAGTGCACAGGAGGACGGATATAGCGATCTCAGCTGAATAAAAGAACTTAAGGAAATAAAATGTATTGCATTATTTCTGTCAAGTCTGACACAAAAGTATTTGTCAACATAAATTAAGAATTTAATGTTAATAATCCTCTAATTTAGTACGATGATGAGTTGATAACAGCCGGAATTAAGCAGATAACAAAACAGAATCATTCAACCGGAACCATACTGCGGGCGTCTCTTGTATACTATCTACTTTGTGGAAATATGGTGTTTACATAGAAGCTGAATTTATCTACATCGTTTTGTGACCTAGGATACAAAGAATCTGACCGCTAATTCGGTCATTTATAATTTACCCTTATTACCTTGGCAGAGGACGGAGAAGCAGACGACATTTTCATCTTTATTTTTATACTGCACAAAATATCACTTCGTTGTATACTTAATTCACAGGCGTGAACCGAGAATTCAAAACAATTTATATTTGGGATAGCTTTCAAAAAAATATTCGCTTCGAAGGATTTATGTAATTTGTTTCATATATACATGTTTGTTGTAAATTCGTTGATGTTTACCTGCGTGTTCGCGTGCTGTCTCGTGCAGTCCTAAGGGAGTGGATTATATATATATATATAAGTGTGTGCGTACTAAAAATGTGTATCTTAATGTAAACTTATAAATGTTTCCGCACATCTATACCAAGTGTCAGCCGTGGACAAAATAACTCTTGATGAGCTCCTGTGGATAAATTGTATTCAACTGTGTGTGCGTGGACGGATTATAAATTGTTCTGGTCAAAAGGTGAACTGTTATATGTAGTTTAATTTCTTTATGCATCCGAATGGGCTGTAAAAGTTGATTCTTTTCGTCTTTTCAGCGGAGATAGTAACTTTGAAATAAGTGTCATCGCCGTTTCATTCAAAGTGAGTCTCTTCTAATTTTATATTGTCATCGTTAGTGTCAGGTTTCAAGCTTTATCAAGCGTTCACCGTAGTGAATAAAGTCGCCCTCTTAATAAGGTAAGTACAACGCACATGTTTTTATTATCAGCTACAAACGTTGTTGTCTGTTTATATATTTTTTTTTATGTGGTGACTAGATTTTCGCTCTGAGTGCGTATATCGGTCTTCGGGTGAAACATACCCGTTATCCAAATAAAGCATTGCTTCAGCGACCGAGTGATTAGAGCATCGCGCTTTACTTCACGGCGTCCCGAGTCCCGCTGAAGCATAGGGTGTACTGTTTACAGGTTTGTCTGTTCATTGGATGGAAGGATGAAGGGCTTCCCTCGTATGACCTGGGGCATTTCACATACCTGGTAGATCTATAGTTTGACTTATAATATGAATTATTTTTAACTTTAGGTGACAACAATAACTTGTAGACATGATACTTTTTAAGGATTTTTAAAGGTGGTTTGCGCCACACGACAATTTTTCAGTTACCTGTATGGTGGCGGCCGATTGTATCTGATATTTTTACATTGAATGGTGTTGTACGCCACACTCAATAATTTTTCGCAGTTACAAGGCGGCGGTCAGTTTTTAATCACGGATTGAGAAGAAACACCGGCTACAATGTATACCGGAAAGAGACTATTGGCCTTTGCAATAGATCTTTTTACAAGTAATTCCTGTACGTCACGGTTTCTCATAACAGTATGCTGCTTCAAAGAAAAATGTGACCTACACCACTTCCGGTTAAGGAGTTTTCCATATACATGTACTAGGTAATCAGAAATATGTATTAAAAATACCAAAAATGCACATTTACACTTGTCATCTTTACAAGAACGAACATATAGCTTAAGTGTTCCCTACTCATATGAACTGAAACCACGATAACATTGATTTTCGTGAATTTAATCAGTAAGAACCCGGAAGTTACCTAGGTCACATTTCTGTAGACGTCACGTGATTTTAGTACAAAATATTCCACAAAACTGAACGGAATGGAATAACTAGGAAAAAGTAGATATATATGAGATTGAATATTATGTAAAATGTTTTGCTTACGACACCTCATATCGCTTTAAAGGTTAAGAACATATAAAATGATATCCCAGAACTCCATGTCGCTTCAGAACTTGTCTGCTTGAAGTTGTACGTTTACAGTTGCTAAAAACTTAAACATGGCGGGGAATACTTAGTCAAACATGGCGGTAAGCATACGTCAATGAGACGGAGTATAGGCGCACTAGGTGCGCCTCAAGTGCTTACGTAATAATGATGATAATAATAAGAAAGTAGTAACTTAAAACTCATTCTATCACTTGATAAGCTGTCTCAAGAAAGTTAAAAATAATACGTAGTATTAATGGTTTAAAATAAAACATCACAAATGCACAAACTTTAAATCGAATTGGAAAATGACTTTTAAAGCAAGTTAAAACATAAAAAACTCGACCTTTTTTAAGCGAATTTATATCTTTTCTGAAATTCAGAACTTGTATATTTGCATATCAAATTGCCATACGAAATGTTAAATATCTTGATATTGAAATTTGTATTTTACGTTCAGAAATGTTTGCGATTTCCGCTGATATAAGCGAGTTGCTGTACCATTAAATCGTAAAAATGTATAAATGCACCTAGAAACATGTAATAATCGAGAAAATCTAACAAAATCTTTGTGCAAAAAATCTTAGACTGGGTTTATCGAAATGAACATCTAAATGCACTTTGTAAGTCTATGTCTACCCAGATGTAAGCTACATTCTTTCCACGGGTATCAGTTAAACTGCGAAACGAAACGGAACAAAATTTAACAAAGAGAAATGAAAAAAGGACATAAAAGAAGCAATAGGAAGTTATTTCCTTCTGTTTGGACTTAAACAACACAATTTTGCTCACCATAATGATCACTATATTATCGTTCTTTGTCATTTAATTATCTGTTTTTGATCAGTTTTGATTCTCTTCTTTTTGTTTACAGATACTTTTATTGATTTTTTTTCGGGAAATTAAAGTATTAGAACGAAAGCCAAAATCTCTCTCTCTCTCTCTCTCTCTCTCTCTCTCTCTCTCTCTCTCTCTCTCTCTCTCTCTCTCTCTCTCTCTCTCTCTCTCTCTCTCTCTCTCTCTCTCTGTATGGTATGATCGAAATACTATAGATAATATGATTATACTGCGATACAATTAAACAAAACTAGATCCGGCAATACAAATAGATTTTGCACAAGATAATTAACGCGTCAACGACGAAACTCGGTATTGAGTTTATCTTTCATAAGTTGGTCGTCATTGAGAGAGAGAGAGAGAGAGAGAGAGAGAGAGAGAGAGAGAGAGAGAGAGAGAGAGAGAGAGAGAGAGAGAGAGAGGGGCGGGCGAATTGTGCATGGTAGGTAGCAAAGAAATGTATCATATGTACAGCATTATATCTATATATACGATTTTAAATTAGGATATAAGATTTTCGAAATGGACTACAATTTTTGGACAAAAAGAAAACTCATCAAAAGAGTGAATCCTTGCTAGATACACGCAATTAAATAATTACCTGAGTAAACATAATTATGAATGGAGATAATTAAATCTCGAATTAATCACTCTCTTCAAGATATGTCAAACAGTGTGTGCACAGAAAAGATTAATTTATAGGTCTATAATGCATCAACATATATGTCAGTAAGAAAGTTATCCAGGAATAATTCGGTAGGTAAACCTACTTACAGAAGTAGAAATTTGTGAAATTTAATACATGTAATTCAGGTTTTTTATATATTTTCCCTGGTACGTATCTTAAATTGTTCGATTTTGAGGGCAACTGCAACATTACTAGATGTTAAAATTTGCCATGGTAGTTGTTTGCCTGGGTTTTTATATTTTCACTATATACACCTACATTATACTATGAGCGATATATAATTAAAACCTGACACTGTTTGCCTCTATATATCGCTGACACCATCATTCAGTTTTATTGTTGCCCTTACACTATAATTACCTTTTGCTAACTTTTAGATCAAAAATTTAAAAGTGAGTACATGACTACATTTAAATTTGAAACTAAAAATTAGCAAATGACTCTATATTCATTTTATGTCCAAAGTAGATTGAGTACAAACTGAAACCAGCGATATATAAAACTAATAGCTTTATATATCGCTGCTGAAACTAAAGTAAATTTTCCATTTGATGTCGTCCACACTGATAGCATTTAGTCCCTTTTGAATAAAGCATCCTGTTTTGCGGTTGTTAATACGGTGGCTGATTTGCGCAGGTTTGTTGTTTCGACCTTTCGCCCCGAAAAGACGACATTTAGTGCTTCTTAATTGTCTACCTTTTCTGTGATATTTCACAAGATAAATTTTTATCAGTTGAGTTATCCCAGTGTATCCTAAGTACTAGTATGTGGAAGCACAAAAGATTGGCGATAAAGAAAATAAAATTTCGACCTTTCGGGGCAAAACAGTTTAAAGAAATAAAATCTTTATCTTTCAGGGCGAAACAACGAAAGGTCGCCAATTAAGAAGTACCTAATCTCGTCCGATTCAGAAGAAGGCCTACTAAATCTCGTTCATCGGGGCGAAACAACAGAAGATCGACGATTTAGAAAAATAAAATCTCCCCAATTTGGGGCGAAACAACGAAAGGTAGACAATCGAGAACTAAATGTCGTCGTTTAGGGACAAAAGGTCGAAGCAACGAAATGGCACACATCAGCCATCGTAGGTTAAGCCGCCCTCTGAATGAAATTGATATGTGAATTTATATACAACCTCAGCGGTAATACGAATGACGAACACAGGATAGAAGATTTCATCCGAATCTAATTAAAAATCGATCACCAATCGCTCCCGTTTTAAATCTGATATGTCGCGTATAGGATCTAACGCAATCCGCTATGATGTCACATGCGGATGACTTCGTGTGCCATTTTTGACCAATGAAAAAGCGACTTACGCAGTCTTGTAAGCGATCTAGTGACAAATAGATGTAAGCATTATAAACAACACTGAGCACACAAAATCCGGAAGAACAGAATTATTTTCATGACGTTGGGCAGGTTCAAATCACCAAATATAGTCCGATTGACTTTTGCGGTCTGGCTGTTTCCTTTTAAAAATAGATTACATCTCTTTGCCATTCAATTATGTGAGTAGCATTTTCATTGGTCGTACATTGTACACCTACGAGAGGTAACCAACACGTGACCCCAAAGTGGATTGCAATAGATCTTCTACGCGACATATCAGAAAACTGGAGCGGTGAGAGATCGGTTTTGAATAAGACTGACGGATCTCTTTAATTCTTTAATGTTACATTATCTTTGAATTTTTATTCTTTATTTTAGACATACAGACCGTTTCAATGTTCTAGTGGTAGGGCGTTCGAGTCTCATGCAAAGAGTCCCGGGTTCGATTCCCGGTATTGGGTCATACCAAAGACTTCGTTTTGACTGTCCCTTCTCCAAACTCTCGGCCTACAAACCGCGTTACCATGTCACGACAGGTGTGACACGTAAAGAGCCTAAGTGTATTGGCGTCAGTCCATAGCACAGGTCAAAATTTGTAGCACTTCACTTAAAGCTGGTGACATAGCCGTATATATGTAAAACAAAATTGCGAGATTCAAAATGAGATACCAAAAAGCTACGTATGAACACAATGATGATATAAAAGAACTAATTTCAAGCGCTTTACAGATACGATCCCCTCAGAAGGCCTCTCTAGTTACTTCCTTCACAACTAATAATACAATAGTACGCGTTAGAGATCCGCACCAACCGGATTAAAATTACATTTCAATTGTTTTGGGACTTCCGACAAAGGCCTGTATAACTTGTTTCCCTGAAAATGTCAATATCTTTAAGTAGCTGTGATTAAACATAACCACTACTGCGACATGTCAAGCTAGTTGACTGTTTAGGAATGAAAGTATCACACTAGTTAATGGGGGTGGGGTCCCTCGCCAAGTTGTTATAGCATCGCTTTATTAATTACAACGCCTCTATCTCACTCCTACTCAGTGAGGAATCTCTGGATCTCTAACTGGTTATGTGGGGAGTAGTTCGCCAGCTTACTTGCAGAAGTCGTTGTGGCATGTCGGATAGACCTGTGATGTAATTGAGTCCCCCCCCCGCGACGCCACTACCTCTAAAAAGACAACAACAAAAATAAACAAACAAAAAGGCATGACTTATATTACGCAGTCATATTAATTAATTACAGGTAGTGGTTCAGTGAAGGAGCGCCCACCTTACAAGTATAGAGTCCCGAGTATAACTTCATATCACATGTTACAGACTAGAGCTTTTTTTCTAAATACAGAGGTCGTATTCTTTATTAAACTGTCGGTATGGAATGTGAAAGTCACGTGTCTTTTGGATACGAAGCATTCATAAAGCTGATCAACATCTGCACGGCGGTTTGAATTATCATCTGGAATAGCTTTCCTTTTTGACCTTTATAAAAAAATAACGACATTTTGTGTATACTCATCGTTATACCCATGTGGTCAAGAATGGATACAGCCCCCGCACACACCTGTGTTCGTTTGTTGTTTAACATCCCGCCAATATTTTCGAACCCGGGACCACCGCTTGCGAGTCGGACGCTCCACCACAAGAGCACGGCTAGGTGTACACATACGTGTGTGGTTAACTTTATAACTTATAACAGCAAGCCACATCGATCGATACATGTGTTATAATACAACGACACCATAGTACTATTGACCACTGGTATGCATTATTTACCTTACAGCTGTCGAGATGTAGTAATCATTTGCATTATATAGATATACCTAGTGTTTATAATTATTTACACCTTTGATTATTTGTGTACTTACAGGTGTAACTACAGGTATATAGATGTCATGATGGCTGAATATTTAGCGACATGGGTATAGACTTTTATTAATTCATCTGTGAACAGATTATTTTTATATAGGACCATGGGTACAACCGGAGACGGCGCAACGAGAAACTGCCTTGATGTGCGCGGGAAAAAATGGAAATTCTTCGGACTTGTTGCACTGGATATATGTCTGTGTCTAGTTGGTAAGATAAAACTTTGCTCTTTACGCATATATTACAGATGCATTGAAATTCTGAATCACATATGCTCCCATTTAAATTGAATTACGAGATAGGTACATGTACATGTGAATTTGATCTTTTTGAGTAGTACAAGTGATCTACACGAAAAGCTACATGCACACTGGGGCAGATCCAGGTGAGACACAGTGGGCGCCTGCCTCCCCCCAAAGAATTGGCAAAAATGTGTAAAACCTTTAGATATAAAAGTCACACCAAGTACTGATCGGAAGAAAGTTCATGATACAATACACAAGTCAGGGTGAGATAAGACACACCCACCCACACACACACACACAACCACACACCATGCCATGAGGAGTGAATCCTCGGTTAAGATGATTCAACAACAAAATTCGAACAGGTAACTCAACACTTCACCCAGTGAAACACCAACAGAAAACAAAGTCTAACCTTTCGCTCCCTCTAACATGTAACCATGGATAACTACGTGATAGAGGCACAATCGTAAGTCTGAACTACGGAAATTTTAACTAGTCTACGCGAATAACTACGCGACACATGCATTCACGTAATTTTGAATGGCTACTTATAATTTGGATACCCCAGTAAAACACTTTATCAATATGAATGTTATAACAATTAAAAAGACTTAATTTTGCACAGTTTGGCTACTTAGCTTGCCGAGGGCTCAATTAATTGGGACTAAACACCTTGTAAGATACTATAGGAAGGACAAAATGAGTATCTGTTCAATGTCTACAGTTGGTGAAACCCCAACACTAAGAGAATTCATTAACGTGCGACGCCTTTTGTAACATCATATGCCATTTTAAGCCTCATAAGAGATATCAAGATCGATTTTTAATTCCAATCTCTTGGCGAAGCGCATGTCATTTCTCCATTTAAGTTTTCATTCTTTTATGCCCTTCCAACCATTTCAATAATTGTAAATAGGTGAATTTTGCGTGGCAATACTGTATAATAAAGATTCCGAGTTGAACTCCCCGGAAAGTTTGATTTAATTAAGTGTATATAACAGCTCGTACTAGTTGAAGATGATCGGAATGTTCTATAACAGGTGTTCCAGTTTAAGATAAGCTGACCATACAGGTGCGGTATACAGCAGCCATTCGAGATCATGGGTGAAGATTTGCTAAATGACACCCCTTCCATTGTAAGATATGTTGGGGCGAATGTTTGCTATATGCCATCCCTTACCGGAGTAAGATCTGCTGGGGTTGGCTTGCTATATGGCAACCCTTACCGGAGTAAGATCTTCAAGGGATGAGGATTTTCAACATGACACCCCTTCTGTTATAAGATTTGCAAGGGATGAATGTTTGCTATATGGCACCCCTTACCGGAGTAAGATCTGCTGGGGTTGGTTTGCTATATGGCACCCCTTACTGGATTAAGATCTGCTGGGGTTGGTTTGCTATATGGCACCCCTTACTGGAGTAAGATCTGCAAGGGATGAAGGTTTGCTACATGACGCCCCTTCTGTAATAAGACCTGCTAGGGGTTAAAAGTTACTATACAAAAACTACTTCTAGAGTAAGATCTGCAAGGGATGAAGATTTGCTACATGACGCCCCTTCTGTAATAAGACCTGCTAGGGGTGACATTTTACTGTGAAGGTACGTTATACAACAGCCATTTAAGATAATGGGAGAAGATTTGCTAATGGCATGCCTTCCTTTCTCTTAGGGCAAAGGTTTGCATATGACACACCTTACTGGATTAAGATCTGCTGGGGTTGCTTTGCTACATGGCGCCCCTTAACAGAGTAAGATCTGCAAGGGATGAAGGTTTGCTACATGACGCCCCTTCTGTAATAAGATCTGCTGGGGTGAAACTTTACTTTAATATTGATTTTCATTACTTTATTTCAGTAACAGTTTTCACTCTTTCGTTCGCCTTGAACAAGATGTCATCAATTGCACCATTTCGCCGTGGATTTTTCTGTGACGACCAGAGTTTAATGTATCCATACTATTCAGACTCGGTCAGCATCTATTCTGCTGCATTTATTTCAATGTTTCCCATCGTCATCATTGTAAGTATCTTATTGTTTTTGTATAAAATACTGAATACCTGGAATTTTTCACACCCGTTTGATTTTCGCTATTTCTCCTCATTTGATGGAGGAAATCAGGGCTAAGATAATCTTAGAACATAAAAGAGTATATTCAGTAAGGGAAATACATGTATATATGCTGAGTAATAAATTTATAAAATGTCCTGTTAACACCTGATTAAGAAAATAGTATTTTCTCCAGTCATCAATATACTGGCCAGTGTGTTGTTAAATAAGACAGAAGTGTGTTGCACCCTTCTATTATCATGATTAATCTTCCATAAATGCAGATTAGAATTTTGATAAGATAAAATAAATCTGCAGGCATTTGGCCTTGAATTAATGACAAGTTTCCTGTGTTTTCATATCAACTTAAACTGTTATTTTGAAAGGTTCCTAGATATCTGTTGCAGAAAGAAATGATATATGGTAGTGGATATTTTATATGATTAATATTTCCTTATCATGTTCCCTCTTTTCGGATTTACCGGGGATTTCACCAAAATTATCATGTTCTCACTTTTTGGTGAAACCCCTGGTAAATCCAAAATTCACACACACACACACACACACACACACACACACACACACACACACACACAGACACACACCTCGCCTAAAGATCACCTAGCTTAGGAGATCACCTGACATTTAAGACCATAAGTATTCAGTCGCTTGCAAAGTGATTGTTAAATAAATATCAAATAAGTCCAGCCCCTAACTTTAGAGACCATTTTGAAATAAGATCACTTCAAGTCTGTCAGTCAGCAAGGTGGTCTACATGTCTTTATAGAAAGGTTTCACTCTCTCTCTCTCTCTCTCTGAGACAAACATTTTGGACTACCATTTTCGTCATTTAGACACAACAGTTGTCACAACAAATATATTGGAACCATCTTTAAGATACTCTTTCAAAGTTTTCGAGGAATTAGATCAACATATATCTTCGGGTAGTCTTAATCTGTTATTTTTTGCTGTAATTAAAGTGGAACCTTACTATCAGGATAACTAGGCTTATTCCTAGCTAGTGGTCAGATTAGTGGTGTGGTCTGTAGGCGAGGTTTCACTGTACATTTATTTGATGAGCTGAATAGGATTCACCGATTTAACACAATATAAACAACTGAGATGTTTTAGGATAACACATTTTCTGCATGATTTAGGCAAACCTGCGAAATTTCGCTCCCGTTTAATTTTCGCCATTTTGGATGTTACATGAAAGGGCGAATTTAAAATAAAAACAGAATCTTCAAGCTCAATGATGGAAGCAAGGATATACTTGTCATCCATGAGACTATAGTGATGTAGGGCGAATTTTAGACTGGGTGAATATGTTCCCTGTCGTAAAAGGGCGAAAATGTCCAGGTATATTTTATATAAATAACTCAAAAAGTGTACGTTAGATGCTACAGAGCTTTTCAAACAGTGCGTCTTAATTTGGGATGCCATTCAGTGATATTTTTTCACTTAAAAATTATGAAATAAAATACATGTACTAGTAATTATTATTTTATGAAAAGGAGTCACCCAGCGCTTTTAAAAGAAATCTAGTTTTGTTGATAATCATGTCCTGTTGTGACCGTGAGAAAAGATACGCTTTAACGTTTCCAGTAACTACAAATTAAATTATTTCTCAATGTCTGTTCTAAAAGTGAGAAATGTTTCGACAGAACCCTCGCCAGACCACTGTGTTTTTCTGTTTTGTTTCTCGATATGTATCTAGGAATAAAAAGTTAAATATTAATAGGTACGAGTGAAAACATCTTGACTGATGACGTCTCATATCCCGAACTGAAAATTAATGATTAACACTTTCTTTCATTTTCATATCAACTTAGCATTTCGTTGATTGCTTGGTTGTATTGTTGTTTAACTTCCCACTCAAGAATATTTCACTCATATGTTTGATTCAGTGATTTCTAGCCAAATACAGAAGCGAGAGTATTTCGTATGCTTGAACTTGCGGTTTCGGTTTCTAACTGATAATGTTCCGTCTTTGCTTTATCAGATGCACAGACTAATGACATTATTTTTAATTTCATTTGCATCAAAGGAAAAAAAAATCTTAAGTTAGTGCTCAAATTTTTTGCGACTTTTTTTTTTTAATTTCTGATATTTTGGATATAGGCAATAATGTTCATCATTATTTATAACTGTATGAAACAAAGTGGTACTGTGAATTTCGTGTAATCTCACTTTATTATCATAAATAAGATGAATTTAAAGGTCTTTTGGATGAGACTTAGATGGATGTCATGTGTCACAGCGGCGTGGCACCTTGTTGTTTGTTCGTTTATTGTTGTTTAACATCTCACTCAAGAATATTTCACTCCTATGGAGACGTCACCAAATGCCGGTGAAGGGCTTCCAATTTTGGCCTAAGCTCAGCACAAATTGTCATTGAGTAGTGAAGATTCTTTAACGTGCCGACGCCCACGGAACCGTATATTGACATTTCAGAACGTTGAACAAAAGAATTTTTAATGATACAGTAAAACCTGCTTTAGCGACCACCTGTGTATAAAGATCACTTGTACATGTGTAAAAGTCACCTGGTCATAAGGATTGTTTTTTGCTGTCCCCAATAGTACCATTTGTGTACAAATCAATCTCTATATAAAAACTACCTTCCTATAAAGACTGGTTTTGTAGTGTCCCTAAGGAGGTCGTTATATACAAGTTTCTCTGTATAGAATTTTGTGCAAGACCCTTTCTGAAACAAACAAGAAATTGTGTTATGATTGTTTCATGGGTATATCTTATAGAATTTTCAAGTAAAACTCATAAAGAGTCTGTGATTTATTTATACTATATCCATTTATATATCAAGTTTCACTGTACTTGATCATAAGGAATCATGCTTTGCCCTTTCACCCCAAAATAGTAAAATGGTATGATGTCTTCTTACAAGTTACACGAGTCTGCTATGGTCTGTAGTGTTGAAAGAATTAAGACTTTGTTGGTCAACACCGTACTTCACTATCTCGAATGTTAATTTTTAGTTTACCCATTGCGATACTGTTCAAATGGAAATAATTCCCGTTGTTATATTCGCTATATTCATGGTGTTTATAAATCCGCGAATATAAGAAAAGTTTGATAAATATATATCAGTATATATAGTAAGCAGTACGTGATGTTATACTACTGATCTGCTAATTATAAAACAAAAATTAAGGACTGACAAGTGCTCTATAGCACCTGCTCCCACTTCTGAATTTTCCAGATATGCGTTATGTGTCCACTTTTCCTATAATGCCGTAGATATTTTATAATCAATGTCGTTTACTAGACATTTGAAACATTACCAGTTTTATCAGGTTTGAAAAGTGCCACCGCCAATCGTATATTGAACTGGCAATTCAAAAAAAATGTTTGTCTCTCATTTAAATGTCTTACTGTTTTAGATGTTACTCGTTGAGACTGCTCGTACATACGAAATCAACCGTTGTCTGTGTCCATCTAGTGCTTCCATATTTGTTAGGACGTGTTACAAGACTATCGGATCATTTCTGTTTGGCTCCGTGTTATGTCTTCTGATAACCGAGATCCTAAAGCTAATGGTAGGAAGACTGCGACCACATTTCTTCGCTGTTTGCAAACCCGACTTCCAAGCGTTAAATTGCACAAACCAGTTCGTAGTTGATGCACACTGTTATGGCACCGACTCAGAAGCAATTATAGACGCACGGTAAAGTATATATTACTAAGATCTAATCTAAAGGTTGAAATGTACCATATCAACGCATGCTTTATCTCTTTTTGTTATCTAGCTTTGTGATTTCTGGGGGTATAAGATCTGGCTCCTTGCATTATTAAAGGAATGATATCTTTGAAAGACGTATACATATACACTTGAAAAAAAATGTTCTGGCACAGCTTGCTTAGTGAATTAATCTGAAGCTTTAAAATTCTCAGATCAGATCTTTCAGTTTTTAGCTCACCTGGCCCGTCGTCGTCGTCTTTAGCTTTTAAACATCTTCTTCTCAAGAACCAGTGGGCCAATTTTAATCAAATCAAATCAAAGACTAGGACCCATAGGGGCCCTAAAAGGGGCCAAAAAGGACCAAAACTTGATACACCTCTAAAAATCTTCTTCTCATGAACCAATGATCAGACGAGTTCCAAATTTTGTATACATAATTGTAAAGTCAATATCTACAAAGTTTGCGAACGAAAATGAAATCTGTCCATAAACAAACCACTAGGGGTGCTTCAATAACACATGGTGCATTTGTATTACAAATTGTTTAATAACTCAAGACTTTTTGTATACAAAGATATATATGAAAGTTGTCAGGAATTATCTAAGGATCATTTTGACAAAATGTCAAGGTCATGGGGTTAAAGATCAAGGTCACAGGCACCTAAGTAAGTGAAAAATAAAAGTTTTTTTGTAAAATTTTCGACATTTTTGACTACTTCTCCAGAACCATTGGACCAATTTGAAACAAAGTTGACAGAAAGTATAACCATGCAAAGCCACATAAAGTTTGCGGATGAAAAGGGGCTAGGACCAAACATGGCTGCTATGGCTAAATATAGAACGAATGAGTCAGCAGATATTTTTTATCTAATACATGTATCTCCAAAATTATTAAAGTTAGAGAAAAACAAATACCTTTAAATGAGCGGCCTGCAAAAATCTACAAATATTTTATTTTGATGGAAATTGTCGGATCCTTTTTGTGGATTTTTCATGTTTTGGATGTTTTTTTACTTGAAAAGTAAAATAGGTAGAGTAAATGTGAAAGAAACAAAGTTGTAAAGCATGCAAGAATCTACAAAAAAGTCAATAGGCCCGAAATTGTCAGATGGCCCCCTTATGGGAGATAAATCCCCTTTTAAGTGTATTTTTCATGTTTTTGGATGCTTTTTGACATCATCTTGAAAAGTAAAATGGGTAGAGTAAAAGTGAAAGAAGAAAAAATGTTCAGCTTGCAAAGATCTACAACAAAGTCAATAGGTCTGAAATTGTCAGGTCGCCCCTTTTGTGAGTTGAGTTATTTCCCCTTTTAATGGACTTTTCATGTTTTTGACAGTTTTGTCCTATTATCTTGAAAAGTATAATAAAAAGAAAGAAAGAGAAAGTAGCAAAAATGTTCAGTACGTAAAGATCTATGAGAAAGTCATTAGGAAGTGTCAGGTTGACCCTTATGGGAGTTATTTCCCCTTTTAAGTGGATTTTTTCATGTTTTGTGCTGTTTTTACCTATTATTCAGTGATCACCACAAAGATCTACAAAAGATAGTATTGTACAGATTTTGTGAGGGTGATCCTTGTGAAAGTTTTTTCCCCTTTTAAATGGATTTCGCACGTTTTCGGTTGCACATTGTCTTGAAAAATCTATAAAAAGTCAGCAAGGCAAGTTAATTCTCATTTCATTGAATTTTTCATGCTTTTGGTTGCTTTTCAGTATATTGTCAGTAAAATACATTTCACTCAGTTGATTATTAAGGCCCAATGAGCCTACTGTTTTTCATGTTTCTTAACCATTTTATCTTTTACACATTTTTATTTCACTGCAGCAATTCTTGTTTATATATGGTTTTCATTTATATTTAAATTAGTAACCGGATATTTCCCCCTTTCTATTTGTTGTATTGTCACTATGTGCTAATAAGACAGATATTTCCCCCTTTCTATTTGTTGTATCGTCACTATGTGCTAATAAGACAGATATTTCCCCCTTTCTATTTGTTGTATCGTCACTATGTGCTAATTCTTGTTGATACATATACTCGATCGATTTCATTTATATTTGAACCAGTATCCTGATATTCTCCTTGCTTTTTGTTGTGTATAGCATCACTGCATTGATTCCGAATTATACATGATTTTCTTAGTTTCGAAATTGTTTATTAATCTTATAAACCCATTTTACAATTAATCTGACCCCCGGGTCCAGATAACATTATATATAATGAAATAGATATATTATGAAAATTATTTACATCTTTCCAAGATGTCAAGATAAAAATGTTATTGAAGAATAACCATTGTAACATACATTATGACAAAGATACAAAACTCTTTATTGTATTTCCAAAGTTAGAATTAAAGACTGAGAGAATTAAGAGTATTGTTGTACATTTATTACATTTTCTGCTGATTTTCCAAATTATGCTAGTGGCCTGATATTCTTTATCTTCCTATTCTTTGGTGTTTAGCGTCAATATGTGCTAATTCTTAACACCATTTAAAATTCTACTTTTTTCTAAAGCTAAGATAACTTTGGTATTATATTTATGATATTTATACATGGATTTCATTTGCACATCTATTTAAAATAGCAGCCAGGGTCCAGTTTAACTAAGTTTACACATATTATGTTTCGCGCGGGAAGCATCTGCGTGTACTGGTAGAAATGGAAACGGTTACATGTACTTTTCCGGACTGCTATGTATAATCTATGATAAAGAAATTACATCAAAATATGCATTATGTCAGAGCATAAACAAATAATCAGTCGATGCACTTGAATTCTTATGTATATTGAAATTTCTTTGTGAACTCCGATAGCTGAGAAATTTATAAATTACGTAGGCAAACTCAACACCTACGTATTTAGACATACTTTAATATTGATTTCATGATAATAATTGTACTTGGATTGAAATTCTGATAATATTGAAATAAAAGAAAACAGCAAATATACACCAATCAGAAGATGTCACAAGGTTTCCCGAAGTTTTTGCATAGATGAGTCAGTTTTAGTTTATGTATGAAGTATTGTTGTTTTTACAAAGTTAACAAAATAAATTCGATGTCACAAAGGGGGTCATTTTATTTCTTTTGTTTTTTATTCTATCGTTGCTTCACACTCCAAGAGTTTTTAATATATATGAAGATGTTGTCAGCTTTAAGTGAAGTGCCAAAAATTTTGATATGTGCTTAGGACTGATATCAGCCTCTATAACAGGTGCATTCTTCTCGTTCTGTTCTTTTCTATCTATCTACTATCCTTTCTATATCAACCGTTACGTTCATAACGTTGTTTAAGTAATTTGATGTGTCAGTTTTAAAATATAGTAAGAAACATAAATACTTGTGAGGAGTGTCTACCTGGTACTTAGTTAGATTACCTGGAAGGATCGGAAAGAGATGAGAAAGCTTATAAGGAATGTGTTTTCATGACCCTTTTTGCCAGTGAGGGTACTGGAATGGATTGTTAGAACAAGTACCAGGCGGTTGTTGCATTTATCTTAATTGTGATAACAAATATTGCGAATATTATATAGATCTGCTAAATTTGCTTATATTTCACCTCTCTATTCCTTTCTTTTTCTTTTTGAATTGATTTTTTATTTAATAGATGTATCTGATTGTACTTTCACTATCACATTATTTGTATATATTTGTTGTGGGGACAGCTTCTATAAGTTGCGATAGATTGTGCTCAATTCAATTGCATTAAAAGCAGTGATATAACTGACATCAATGCAATTATGGTTCGTTTACGTCTTGCAACGCCTACTGTGACATGGTTTCAAGTTTCATTTGAATGACCTTTGACTTTCATTTCCCACAGAGCGCTTGCCGAAGCAACAGTAACCATCTAGCCTTAGGTTTGACCCAGTACCAGGAACCGTACCTGGACCAATCACTTGCGAATCGAACACTCTGTGACTGCACCACCACCACTGCTCATTTGGATTCTTGATTCGTATATTCCATGAGATACACCGCATGATTCTGTTACTATGAAACATACAGCGGAATTTTTCAGTCATGTTTTGACGAAAGTCAGTGTTTGAAAAAACACAGCATTGTTTTAATACTGTCACATCCCAAATATGATGTCTCAATTTTCATTTGGGACATCCATGGCTGAGTGGTAAGAGTATTGCGCTTTAAACCATTAATAAGTCTCTCACTTCTGGTCGGCGCATGTTCGAGCCCCACTGTAACCTAAGTTGATTTTTGTGAAAAAAAGGGTTGCCAGTTTACTTGCGAAAGGTCGGTGGTCTCTTCCTTGGTACATTTCAACCGGGGTCTCCTCCATCATTAAAACTGGGTTCCACCATATAGCTGGAAAATTGTTGAGTACAACAAAAATCAAAATTAAATATTCAGTTTCCAATTCTTTTGTTGTATTTTATTCTTAGCACAGTTGTTAAGCCCTCATCAAAATATTATTAACCTACAATATTGATCCCTTATATCCTTGCAGGAAGTCGTTTCCATCAGGGCACACTACAGCCGTTGTCTTTTCTATGATGTATTTGATTGTAAGTATATTCATATATATTTCTCAAGGGATGCCTTATCCTTAAAATTTTAGTGTGTATACATGTACTTTTGATCTCTTGTTGCACTTCGTCAGTTCGAGGCATTGGTTGAGACAAATCAGCATTAGAAGACACTCTTTTAACTAGTTTGAGAAAGACTCGTATCAAGTTAAAACAGACATTTTTTTTCTCAAATATTGTATATATTTGAAAAAAAAAGCAATACTTTTTTGTCATGCTATTTTGTTGAAATTCGGTAGAGTCCAAAAGTAATCATCATTTTATAACAACAGAAAATACGTTGGAAATGTTCACAACAGGTATATATATATATATATATATATATATATATGTATTTTCTGTTGTTATAAAATATATATATATATATTTATATATATATATATTTATATATATATATATATATATATATATATATATATATATATATATATATATCTTTTGTTGTTACCTCTTATATGTATTTCTCATATTTGTCAACATTTTTTGGACTGTTTCAGATATATTTACAAATCAGAGTTAGGAAAAGATGGCAGTGGACCAGAGTTATCTGCCCACTTTTCCAGGGAGTGGCATTTTGTGTTGCAGCATTCGTCAGTATTTCCAGACTTCAAGACTATAAACACCATGTAGAAGACGTGATTGGAGGAGCATTTCTTGGAGTTGTGTTGTCCATAGCAACGGTATTATTATAATAATTGTTGTTGATACCCACCTAACTGTCTATCTATGCCTGTCTGTCCTAACATCTGTTTATATCTGTCTGTTCAACGGACTGTCTGTCCAACTATTCATCTATCTTTATGTATCTCCCTGTTTATCTGTCTATCTACATTTGCATATAACTGTCTGTCTGTCTATCTATCCTATCTATCTGTCTATCTATTTGTCTGTCTGTCTTTTTATCTATCTATCTATTTATCTGTCAAAATCTCATACTATCAATGTATCTTTCTATCTATCAAACTCTATCTCATACTATCAATGTATCTTTAATATCTGTATGGCTGTCGGTAGTTATATCAAGCTTACTCTTTTTGTTCAATTTCACTCACCTGCTTATGAATCATTAGTTGGACATCCTACAATCAATATGGAGCGTTCAATTATCTGATAACTATTATAACCATAAAACCAAAATAACAGTCTTCACAAAAAGACTAAAATAAATGCTCAAGACTATCGTTTTTGTCTGTAAGACGTTAGTTGAGCTCGAATTTAAATTCCGAAGAATAAAGAGGACTCATACAAGGCCAACTACTAAACCTAACTGTATTACTGAATCTGTTACTGTATAATGAGTAACCACTGTAAAAGACGAATGTCTTCGCTTTTGAGGAGTTTAAAGTTTAAACTGTGCCATACCCGCGAAATATTTCTTTAGTATAATATAATTAATCTAAATGTTCAACACTGCTTATTCTCGCGCATGAGATAGACTGATCTCGTTTTTACCAGTACTGCAAAATTCTATCCGGAACTGCTAATCCAGAACATTATGTATCCCTACACACGTCGTCTGTGTTGTTTTTAAACATGGTAAATCAGGGAGATTTTCGTATTGATACTTTACTTACTTTACATTGTTAAAATTAATATTAATTACACAAAAATCTTACCAAATTTGTTTGAAAGGAAATGAATATATGTGTGTAAAGTATGGGATTATACTTGTTTGTGGACAGTGGGTGAAAAAAGATGAGTGATGCGGTAACTAAAGTAAATCAAACTGAGAAATACGTGTATATATAAACAAACGAGATTTCAAGTAATCCATGTGCGAGAAAAACAATCAAGCACCACATTTCCAGTTCCAGTTCTTTTCGTTCTGCCTCACTCCCTTGATTAACTCATTGATTCCTTAAGATATAATGGTACTGGCTAATGCCATAGATCATTGGAAGGGTCCACTGCTTCTTAGTGGTAGATTAGTTAACTATCGTTATTTGAATATCCCATTATCAATAGGGCCTACCTTGCATGTAGTATCTTATAATTAGTAAATCATGCATATCGTTTAATTCTCCATTACAGGTAAAGTATATCAACAAATTGTCAAGAAGGGGTAACAAAAGTCGAAGTAAAGAAAACATCAACTGTTCATCAAAAGATTCCTATATAAACATAGAACATGGTCATGATAACATGTCGTTCTTGGAGTCTCCGCGAAGTGATACTAGCTTTAAACCTGACATCACTGTCAACACAGTCATGAAACAAAACAGCGTCGAATCAACATCAAAACTTTCCCAAACAAAGTTTTGAAATTTTATGTTGATTCACGTGGTGTGATCAAGATCCCATGGATGATCAGCATTAATCAACTGTACAAATCTCCATCAAAAGACTTTTCTTTTGAAATACGTGATGTGATCGACGTCATAAGGGTGTTTGAGGATGATACCATGTCAACTTTTTAAACGAGACATCAGCTAACTTTGCACTTTGAGCTGGACTCTTAAGTAAAATCTCCATCTTCAACAATGCAGAAATGTCATTGAAATATTTCCATAGTAACAACTGTATGATGATTTGATAGCAATACTTAAACATTTCAACGTTGCATTATGGATTGTACAGTAGAGAAGCGGAACCTTGACGTTTTACTTTTGTTGCAGTTTCAGATGAATAACTGAATAAAAACTGCATTTACATTGTATGAAGTAACAGGGTCACAACTGTGTATAGATTATATTTCTCATCTACTCTTGCAAAGAATGTATTACCACAAAATCCAATCAATCTATACAATCAATATACAATGAATATGAAGCTTTGGACTCCCGGAAATTGTGGAATATCGTCAAGAATTGACTGTCAACCAACAAGGATATTTATTTTCAAATCATTTTTGTGTCTCTTATATGTAGTCCGCGAGAGTTGAAGTCTGTCCTGAAGCTGAAAAGATTACGCAAAAATGTTTTCAAATTGCTTGTAGAAAATTGTCAGTCTCCCAGGATCATATAAACAAGTTTTCTGCTCCATTTATAAAACTATCCATTTATACAGTATAAATAAAAAACGTGGTGTAATATGTACACCAGTACCACAACAATTAAACCAACCATATAAGTAAAAACCGCTTTGTATACTTGGTGATCTCTTGACACATTGTGAGTGTCACTGTCAGGACTATAGACCTTTTCAACTGGTAGTTTCGTATTTGTTAATACCGTAGTTTCGTATTTCAGGGTTTGTTTATACAGATTTGACTGCATAATTAGCTATATGAATGTTGCACATTTATTGTGCAATCAGCTGTGATATGTATATAAAACTCTATTACACTTATTTTATTTAGTTTTAATTTTAGAATCATTATTGTTGATTTTAATGACAGTTTAAAGGTGTTCATTCACATAATTTGTATCAGAAGAAATTGCCTTTTAAAAAATCGTCTTTTTACCGTCGCTGCTCTTAGACGGATTTGTGTATACATTTAGGCAATTTTTGGACTTGTATGATAGCATTTTTTTGTTTCGAAACTCTACATCTATTTTAGGTTCCAGCTCAACTGATGAAGACAGAAACGATCGTCTGGGCATTTGTTTTGGCCCCCTTTTTGAAAAACTATTACTTTAGTATTATGTTTATAATATTGAATTCCTTTAAAAAATACATCCCCATATTAAGAAACAGAATGAAAAAGTGTAGTGTCTTCAAAGCATTGTTAAATTTAAAGTTAATTATATAAAACCCATGTAACAAAATGTCAGTTGATATAGTTTATCTATTTGTATTTTATATCGGCAAACTGCCAAAGGATTTAGCTCTTTTTAGCCTTTGGTCGCTTTAATTGGGAATGCAAGTTTTAAAATAATACAATGAAATATAGTTTTCTGTTTATAGAAAACTTGAATGATAGAATAAATATACATGTAAATAATTAATAATTTATGAAAAAGTCAAAAGTCACACGGTAAACGAATTCTCTAATTAATTTATATAGTGGTAGGACATGGATGAGTTCGCAAAAATCAATTTCGCTATACATGTATATTCTTAGTAATTCTGCATTTGTTTGATTTTGTTATATAAATTTGGTAGACATCCAAAATAATTGACAAATAGTACGTTTGAACCTGGGAGTCTGGACCTAATTTTGTTATCTTCATAAGTTTACATCAATAAATCACTTAGGTATCGAAAATTTTATTTTGCTGTTTATGGATAATGTCATAGATCCATTCATGATCTTTGTAATAAATATTATAAACATAATACCAAAGTTATAACATTTAAATGACATTGCTATATTTCAAACGACGAGTAATGTATTTCTCCTGAAATAATAGATAGAATGCAATGGAATTTCTAGCATATGAGTACCAAAACCTCTTCTTCTTATCAGAATTTAGTTTCGTTAGAATTGGATATCACAAACGATTAATCCTAGAGGAGTTATTGAAAAAAAAAAAACGTTGAATTTACAAAGAATATATTGTGAAAATGAATTTTGTCCTGTTACTGTACACGTATTTATACTGTATATCGTATGTGTTAGACGCGTGTCTAACAATGTACAAATTGAGATCATACATCAGAAATCACTACACATCTGTTGATTGTATAATGAACTCTGCTGCTACACACAGGTGTATAGAACTTTTTTTTAAATATGATTGCTCGATAAGGGGGTTATTTCATAAAAAAATCATAAATATGAAATAGTTATCTTCAATATTGACATATTTCTATAAACTGAACCATATCGTTAATTTCATCCTTCTAAAAACTTTACCCCAGATAAGACGCACGTTGATAAAAAAGTTATAACTTCTCAGACATTTTGGGGCCTATATATAAATTCTTCAAAATATTGCTTTATAGGCGTTTCAGTTATTTATACTCGATGTAGAATAAACCCGATTTTTCGGAATTTGCCAAAAAAGCAAGATTTGCCAAAAATAACTTCTCAAATGTTAGGTATTTCTGGTAACAGGAAATATAACTATTTTATTTCGGTTTTACAATTTATATGAAGTTCAGTTTTATGCAGTGTACGTTTCATTCATCACTCATAGCTATAGAATGTTTTCAAATTTTCAAATTAACCATTTCCTTATATTTTAAGTAAAACATTACAAAAAATACTTTCAGTCACCATGGTGACTATCACTCGTACAGTAGAAAAATAAATAAAATTTGTGATATTATCTAAACTCCATTCGTCACTTGTATTTAAAATTCACAGATACAAAAGTATTTATCGGAAGAGGGTTCATGAGACAATGTACAAATCAGGTGAAATTTGACACACACGGACCCTTTGAAAATCCAGAAGTGGGATCAGGTGTCACGGAAGAGTAAGCATACCCTGTCGACAGGTCACAAGACATCACATGTGTATCATTTATATGATTTGATCATATTTGTATTGTAAAATGTTTTTCTTTCACAAATCGTCATGTACAGAGACAGAATTTTAATGTTGCGTAACCTTAGGATTTTGGAAATTATTTTATTTGTTTGTTTTTTAATGTTTCATTCCACAGTTAACAATATACGGTTATATGGTGGAGGAGAGACCCGGCTACAATGCTATGAATGACATTTTTGTAATAGACAGAAACATGGTATGATAGGAAAATTTAGATATAATTCATCTATTCACGTTTTCATAAATAATTTGTTTCCAAAACATCTGAAGAGAAATGTGACACAATTACACAAAATAAAAACTAGATGCCACTGAAGTCCATCATGTGCGTATTCGACGATTCTAGAATACATGTAAATCACATTTTTGTGCCAGCTTAAGCCTTTCTTCCCTACAGACCACAATAGACCGGTCTAAAATAACATTCGAAGCATGAGTGTTTAGTGCAAGCCCGATAGAGTTATCGCCCTTGGCATTTTACATTGCTACTGAAATGCATAAGTATCGTATGAATGAGAAACTCAATGTTATTCCATTAGACGAAAGCCACAGTTGCCTTGGATGTTACTATCGTTTATTTCATTCATTTATTAATAAGACCTTTTCTCCATCTTCAAGCATATCTAATCATTTAAATTTGACAAATGCATTAATGTTTTTCATTTTTAAAACCTCTTTTACCGTATTTAATGTAAAAACGTGAAAATCAAAGAATATGAACAGGGCTCTTAACTTCCATCCTCGGTATATGTCTCCTAAAATGGCGGTCAGTGTTGTAGACAAGATGAAACATTGAAAGTGTTGGCAAGTATAGGCAAAGTGGCACATCAGAGGTCTCTCAGAAACCAAAACAATGATGTCTATATTCCAAAAATAGAAATGTACCTGTCAGGTAAAAAATTTGTCTTGCCCTGATTCCATGCCTTACTGGAGCTCTATAATGTATGTGCCAACAAATTGGCTCTCGCCCTTGTTATGATCTAATTTAGCGCGCTGATTTTGTAAACATGTCAATTTATCTTGGGATACCTATAGCATTCTCTCTATGATGTACTCCTTAGATATTCTCCGGTTCACATAAGATGGCGGGCGGAGTAACCTTTTAATCATCATACGGATGATTCTACTCATTCTTCGGTTATGAGAAGCTACACGGGAAAAACGTTTTATTCCTCACTGTCTTATGTATTGTGACAAGTAGGTACGGTTACTTGTGTGTAATTTTAATGTTATCCTTTATTACCTAAAATCTAAACTCGTCCGGGTCAAGAAAGGGTTCACAAGACTCCATCCCGACAGGTTATATGCATTTTATTATAGCATGTTGAAAGCTCAAATGAACCTGATTGATGCCACTGATTTACGACTATCATCTTCAAATGATCTACGATCTTACTGTAGTCCAATTTTATCTACAAAGGTTTCATTTATTCATACACTTTTATTAATTTTGTAAACATATACACGTACTATTTATTAAAGGTAATACATAATTACAAGTGAATTTATATTAGTAGTTTAGGAACAATCTTTTACCTTTATTGTTAATCATGGTTCGTTACATTTCATTGAATTTATTACATTTTTTCTTTTTAAAACAAATTTGCCAGAGTAATTCCGTCATGTCTCAACATTTTTAATTTAAGGGATCATATCACAAGTCGAGATGAGTTTGTGAGATGGTTTTATGAAATAAAAATCTAACACGTCTTAAGGAAATTCTGTTGACTTATGTCACGTATAATTTTGCTGCCATTCTTATCCGTGGACAATAGTGCCTCGATCACATGATGCGCCCGTCTCTGCCAAATCCGATTCCCATTTTGCTGGAAAGGGGACATACATATGATGTATACAGTGATCGGTATCACCAGGTGATACATAACTCCAGTGCCACGGGAAGTTGAAACACAACAACAAAACCCGTAGTACATGTTAAACACTATTGCTTCTTGTGATGCCATACCAAATTTGAAAGGAATTAAATCAAAAAAGAAACTTCTTGCATTTTCTGCATAATGTCCTTTATGGCAATCAAAAGGTCACAACTTTTTGAAAATTAATGTATCTTCATTTTATGATGTGCACATTTCCATATGATACCAATTACACATGCCGAGTTTCGAAATACTCGGGTGAAAACTGTGAGCCACAAGAAAATTGAACACAAGAAACCAGAAACTATGTCACGTAGGGCCACAACTCTAATTGTGCGGAAAGTTGAAACACAATAACAAAACCCGCATTACATGTTAAACATTATTGCTTGGAACTGAAGGAAATATAAAGAAGTTCTTGCATTTTGTATATAATGCCCATGTGTGGCAATAAAAGGGGGATAACTCAGCCAAATTTAGTTGGAATTTCAGGAGTTACGGACTCATCCGAACGGTTTATGCAATGAAGCATCCTACCAAGTTTGACGAAAATCTGGCCATAATTGTTCGAGTTATCGTCGGATGGACTACCCCATACTATAATACGACGTTTCGGCGGGCGTATAAAAGAATCCAGACATAATACGCTAAATCACTTTTTCTACTGAGTAAAAATGAAGAAGTACCAATGCATAATCGGAACTCAAAGTCCATTGGACAAATTGGATATTTAAAGGAATGGTCTCAACTTGAAGAACAAAAGGAGTCAGTGTCTCCTGTTAGCATGCCACACTAAATCATTACATGTATTTTCTACCTCCCAATTAACTGTATTTTTATTGACTGATCTTATTTAGTGTATCACTGATGTATATACACATTAGACATTTACAAATATAATTTTATCCGTGCAGAAAAACACACAATGCTCATGATAATGCAAAATGATGATGCAGTTTCTTTACTTGTCTTTTCACCTAGCATATACCCTTAACCGTATTTTGCACACCACTTACTAAGCACAAGTTAAAATGCGCCAAAAATGTTTTTGTATCAACTCTACAACTGCTCATAGTCTTCTTTCGCAGATTTTTGAATTACATGTATACTAAACTGATGATATAACAAATGGAAAATCATCATGGACATATCATCACTGGTGACGTTTCATTTGTTGAAAATGGAGACCTTAAAAATCTTATTAAAAGAGGTCCAAAATACCGCGAAGCCCGTTCCTTTTGATTCCCAGAGGTTAGTGATTGTCCAGTTGTCACCAGATTTGTATCTATATTCTGGACACCCTAATGATTTATACTACTGTGTCTGATATATCGTTTCTGTTAGGAGGACTTCATCAATTGGGCTCGCCGAATTCGATATAAATGTATATAAATGTACAAGGCCAAATAGTAAATATATGTATTGCAAAATCCGTCTACCAGTACCCACTGTAAATTTCTGAGATTTAAGAATGGTCAGATCGGAATACTACCTTAGTATAAAATAATGGGCTGGTGTTGAAATAACAGGTACTGACCTTATGTATCCGATATCATATTATATTAACAATACAGAAAAAAATGATAGTGGAAGATAACTGTATGATACCTGAAGATCTTGTAGACTACGGTCGACTTGTACCAAGACATAACATAATAACAGATACAAGTAATGGCCTATGCATTTACACAGTGCATAGAGGTAACGTTCTGGGTAGTAATGCATTGTTATATTTCGTGGACGTAGACTATACTAATTTGAAGACACAAGTAGATGAATATGTTGGGGTCTAATTAGCGTTTGTTGTTAGATACATATTAATTGAACGATACAATGCAGATTTTATCGACATTTTAATGTTAATATAGATATATACACTTTATCTTAGGTACCTACGGTATTTTAACGACCTGTTGAAAAACTAACTAAACAGCCATGTTGTAACATCAATCTATCGTCTGTCAAACCGATCCTTTAAGGTTTCTGGTTAAAATTTGTGGTTGTTCAGCATACACTTAAATTTCACTGGTAGAGACATGTTTTGATTTTAATTTGGTTACATTGATTTACATCTATGTAATTATGTTTAACTTATCAAATAATTACCAATAACATAAATAAAACAAATAAAGTATTACCCTTCTCAAGGAAGTCTGTAAATAAAGAACAATGAAACATGCTAGAATAAGGCTGTCTGACTTTTATAAGTGTTATAAGGTCTTCAGTGTTTTAATGTTTTAAGATAGCACGTTTTGTTATACGTTTTTTTTAGACTGTAACGTGCTGCACTTCTTGATACTGTCAACTATTTAAAAATAGACCCTGTATACATTGATCTTTAGAGTATGGTTTTCCAATGTTTTATTCAATAGGTTGACCTATGGTACGATTCATCAACACTGAAAGAAACATTTAAAAGATTTTGGATCGTAAAAACTCGACAATATACACGACAGAGATTTAATATATGTAATTGTAATAACAAAATACGGATAATGCTGATCATTTGATGATAAAGGTATTTGATAGTTCATTAAGCGTTAATTAATACATTGGTGTTTTG
Organism: Atrina japonica; assembly: GCA_030159075.1. NCBI lineage: Eukaryota > Metazoa > Mollusca > Bivalvia > Pterioida > Pinnidae > Atrina > Atrina japonica. Next base: position 340,049 of record BROG01000649.1, read on the forward strand.
CCGAGGTATTTTGTGGATACTTGTGACATCATAATCATATTGTTGATTAGCCATTGCTGTTCTAGAAATAAATGTATTTACGATGTATTCTACTGGCATAAAATGTGGTGAGAACATAGGGTGAAGTAACGCAGGTATGTTTTTATAACTTTAATTGTTTACTAAAAATGTTTATGAACAATATTTAAATGAAATATAGATCACATTTTCAACAGCTGGTTATCTATAATTTAATAAAACGAATATTAATATACTAGTATTTATAATAATATATATGAGATCGGATGAGTTACGTAAAAGTTTTATGAATTCTAATGATATATATATACATATAAATATATATTACTTTGTACACACACACACACACACACACACACACACAAACACACACATTATATATATATATATATATATATATCTGTGTGTGTGTTGTATGTGTGTGTGTTTATATGTGCGCGTGTGTGACAATTTTTGAGTGGAGAAAAGCAATAATAAAATGAACATTTTAACTTACTACCCTATTAAAAGAACGCACTTTGCATGTGAACATAAGCATAACGCATTTGATTGTTATATGTCTATCTATCTCGTTGTTGACATTGGTCTTTATTACTGCTGTATGTGTGTATTTGTCGTTTTGTGCATAACTTATTGATTAGGGACACTACCATCTTTCTTCCAGTTTTACAATAATCAGAAAGGTAAAAATCAAACCAGATAAAATTTCATATTTTCTTGTCTATTTTCAGAATTCAGAAATGTCTACACCAGTTGATATCCAGCCTTCTTTCTTATTAAAAACTTACACCAGCCCCTCAAAGGAAGTCAAACTATCTGAATGTCAAGTTTCAAATTCTTCAACCAAGAACCCATCACGTGCAACCGGAGTTTTTGTTAACAGTGCACATGAACAAATTCTAAACACTGAGGACACCAACCGTACAAGCCCGGTTAATTTCTTTTTAAGGGATTCCAAAGATGAAGAGAATGAAGAAAATGGAACGACGCAAACTGGGAATAGTTTATCTACAAAAAGCGATGAATCGACTTCTTCGAAAAACAAGTTTAAAAGTTTTTCAAAATTTATCAAGACACCATTCAAAAGATCTAAATCAGACACAATGCTTCAAAGAGATGGAAACGAGGTTCAAATGATCGAAAATAATCTGACGACGATAGCAGAAGATACAAATGAATATGTTAGTAAAGTTAGTGATGAGGATTTGGGAAACAGAAGATATCGCAAAATCTCTGGCAGCCAAGGAGGTACAGGAAGTAAAGGATCGTCCAAAATGCAGACTATCCAACTAATACGCTCTAAATCAGAAGTGGGCTTCACAACTGAAACATGTGTAGATTCAGGGTTTTCTCTGCAGGTCGCGTCCAAAAATATACAGGACGAGGATGCTACATCGTATACAGAGGGAAATGATTCAGATACGGAAGTAAGCAAAACATTGATTAAATCATCTGAAGAAATCCCTTCCAATGAGACAAAAGAGAAAGAACCTGGAAAACTTGCTAAGAGTCTTTCAAGCATATTCAGTTCTAAAATGAAAAAAACAAAATCAGCAAATGTCTTTTCTTCAAAAGAAGATTATAATAATCGAGATAAACAAAGAAATTCTTTATCAGACAACCCGAATGCTGAAATATCTTCGACGGACAACCAGCAAGAAAAAAGACATTCAAGTAAGGTATTTGGCAATTTGCTTAATTTCAGAATGAGTAGATCGAAGTCTGCTGTGGGTTTCTCAAACAAAAATAAAGACATTTTTCAAAGTCAGACTCAACAGACATCGGCAAATAATATTTCAGTCGAACAAAGCATAAAACTTGATGATGCACCTGGTTCTGGAAATGAGCAGAACATTCGAGATGATGATAATTTACAACGGGAACGTCCATGGTATAGATCATTGTCTGAACTGTTCACTATGAAAAGATCCAAGTCAGAAATGGGATTCTTTACACAAGATGCTCGAAAATCATCTATCTCAGATGAAAAAACGAGACGAAAATCTGAGAATGCTCGACGATTTGCAGCACAAAATGCCGGATATGATAATTCTGATAACTCGATCGAAATCCGTGAGAGAGGTGGCGTTTTCGATAAAGACGATTATGATATTTCGGAGGCTCAAGATGACTCTTTGGAGACAGATCTTAATGTGTCGGTGATGTACAGAACGTCGTTTGATTTTAAGCGTTCACTAAAATTTGGAGAATGTGATATCTCAGCAGTTTGCATAACAAGTACAGGGTATGTACTAGTTCTGGACAGACTAAGTGGAAAACTTCGAATGTTTGACCAAAAGTACCAGTGTGTTTCGGTGTGTGACGCTGAAGGATGTACAAGTATGATTAAATTAACTGATAAACGTTTCGCACTAACGTGTCAAAAGGAAATTTTGTTTTGTCGAATTAAGCATAAACACCTGAAAATGAGTTCTAAAAGTTTAGATATTGGATACAAAATGCATGACATAACATATGCTAGGAAACACTACATGGTTGTTTGCCACTGGTATGACAATATGTGTAGAATACACATACTGACAAGATTTAAAGGGAGGGTAGGTTCGCATTGGACGACTTTAAATGCTGTTGGTGACATTTCCGGTCATGACGTGTCAACAGACGTTTGTATTGCTGCAGACTCGCGGAAAAATCTCTTTTTTGTTACCGATTCACGTAAATGTTACATTGCTGCCGTGACTTTTAGAGGACGGGTTGTATTCTGTACCACCGTTGACTGGGTACCACGTGGCATCACCACATACAAACAATACTTGATCGTATGCAATATCACAAAGCGCTCGTTCTACCTGATAGATCGACGAGGCATAGTGGAAAAGACATTAATTAATAATCTGCATGAAAACCCCGGGTATGTATGTGTCGATAATGTGAAGGATAAACTAGTATTCTCATCAATCAGAACTAAAACTCTACGTGTGTACGATCTCATTTACATCCCTGTCTCCTTAAGCGATGTCGCTGAATGCTAAGTTAAGTAAACTGTGCGTTTATGTTTGCAAATGTTTCGTCTGGAGATTTCTTAACTACAACATTCAACTTTCTGAAGAATCTGAACAATCTTTCTACGAGTGAGAGTAAACAGCACATCGAATTGAAAAAGGTGAAGTGGTATCCTGCCCTGTCATAATGGAAATTGCATCTTGCTCATCCATGGGAGATAATTGCCCTGTACAAACATTTTGAAAAACTACAATATAAACTTTAGTCCTCAATGTGTGTGAGGGGAGGAGAGAGAGAGAGAGAGAGAGAGAGAGAGAGACAGAGAGAGAGAGAGACAGAGAGACAGAGAGAGAGAGAGACTTTTTTGCATTATATGTATATATATATATATATATATATATATATATATATATATATATATATATATATATATATATATATATATTCTGAAATTTTTATTTTTAAATTCAATTGATTTTCCTACTGAAGTGTTAAATTAATCAATGTACATGCGGAAATCTTCCTACAGTGGAAATATTTTGCGAATCACGCGATGAGAGAAAATTCGCATAGCTAAACATATGAACAAAGCAAGGACGTAGATATTTTGATAGTAACTACTTTAATACTGTACAAATTAAGCCAACGTGAGACATTTTGGATAAGAAAATCAAACGAGCGTCATTACTCTTATAGCACTGTTTCGGGTCCATATGTAATTCGTTGTAGTTCTGGATTTTTCATTCGCCACTTCAACTTTGTATATAGCGATTTCCGTGCCTCTGCGTTAATGAAGAAATAAAATGTTGGTAGACAACATTTCCGAGTATGGAAAGTGTAAGATTTTGGTGTTTTCCTTAAAAAAAACTTAAACCTTGTCGACCTAATCGAGAGCAAGAGTTAATTCACTTGTGTTAATTGGTAACATAGTTTGATTTAGAAGTCATCGACTCGCATAACTATTACGATGGCATGAATACCAAAAAACGATAAGTTATATCTGAAAGTAACGTCAGTAAAAATGTCTGAACCATTTAGCAAACGTGAACTATTGTGACATTTTGATTTATTTATGAAATGAAACATATGCTCTGGTATCTCATATATGTAAATTACCGAATCGTAATTATCGATGCCTAGAGTAAATCGATAGTCACGTGATAGGAACACAAAAAGTCTAGAATAATAACAGAATAATTACGAACCCACAAGTGTTATTAGGAACCCCTACGATAGTGATTTTAATTTGGATTTATGGTTGAACAACTTGAATAAACAATAAACAAAACGAAACTTTCATTCGATGTTGTCATAGAGAATTGGAGGGTCATGTTTAACCATTCCTTTTATTTAACTTCAAAGCTTGTCACTGAATGAAAACATGCGATTGATTCAACGCTGTAGTGATCATTTCCTTATTTTGTCCCTAGGAAAAAACCATGTTATTTAATTTGGGCAATTCCCAATGAGAAATGTGTTTGATTTTGCTCATTATCTAATGTCCGGATAAGTAATAACATTTAGAGGCTCATGGGAGTCGGAATGGTTTACATGGACCTTTAGATGTTTCAGTAAATATAATAAACATAATACCAAAAGACGATCGTTTCTGTCCATCAGACTTTATCGGTTGAGCTCGTATTTAAAATAGGTTTAGAGCTATGAAACATGAAGTGATATCTTACATGGCCATTATTCCCAAATCCGTCTAAGGTTAACCAATGTAAAATGATGACTATCTTCGTATTGAAAGAGTTTAGAATAAACAGTTCTAATAATTTGAAATATTACATTAGTATCATGTTCCAATTTTTATTTACCAGGGGCTTAAAATACATTTATCATATTCCCATTTTTGGTAAAAACCCTGGTAAATTTTAAAAATGGGAACATGATATTAGTATAAAATAATCGGCTGGTACCGAAACTGGGTCTATATATATATATATATATATATATATATTATATATATATATATATATATATATATATATATATATATATATATATATATAATATATATATATATATATATATATATATATCCCCGGGGGCTAAAACAGCCCACCAGTAGTGGCAAATACCGAGTGCTTGTAAATATCATAAAACTAATTCATAAATGAAGATTTTGTCAAAACTCCACAAAATAGGCCTATTTGTAATTATATGGCAATGGCACCTACATGGAGTCCTCACACAAAATGGACAATCCGTATAGCTCTCCCTGCGTAATTTAAGGTAACAGGTTGTTTTCCTATATCCGTTATATTTTCCGAGGTATAAACAAGAAACAAGTATAGACATGGCGGCCATACTGTTTTCTGTTGACCTTTTGCTCATAAAGATATACTAGGCATAGTCGTCGGAAGCAAATTAAAAGCAACTTAAAATACACACACGCCAGAAACGTCTTGGGGCTAAGCCCCAATTTTCAACACATATGCCTATCTTTGCAAAAAAGTGGGGGGGCTAAGCCCCCCCCCCCCCGGCTCCGACGCCTATGCTATGAACTTGTAAGGAATTATCTTAATATCATTCTGACAATTTTTCAATGTTACGGGCTCATGGGCCATTGTCACAGGCACCTAGGTAAACAGAAAATACTAGTTTTTCGTCAACTTTTTTACTTCTCAAGAACCAATGGGTCAATTTCAACCGAACTTGCCATCAATTAACATCATATGAGGCTACATAACTTTTGAAAATATAAAGGGCATAGGGGACAGAAAGGGGGGGGGGGACAAAACTTGGTATTCGTCTTATAAACAGAATGGATGATTAGGTTTCTTTCTAATATGGTATACATCAGTGTCAAGTCCATAGCTAAATGAAACTGAAATCTTTACATAAACGAGCCTTTAGTGAGCACTCCATGAGAATATGGTTTTATACATGTCGCTTGTTAACTCAACTGACATTGTCCGATTCAGATAAGATGGCGGGCGGAGTAACCTTTTGATAATCATGCTGATGATTCTACTCACTTTTTCAGTTAGGACAAACTGCAAGGGAAAAACGTTTTAAACATTCCTCACTGAATATTATGCACGGTGACAAGACACATAGAGGCTCCAAAAGGAACATCTTTGAAATCAACAAATTAAACAGAAAAAAATCATCTTTTATATGGGGCGCCATTTTATTTTAATACCAGTTAGTGATATCACTCTTTCGAAAAAGTGATATCATTCATTCGAATAGGTGATATAGTTTTCATAAAGTCGTAAGTGATATCACTTAGAAGAATGAGTGATATCACCTATTCGAATGAAATATATCACATATTCAAATGAATATTCGTTATGTATCACCTATTCGAATAGGTGAAATCACTTATGAATCAATGCCAATGAATGCTCCCTACACAAAAATAAAATATATTCCTGGGTCTAACATTTGTTTGTTTGTTTATTATTGTTTAATGTCCAACTCAAGAATATTTCATTCATATGGAGACGTCACCAGATGCCGGTGAAGGGCTTCAAATTTTGTCCTTTGCTCCGCCATTGAGTCGTGAGGGTTCTTTAACATGCCGACACCTACTGTGACACGAGACCTCGGTTTTTTCTGTCTCTGGGTCTAACAAAAACATGACATGTGTCATCTTGGGTAGTATAAATTATTGTTTTTTCTTGTTTGTTTGTTTCCTTACATTTGGTTCAAAGAATTATATAGGGTGTTTTAAGTTCAACCACTTTTAAAACAATTTCGTGCAGAAATCGGATCCTAATTCAAAATGGCAGGAGTAGGCGGTATGGTTTCGGGGGCTCTGTCTGCTTTGTATGCTGAACTCCGTCCAAATCCTACAACAGACACGGGAGATGATTCCGATTCTGCAGCGCTGTGCCTTTATCACGATACCATAACATCTTCCTTTACCTTTGTTATTTTCATAGATAAAGGCCTATTGATATTCATTGTAGATCTACATTTATGGAAGAAATAGGGAGCATAAGGTTTTACTGTTTCCAAATTTGAATAAGTATTATCACTTATTCGAATTAGTGATATCACTTATTCGTTTTGTAAAGTGATATCACCTATTTGAATAGGTGATATCACTTATTCGAATAGGTGATATCACCTATAAAAACGTACAAAGTAATACGAATAAGTGATATCACCTATTCAAACTGTGATGTCACTAACTGGTATTAAAAAGTAAAAAAGCACCCCATACTGTTAGACATTTTGACTTCTTATGCAATGTTGAACAGGTGAGCCACATAAGACCCCATTCGGTCTTTTCTTAAATATTCAGTTAATCTGCGCACAATACAGTTAAACTGTGCACACAATATAGCTAAATTGCACACAAAATATAACTAAACTGTGCACAATACAGCTAAACTATGCACACACTATAGCTTATTTAAACTGAGCGCACAATATAAATGAACTAAGCACACAATATAATATTTCTTAAACTTTGCGCACAATATAACTAAACTGTGCGCACAATATAGTAAAAAATATACTGTATTCTAGGTCACTAACGAAGCACCATAGCCAGACAATTTCAATTGTCAAGATATTTTTGTAGATCTGTTCGATCACTTTGAAGAACAAGAGGGCCTTAATCGCTCACCTGACCAAGAAGACTATGTATATGTAGGCTGATTTGTCCAAGAAACATAAATATTGCTGTTTTAAGAAATTCATAAAAAATTATAGAAATAAAATTTCGGCAAAATTCTTGCTCAAAACATTTCTTCAGCTATATACAGGTAAAACACTTTAATGCATCATTGTGAATGCAAGGGGAGATAATTGAGGAAATCATGAAAAAATTAATGAAAATAACAAAGTCTGAAAAGACCTCAAAAACAGTCAAAAATTAATATTCCAATTTCAATGAAAAATACAATTTGAATCATACATCCATGTAGATCACTCAGATACAATCCGTTGTTTCAATTTATGTAGTGATTCTGGAGAAGATGATTTTTAAAGAGGGTACATTTTGGGACCTATTCTGCTCCGCCCTGGATCCATCCTTGGGCCAATCTGGCCGAAAACTACAAACTTCATAAAGGACCTTAATTTCCTTCTGTAGTTTTGAAACAAAAGCTGATAGTGTGAAAAATGCACCCCCTGTTCTTTTGCAGTCTTAAAAATTCATAAAAAAAATTCTAGAAATTAAACTTCTGCAAAATTCTTGTACAAAAATATTTTTTCACCTAACTGCAAGTAAAACACATTATATGATACATCAAAGTGAATGCATGGGGAGATAGTTGAGGAAATCATGCAAAATTTAATGAAATTGACAACGACTGAAAAGACCTGAAATTAATATTCCAATTTTTATGAAAAATACAAACTTGAATCCTACATCCATGTAGATCACTCAAAGACAATCCATTTTTCAATTCATGCAGTGGTTCTGGAGAAGATTTCTAAAGAGGGGTACCTTTTGGTACCTATTCAGCCCGGCCCTGGATCCAACCCCTGCTGAAAACTACAATCTTTGTAAAGGACCTTGAGCACTTTCTTTCTGCCAAGTTTCGTCAAAATCTCTTCAGTAGTTTCAGAGAAGAAGTCGAAAATATGAAATGTTTATGGACTGATAGTGATTACAACAGCTCCCTTGACCCTTTAGCTCATGTGAGCTAAAACGTGTTGACTCCTGTGTGCTTATCTGCCATGTTTTACTTAATATTCCATTATTTTTAAAGTAAGTATGATTGTAGCCTACATTAGTTTCAGGTGAGATTTTTAAACCATCAGTCTGGCTGGCCTAAAGTTGATAGATCAAAACTGATATTGTTGCCATAATTGCAGTTGTATGTATGTAGAAATCTGAAAGGGGTTTTAACCAATGATCATTCTAGATCTACCAAATGTTTCAAGTAATTGTAGTACTTTCAAAGTGAATTACCGGATTGGTGGTATTGTATTGTTGTTTAACGTAACACTCAAGAATCTTTCACTCACATGGAGACATCACCAAATGCTGAAGAAGGGCTTCAAATTTTGGCCTATGTTTGGCACTCATGGCCAATGAGCAGTAAGGGTTCTTTAACATGCAAACACATATTGCGAAACGGGACCTTGATTTTCAGTCTCATCCAAAGATCGATGGTGATGGCCAATTAGATTGACAGGCAAGGTCATTGGATATACAGGTAATACCAGAAAATACTTTATTCGTACTTCAACAACAGAAAAGTGAATTTACCTACGAGGTCCTATGTTACACTAAGTTGCCTGCCAAGAAACATCATGGAAGACTGATCAACACCTAAGTATCAATCAACATTTGCCATGTTTGGCTTCAATCCATTCACTGGCATTTGGTGATGTATCCATATAAGACTGAGATTCTTGAGTGGAACGTTAACACAACAATACAACAACTGTATTACTCACAACCTGATGACAGCCATCTTGGATGATGGATTGGAACCAAAGTTTATGCCACGTTTGGTTTCATTATATGCTATCTACATATAGAACAGGACTTTTGCAAGTACTTTCCATAAGGACCAACGTTAAAGTAAGTTTCCCAACGGCATGATGACAATCATCTTGAGAGGATTGAAACAAACTTTGTACAATATTTATCGTGACCAGACTAGATGTAAACTTTAGGCATAGTGGCACCAAATTACGTAAATGCAAAGCTTTTTTTCTTCGTTCACATGGAAAAATCAAGTCAAATTTATTATTTTTGCATAATTTTTTCAAAATTCCTTCACCGACATTCAACATGGCCCACAATAGTTTTGGACCACATCAACCTACCTCAAATATCCAGACCCTAAGTTTTGTTCAATTTACATAACAAAAAAAATAATAAAAACTTTGCCTAGCATTACTTCTTAAACAAATACTTGGGACACATCAATTATTAAATGATGGCCCGACTATAAAATATATATAGGTGAGAAGAAATTTTTTTACCTCCAAATGAGTTGATAGTTACTGAATTTGGCAACACAAGGCAATATTGATCTCACTTGTGAAGCAACAAAACTAACACAGCCAAGTTCAACACAAAAGTAAATTTTCTAAATGTTTTCTTTTTAACAATTTTTAACCATAACAGCAAATTATACCATTTGAAAGCACAAAAACAAAAGTAATTTAATTAAAGGAAAACCAAATTAACCCCATAATAATAAAAATTAATAGTTTAAGTGATAAATAAATAAAAAAAAACATTTAGCCATGTTGGACTTGCAATATCCAGTAACAGCTGCTCTAGAGCAAATTGTTAAGGGGAGATAATCCATTTTCTACTCTAACTCATGTTGTCACACTTCTCTTACATGCTTGTTTAAACAAGGATGAAAGTAATTAATCTAGAAATAACCCAACCTAACTCCAGAAAAATGACCAGACTCAAAAAATGTACATGAAGAAGCATAAGGCCGGTTGCTGTTGTAAAATAAACTGTGGTCGGTCCTACATTTGATATACTGATGCAATCTGAAAAAAATTGCAACCAGGCGAACTACAGGTTTGACCAAGAGTCTTTGAGTTGGTCTCGACATGAATGTACTTATTTAAGTTATGGTAGAAACAGATTCAACAACTTGTGCAAGTGGACTATCATGGTTTGAAAAGATATTGTAATCCTAGCGTCTTTTCACAAAGTAAATCAAACATGATTATTGATTGACACTCATTGTAAAACCTCTATATTCTTTACCATTTAAATGATCATTACCGGTGGAGGGGTTTTATTTCCCATTTTTACTTCTTAGATTGATATACAATAACAAAAAAGAGATAAACAGTCATAAAAATTCTTAAATTCCTATAAATTTTGTGAAAATTGCTTGAGAAACCCTGTTTGGCATTTTCACTTGCAAATGATTAACTCAACCTTACTATTTGTATATGCATACCACAATAGTCCCAACCTCATTTTCACAACATATATAGGAACATTATTTATGCTTGTGTATAAATCTTAATTGTTATTGTGCACCAAGGAAAAGTAGTTAAGATGGAAAAAATTTAAATATTTTTTTTGTAAACACAGCTAATGCCCCCTTAACCCATTTACCCCTAAAGACACATTTGGCCTGGTCTTGGTCATTGATTTATAGAAGAGTCCAATATTTTCTAGGGGGTATTTTCTAATATCAAGTCCAACCTACATAGTGATTACTCAATATAAAGTTACAAAGATGAAACACTTTTTTTGTACTTTATTTACTGTAAACACACAACGAACATATCTCACACTGAAAAATGATAGTCAAATTCTAACTGCACAAAGCTGATGTCCAGCAAACGCAAATAAGATACAGTCACAGCCCACCACCATCTCCCATGTATTCCTGTTGTCATTACGATCTTGTTCCAAGATGATGCCATTGGATCTACTTGCATTTTTGTGGTTCCTGTTTCCAACAGAGACGATGTCAACACTGCAACTGTCTGATGATGATGACGATGATGACAATGGACATCAGGTTTGCACCATCAGTTTTGTGTCCACTGGTGATAAACAAACAATGAAATTCGTCACAGATCAGTATCCGATACATAGACTTTGCATCTATATTTCTTCATCCTCTCCGAACTTCCATTTACATCACGTGTTTTTCTCCAGATAGCACTTTGTAAGAATGGATCGTCGTGTGCAACTCCGGGGCAGGTCTACTTTGATCTGAAAAAAAAAAAACAGAAACAGAAATCAAATTGCTGTACAGACTAATGTCTCATCATTTTGGAGAAATTAGCTCATGTCAATAAAATCAAGAACTTCATCAAAATTTTCTAAAAATAATTTGAAATTTTAACTAGTAAAATTTACATATTCATGTATACCAAAAACAGTAATGGAACAATATAATTTCTTTTTTTTCTCACAATTTTTAATAAATCTGCAAAATAATCATTTTGACAATGACTTGTAAATTTTTATAACCATGGATTTGTTGTGCAATTTCTTAGCTAAAATTCAGATTTTATTGTAATTACGAGATCTACTTGAAAGATGCAGCTGTCTTGAATGACCATCACTATTGCCACTAAAATGTGTTCCTATAAGGTTCTATTTAAAGGATCACTTAACTAAGTGGTTTTCAGAATCTCAAGACAGGTTTCACTGTATCTGTACTACAGTGAAACTTGTATAAACGATCTCCTTAGAGACACAAGAAAACCTGCTTTTATAGAAAGGTAGTCTTTATATAAAGTTTGATTTCTACACTGGTGACAGCAAAAAACCGGTCTTTGTGACCAGGTGGTCTTTATACACAGGTGGTCACTAAAGCAGCTTTTACTGAATTTCCTATATATTTTACAATTCATCAACACAGGATCTACTTCATGATATTTTTAAGCAGACATTTCACACTACATGTATTTATATCTTAGGTTAATATAAAATAAATTGAGAATACTTTTTTTGAAAATTTGGGATAAAGGAAATTATTTCTGACTGGGGAATGTAGCCTAATTTCACCACTCTAGATCCATCAGGCAGGTTTGATATTCATACATAAAACTGACCAATTGTTCAAACCTAAAATAAGGCATCATCTTTTTCCAATTTGCAGTCAAAATTCCCCAATTATTAAAGTCAAAAGACAATGAATTTGAAGAGAATCTTGCAATTTTCCACAGTTAGGTATATTTTACTTTCTAATTCAAAAGGCCCATGCCACATTTCCAAGTGTGTGAAAAATCCCTGGAAATGCATGCATTCTGGAAAAGATCTTGTGTGTGGCAAATATTTGCAATTCACAAAATAAATACAAAGGAATATTATATACCTGGTAATTTTCACTCCCGTTTAATTTTTGCCGTATTCCTCCTCAGACGAGAGGACGATTTTTAAGATGGAAGTGAAATTTTCAAGCTAAAAAAATGAAGCATGTTCATACATGCCATTGCCATCCACAACACTAGGAATATGTTTTCCATCATAAAATGGCGAAAATAAACATGGACAAATATTTCCAGATATATACAGTATACTGTACAAGGGAAAATCCCTAAAATATTTCTCATACCTTGCCCTCATCTTCCTCCTCTTACGCTTCAACCTCCTCATACGCTTCTTTCTCCACTGAAAATCAAAATTATGAAAATTAACATAATGCGACTCAATAGCTGATGCAATAAATTGCATCATTTTAGTAAATTAATGAATTTGACTTTACATCATTTGGTTAAAAAGATGTGATTATTTAACTCGCAGGAATGTCAACAATCAGATGCAATTTCTATTAAATGCAAATACAATTAGAAGAATTTGATTGTTAACTAAGTGTCATTGATACCTAATTTACTTTTATTAAAAATTGCTATCCAATATGTTTGCTTGTTTAATGCCATGCTCAAGAATTTTTCAGTGACAGATATACGCCAATATGATTGTGACCAGAAGTTGCCCAGGCTACAATGTACTAAGGAAGAGACTACCAGCCTTCTACAAGTTAACTGAAAATTTTCTCACGATATCAGTTTACTCTGCAGCCAGTTCTGATTATAACTTATTTGGGTAAAATCATGTGCAGAAGTCCTCCCATATACTTTCTTTGCAGCAAGATGCTGTGACATTTTAAAAGCAACATACCAATCTTCTAAAATATTTATTTCCAGGGGTTCAAAATTCTTTTTTTTAGATACTTAAGCCCGAAACTTGGAGAGTAAATTACTGGCAAGTCCCACAGAGAAATTTCAAAGTCTGCTGAATTTTTTTAATAAGTAATATAGTAAAATTATAAATGAATGCAGATGAGGCAAGTCCCTTGGACTCCAGGTATTTCTAAATGCCAATTCCGAATCCGAATTGACCAAGTCCCGGACTTGGGGAATTTTGAACCCGATTTCGTATTGCTGCCATCTGAAATTTGGTAATTTCCTTACCTCACCATTAATTTTCAAAAATCCATGGTCATAAAGATGTGTCATGACATAATTCCATTTATTTAAGATGTGAATTCCAGCTATCCATCAGTTTTATTTACAGGTTCTACTGTTTTCCATTTTGAACATAAGAAAATCTAAGATATTCACTGATTGGTTGATCATAAATGCAAAAAATTATCTTAAAGTCAACCAACCAGAGATGTTTAAAATGGAAAGCAGGATGACATGTAAATAATACTAATGAGTAGCTTGAATTCACGTCTTAAATGAATGGAATTATGTCACGACATAACTTAATGTCGATGGATTTTATGAAATAAAAGATAAGGCAAGCAAATTTCAGATGAAAGTGACACAGCATCTTTCTATGAAGAAAGTATATGGGAAGACTTCTGCCCCCGATTTTACCACAAAAAAAAAAAAAGGGGGTGGGGGGGGGGGGGGGAAAAAAAAAAAAAAGGCGACTTATAATCTGGGCAGAATTTCTGCCTACAGCCCACATAGGCCATATTTTTTGCCCAGAATTTAAACAATTTTTTTTTTGGGGGGGGGGGGGGTTAAAATCAGGGGCAGAAGACCAGCGCTCCAGATAAGGGGAGTAAGAGGACATTTACCCTTTTAAAATCAGCTTTGGAATTTAAGGGGGTGAAATTACTTCTTAAAAATTGAAGTTACAAACTGTAATAGTAACAATTTATATATAATTATGTAAAACACCCTTTAAATATTTGAAAATACCCTTTAAGAATTTTGAATTACCCTTTAAATTTTATTTCTGGGAGTGAAATACCCTTTGCCTGAAAATCTTATCTGGAGCTCTAGAAGTCCTCCTCTGTAAGTCTGTTCGCTGATCATAAATGCATGTTCATTTTAATCTTAAAAGTTAACCAATCGGTGAATGTCTTAGAAAAACAGAACACGTAAATAAAAATGATGTGTAGCTTGAATTAACATCTTAAATGAATGGAATTATGTCATTATTACAACTTAGTGACGATGGATTTATAAATTTAAAAAGATCAGGTAAGCGTGTCAACAAATACATTGGCGATAAGAAATTTAGATGGTTAAAACGATCGATTAAACTGCTGTGAAAATGTCATACCATCTTGCTACGACGAATGTATATGGAAGGCCTTTTGCCCAATTTTAACCCCCCCCAAAAAAATTCTTAAAATCGGGGCAGAATGTTCGGCGAACAGCCCACACTGAACAGAGGCGAGACTCCGTAATTTTAAAAAGCATGATGCCACAGAGACCCTACTAACTGCGATGAACAAATTGCATGTTGAGCTGGTTTAATTTTACTTCATTATTGAACTAGATCCAATTGACATTTAGATGTAAAATGAAGTCGATTCGCCACCAACAGTTACAGATTGCACTGTGGACAGACAATATGGCATCATAATGCCAAAATACTGGGCATCAGTACATGCGTGACCTCAGAAATAGACATCAAAATGGCATTTGATTTAATTTGGAGACAAAAACTTTTTCATTTTTACATGATTTTCTAATCTCATAAATTTTATCTCCTAAATACAGATCAAAATCTAGATCAATTTCCAAATTTTATTTTCAAGTGATTTTTTTGGTATATGACTAAAGTACAGTACTTTAAAAAATAACGATACTCAATTAGTGTCTTTAAGTGGCATCTTTTCATTTTCACTCATTGCTTGTGTGTAATAGAAATCAGGCCCCTGTGCTATGGCCGTGTATGTTGCTACAACATTTTCACACACGTGAACAGAGACGTGTTAAGTTTTCGTGAAATAAAGTGAAAATTTATTACCTTGGCTCTCATCTTGTTTGACAGGCACCTATAAAGAACAAATTTACAAAATTAATAACAAAATCAGAACGATGACAAAGGCAGACTTTGGATTCAAATCGATTTTATTTTTCTCTGCTGTTCGCAAGTACTCACTTCTTCTCGTCGGAAGTGCTGAAAGGAAGGTCAAGGTTGGGTATTCCTAAAACCAGGATATGGATGATTGATCTGGATTCACAAGACTTCAGTTTTTCTGTCAATAAATTGTTGAATTATTCGATAATTTCCTAATATTTACTGTGGAATCACTTAAACTCGAATAAAAAAATCAAAATAATTCAATTTTCCAAATAAATGACATGAATGAAGCCTACAATTAAATAAATTGACTTAAATTAAGAGTAACTTCCCTTAGTTAATATAGTGAGTGAGTCTAATGACCTCCTTGGTACAAATAATGTTTATATGTATTACCGAGTTTATTTGTCGGAAATTAACACTAAATCATTCTATGAATAAAACTATTTATCTTTCTCTTCTATTTTTTTACATAAGTTATTATTATGAATAAATAACACCAGCGATATATAAATGATAGCTGTATATATCGCTGATACCACAGAGGCTATTATGGGATCGGTATACTCCACTGACGCGTTTGGGAATAGTGAACCAGTTCCAATAAACATGGCGTCCAACCATGGAGGCAACCCGACCGGTTTGCCAATTTCAACCAATATACCAAATTCTGGTGGTTTGCAACATGTTCCTAAAGCTGATATATCAGACAAACAAACATTGTTAGCCGTTCTGCAGTTTCTGAAGAAGAACAATTTAAAAGTAATGTGAACAAATGATAATACACTGTACATTTATTTGCATAATTATTAGGGCTTTCCACTACTAGTGGAAAACCCTATTGTTATTGTCGTGTTTATTCTTATTATTATTATTATTATTATTATTATTATTATTATTATTATTTTTCCTGTCACCACGATTTAACAAAATTGGGTACGTTTCACTCAAACTTTCTATACGTGTTCTTATTCGTTCTCTTCCGAGGATGTGCTGCGAACTTTTTTGGGTCAGCCATGTTGGGCCCTATAGGGGCCCGCCCTGTCGTCGTGATTTTATCATGAGGTCTCAATTTGCAGAAAATTATTCGTGCGATTTTCGTTGTGCATTGAGATTTAGATTCTCCTCACTGAGACGAGGATGCATGGTCGACTTCATTTTTGCATATCTCTTAAGGGTTCCGAGATATTCGCATTGAAAATTCGCCGAAAATCACGAATTTTTTACTTCGTCCGAATTTCGAAAAACAAAGTTCATTTTTGGGCATTTTTGTCACGTTTTGTGTTGAAAAAATGTCTTATTTTTTTCCTACGTCAAATTTTGACGTTGACGTAAATTTTCAAATCCGACGTTTTTGACGTTTTTTTTTTCGAACGTTTTGAATTCTTTTTTCACAATACGTTGAGAAAGTACGTCTTTTATCTCTGTAATGTGTCAGACTGAATTTTCTATTTGGTACTTTAGAATTCTGACCCAAAATGCGCTTTTTCGGTCCTTAGCACATATCTCGTGCACTCTTCTTTCGAATTTCGAATTTTTCGTATCACATGTTACGCATACTTAGTTATTATGAAAACATTTAAAATACTTCAATTCAAATTGATGATTTTGAAGAAATTGTAAGTAAAACGTTGCAGGCCTGTGCATCGATTTTCGTTACGTGTGCTACGGTTGTTCACGTCATTTTGAATCAGTTCATTTGAAACTCTCAGTCACAATTGACAAAGCAAACGTGCATCGCTGTATAGTTTTTGGAATGTTTTTGAAAAAAAATAAAGGGACTACGACATCCGAACCCAATTTTTGTTTTTCTGTAATTACGTCATAACGTTTGACGCCAAAACGTCAAATTTTTTACCAACTGATAGAGAAAGTGACGGGTCATCATATCAATGGATCAAAAGTTTCGTAAAGACAACACACACTTTCAAAAATTTAAGGATTTGTATAAACTGGTAAGAATAGTGAAATTTTGCTGAGTCATGTCTAAATTATCAATAAAAACCGTAGACGATTGAACAAGACTCGTCGGGCGGAAACTCTGTTATGTTAAATGTAGTATTTTTCTTTATTTAATATCTCGTGTACTAAAACTCTTTGGATAACTATATGTATGAGATTCCTGTAGGGAATTAAACTAAGATATTTTACAGAATTAGTTACTGAATCTTCGGCACGTGTTGGTTCAAAAATAATTACGAGTCCCAATTAGAATTCGTGTATAGTGTGTTAGAGTACATATAGGAGAGAGAAAACTCGTCTTTTTCGAACAATAAAAACAGTACATGAAAGTATTTCTGAATTTATCATATAAAACGTTAAAGTTGTTCTTAAAACCTTAATCCTTAAAAGTTGTCGTAGAGGGACCGTCTCAAAAACTCAGTGTATGGACACCCATTCGTGTTATATTGCCATTAGTTTATCATCATATATTTAGTTGGAATTATTTCCTCTCATTTTAATTACATCTGTTCTAACATTGTTATATACCCCCGCAAACAGATTTGGGGGTATATAGGAATCACATTGTCCGTCTGTCCTGTCCGTTTGCTGTCCGTCTGTCTGTCCCGTCTGTCTGTCTGGTTAAGAAGTTTTGAAAAGTGAATTTATCTTTAAGTTTAAGTGCTACCTTCGTCAAAAAAGTTGGGGCGGGGGGTACATAGCGTCGGAGCCGGGGGCGTGGCTAGGGGGGGGGCTTAGCCCCCCCCCACTTTTTTTGCAAAGATCGGCATAGATGTTGAAAATATTGGGGCTTAAAGTCGGTTTTAGTCCCCCCACTACCGGCGCGTGTGTGTAAAGAAAATATACATAAAGTTTCAATTTAATCCGAGCAAAAGTTCCCTACGCATAGACCCAGGAGCCAAGGAGCTATCCCCATTAAGCATGTTGATGTGTTTGGATGCAGTAAAATATATCTACGGGTTTCCGAATTTCAAAAGTAGAGGGACCGTCTCAAAAACTCGTAGTAGTAATTTTCTTTTTTTTAATAAACAAACAAAAATAGTATAGGAAATATTATTAACAGCTATGTCGGGAATTATGCAAAGAAAATATACATAAACTTTCCAATTTAATCGAGCAAAAGTTCCCTACGCATAGACCCAGGAGCCAAGGAGCTATCCCCATTAAGCATGTTGATGTGGATGCAGTAAAATATATCTACGGGTTTCCGAATTTCAAAAGTAGAGGGACCGTCTCAAAAACTCGTAGTAGTAATTTTCTTTTTTTAACAAACAAACAAAAATAGTATAGGAAATATTATAACCAGCTATGTCGGGAATTATGCAAAGAAAATATACATAAACTTTCAATTTAATCAATTTTATACACTGACTAAAACACAGACACACTTACGGAAAAATAATAAACGCACGCACACATTTATAGGACTATAAATAGTACCGATTTTCCCCGACACAAACAAACATACATAATTTACAAATGAAAACAGAGACACATACATACATAATTTACATATGAAGACACAGAGACAAGCGGACTGACTAACGGACAGACATATTGACAGACACACAGACCGAAAAACACGCAAATATACTCATTAAGAATTGTTTCCGACATGAACAAACAAACGTTTATTTACAATACGGACTGACGGGCAGACAGTACTAATGTTTACTAAGTATAGAGGCTAGCCCTCCCCGAAGAACCAAACCGATATGTATTAGAGCGGGTAGACAATGTGACGGGCTTAGAGTAAAAACACATACGGCCCTATACACAAAAGTGATTATCGATTTTTTTTAATTATTATTATTCACCGCATACGGAAAACAAATATCGGCCGTGAAACGGCTTTTTATCTATTCGCCTCAAATTCATACGCAGAGAGAGAGAGAGAGAGAGAGAGAGAGAGAGAGAGAGAGAGAGAGAGAGAGAGAGAGAGAGAGAGAGAGAGAGAGTTTGGTAGTTTTATCATTTATGCCAGACATATGATTATGATTTCGGAAAACAATAAATAGGAGTTAAAAGGCATCGTTAATCAAAGGGGTGTTTCGTCCCTACATCCATTTTGTACCAAGATGTTTCGGATTTCGCATTTATCACCTCAGCGAAACATTTCTGTATTTTATGTATAAAAAGTCTTCTATTCATATCAGCGATGAATAACACTTGTTAAGCTTTATATAACGCTGATAATATATACTTCACTGAAATAAAACGAAGCTCCTCCACTTTCCAACTATCTAAATGTCATGTAATTTCAATAAAATAAGTCTTTGTTAAAAATCTTGAGATATTTCATTTCTCAACAAAACAAAATTGGTTTCTTTTTGAATTCAAATCGTTCTGGAAAGCCCATCGTATTCGTATTCGATACGAATTCTAGTTCAAATTGAATTTTCAAGATTGACAAGAAATTGAAGAATTAATTTTTCACTTTTAGGGGCCTGCCTTCAGTTTGAGTGTTGTAAAAATAAATAAATTACTTACTTTACTGAAAAACTACTTTAATCCTCAGTACCTTTAAATTCCTGCTAGAAGTAAAATGTACAACTCATTGTTGTTGATTGATATGTAAGGCCTACTGCTACAGTCTGTCCCATATTAGGTCATGAATTTCAAAATGAATTTGTAAAGCAACCAATCGTCAAAATAAAAATATAAATAATAATACATAGGTAAAGCTATGGAGAGGGCGAAAGCATTCATCAACAGTTTTACATGTTTAGTCAATCCCTTTGGCGGGGGCAACACAACAGAATTCCCAAAGGGTTTGATGTTCAGTGTTTTTATCATGTAAGTGTCCCGGTCATTCACTCATTGTTCTGAATAAAATATTGAGTGGCTGACTGTTTCCTTGGTGTTAAAGCTTAAATAGAATCTTATGTGTTATTTATTACTCATGAAATAAATGCAACATATGCTATCTATTTTACTCTATCCCAGCATATCTGTCACTTTGTGCAGTTCACATTATCCGAATAATGATGTGCATCGTGATCAGGTTCAATGTACAACCCTAGTCGTTTTGCCTAGTCGCAGTCTGCAAAACGTTTGCTAGTACGGTACTTTATTACCTCCTCTGCAATGCACTTTTAAGTTATGACTTTGCAATTCCGACACTTTGTTTATGTCTCATGTAACAACCTGATGTGAGCAGAATTTTTACCATTAGTAGTAGGGGTCCTCGGATGTAGTAGGAATAAAAAATGTGAGCTTCTCTACATACATGAGGGCTTCGCCCTCTATTACTCTTATAATTAAAAACAAAAAAATGTTTATCCTATATCTCTTCTACATACTTTTTTCTTTGTTTGGTCACTTCAATTTTTGGAAAATACTCTTCCTACGGGAATCTCTGTGTTATCCATGCGATGTCAAATAATTGGGTCATGTGAGTGATCATTAATATTCTCGCGCTTCTCTTGACAAGAGTTATATGAAGGGGAATAACTCCCAATATATATTATTGTCATAAGGAACCAGTGATTGTTTCTTAACAAATCAGTGAGACAGGCTAAATCAGTATGACCAATAAACGTTCCCTTTCTTTTACTTTCGCTCTCAAACTTCGAAAGATGGCTGCCATTACTTTATGTAAAAATAATTTGAGTGCGAATATCTATTACAAAACAGATAAATTTTTATTTGTCATGGACATGGATAATTAATGGAGTATGTATAGGATACTGCTATGTACCTTAAATTTAAGTGGTAGGTATCAACCATTTTACTTTAATCAGCCAAAACCAATGGACAGACTATAATTACACATACATGTATCAAGAATTTTACATTTTATTTTAAGAAGAAATTTGAAGGTACTGAGGAGTAAAGTAGTTTTTAAGTAATGTATTTTTGTTTACAACACTTAAGCTGCAATCACTCATACTATGGTTAATAAGCTGGCATACGTCAATTAAGTTGTAAGTACGTTTTGCATGTTAACAACACGCTGGTATACACTGACATAAGTTGAAGTACAGCAAGATCATTGAAAGCTTAAGTAGGGCCAGTGATTTTCCGCAATCGCAGACAGAATCACGGAATCGGCAATCTGAAACAGAAATCACGTTTTTGAAAAGTCTTTAAAAATTCCAACATGAGGTAGAATTTATTAAATTGTGAACTAATGTGCTATTTCTGTGTGTTATAAACTTCATTTACTTTGTTTATTTACAATATTTCATCACATAATTTTACATCAATTACTGTTTTATCACGTAGATTAGCCAAATACACTGTAATCTGATAGATAGATAAGGGCAATCATTTCCATTGTCGTAACATCAGTACTGACTGACATCCTTATCCTTCAAAAACAAAAATAGATTTAATTTGATATATTGAATTAGGTTTTCATAATGAATATATTTACCAATTTTTATATTTATCATTGTAAAATCACAGTTTACAATCCATCCTAACTTTTTAGCTCACCTGACTATGTCAGGGTGAGCTTTTGCAATCACTTTGCGTCCGTCGTCCGTCCGTCCGTTGTTAACTCACTTTCAAAAATCTTCTCCTCTGAAACCACTGGGCCAAATTGAACCAAACTTGAACTGATTCGTCACTATGGTATTTAGTTTCAAATTTGTTATTTTCTATGTCGCAGGTCAAACAACATGGCCGCTGTTGCTAAAAATAGAACATAGGGGGTAAATTGCAGTTTTTGGCCAATAACTCAAAAACCATTACAGATATCAAAAATCTGACTGTTTTAAAGTGATCAGCTTGATGAGATCTACCTGCCATGCAATTTTGAAGAAAATCGGAAAATTCATCTCGGAGTTATAGCCCTTTTTTTGTAAAATTTTCAAAATTTTGGCATTTTAAATTTTTTATTTCCAAAAATGTAGCAGATAGAGGTCAAGTGTAAATTGCAAAAATGTTCAGCATATCAAGATCTACCCACCCTGAAAATTTGAAGACAATCCAAAAACCTGTGTAGGAGTTATTGCCCTTTTTTCACAGAATTTTTTTTCAATTTTTTATGTTTTTCATCTTCTAACTCCAAAACTATGAAAAGATAGAGGTCGAATGTAAATTGATAAAATGTTTGCCATGATGTGGCGACTTCAAAACCGGTGTTGAAAATTTTTTGTTGACCGCCATTTTCAAAATGGCCGACAAAAAAGGCGGGAAAATTCAACATTGTTTAATTTCAATGAAATTTGGTTTTCAAATAGATATTTATGTTGCGACTTCAAAACCGTTGTTGAAAATTGTTCCTTGACCGCCATTTTTAGCTCACCTGGCTTTTGGAATCACTTTGCGTCAACAAACATGGCCGCTATGGCGAGGCTTAGTTTAACATTGGATCCTATAGGAAAATCATCTTTCTCCTCAGAAACCACTGACACAAATTTAACCAAACTTTACAGGAATGATGTATGCAAGGTCCTTTACAAAGACTGCTCATTTTGTTCTGATCCGTCAAAAATCATGGCCACTAGAACGGGGCTTAGTTTAACATTAATATAGCCAAAAGAAGACTGCTGTGCTGCACACACTGCAAAGTTTTCGCAGAACCTTATTCATTCATTCATGAATCCGGTTCCTGACCTTGGAAGAAGAACATTGGATCCTGTGGAAAAATTACATTTTCATCTTCTCCTCTGAAAACGCTGAAGCAAATATAACCAGACTTTAGAAGAATGATGTATTGAAGGTTCTTTACAAAGATTGCTCATTTCCTTCCGATCTGTCAAAACCATGGCCGCCAGGGCTGGGCTTAGTTTATCATTGGACCCTATGGGAAAATCACATTTTCATTTTCTCCTCTGAAACCACTGAAGCAAATTCAACCAAACTTTACAGGATTTATTTATGGAAGGTCCTTTACAAAAATTGCTCGGTTCGTCTGATCTTCTCAAGCAAATAACCAGGTGAGCGATACAGGCTCTTGAGAGCCTCTTGTTATGACATACCGCTCGATTGACAGCCGGTTTTGTTACCAACATAAACACATGTTCATACCTTGACATTTTTGACAGTGAGCTACAATGGCTTACGACACATGTATGTAAAAAGAGGAGACTTGCTCTCCCATTTAAAAAACAGGGTTGATAAGTTTCCATGGGATTTTTATGGCGACGATTAACTTTAATTTTGTCAGCATAGTATAGGTTACGCTAGTGTTGATACGATAAATTATAAGACTATAAAATAAAATACATGTACAATATGTACATGTATGATTGTAGATCGACTTTAAAAGTTTATTTATATTAAAAACACCAAACAGAACATCACAGACTTGTACTAAGTCAAGTGATAAATTTAAGCAAAAATTAGTAATTAGAAATTACAATTTGCAACAAAACTTGTTACCT
Source organism: Atrina japonica (assembly GCA_030159075.1). Lineage (NCBI taxonomy): Eukaryota > Metazoa > Mollusca > Bivalvia > Pterioida > Pinnidae > Atrina > Atrina japonica. Next base: position 364,022 of record BROG01000649.1, read on the forward strand.
ACATTTATATGAGTATAGGTCTACAGTACTTACATGTACAAGTTACTTATCAAATATTTTAAAATTATAAAAACATAGTGTTGCATATACATGTATATGTTTTATTTACCTCCCTATTTAAATCTTTCATTAAATTTGTCTTACAGACTTGAAATTATGATTAGGAGTCTGTATTGTTAAATATTTTTCATTTAATGTATGCTTTTAGTTCTTTTTTACCTATGAAAACAGAAAAAAACAGAATTCACCAAAACTGAAAACAGAATTGAAGCAAATCTGAAACGGAAAATCACTGGCCCTACTTAAGTGCAATCACAGAAATTCTCAACGTATGCCATCCTATCTCAGAAGGGTACATGCAAACTCTTCCTAATCCCTTTTAGGATTCTGTCATTGGGCTACGGTAAAACGCAGCATAAGAAAATGGCCCAAAACAGAATCCCCAAAGGTATTAACATCTTCCCCGGAAATTCATGTCACAGTTTAATTTAACTTCTGTTGCCTTATACTTCCTCAGAGTTAAATCCTTCTCTGTTTCTATTTCATCCTTCATAAAACATGTGTGAAATATCACCAGCTGACCGTAACACAAGCCACCTTTGAATTATTGAATTTCATTATAAATTATTTTCACTACTACACACTAGACATTCAAAAAATAATCATGATTTGGGTCAATAGATAATCCATCTGTAGAAATCCATCATTTTTTAAAAATCTTTGTATACATGTACACTAAACGATACCACATGTAATTGACATTTTGTCATAATTATTTATTATTCCCCTTATCCCCACCATTAAACAATACCACATGTAATTGACATTTTTTCATAATTATTTATGATTCCTCATATCCCCACCATTACAATTGGACTTTAAGGCATACAAGATGCAATTGGGGGCCCAAAAAGAAGGAATTTCTTTTACTTATAAATAAAATTAGTAACAAACAAAATGTACTTAATCAAACACTGAAAATAGAAAAAACTTGCAATAGAGTTAACCCTGTTGTTGGAACACTGTATTGGGGTGTGTTACATGTACATGTAGTTACATGGGTAAGAAAATCAAAATCAAGGTGAACATTTTATTCAGAAGTCTCATGTGATCAACCCTTTCACTCTAAAGTAAGTAAATGGTACACTCTTGTCTATTCTGTTAGACCAGTCTGTTATGACCTGTAGTGTTGACAGAGTTTACAGCATTGTTTTCATAATTACACTGTATTTATTGACATCAGAACTAATTATGTTTTTATCAGGAAACAGAAGATTTATTGAAAAAAGAAGCTGGAGTTAAAGACGACGATGTTAAACCTCAAACAGTGGCCCAGAGTGAAAGTGATGTATCTCACGCACTTGCTGCTTATAAAAGGTACATTATTGAAAAAATCATATTATGTCCAGGCAGGTATTTGACCAGTTCCAAATGCAAAATGATTGTTTTTTGCCAATTTGATAAAAAAAATTCCTAATTTGCTCTAGACCATGATGGAAATTGAATTAATGCAAGCGGAAATGAACTGAAAAAAAGAGATTTTATTACAATTAGATTTACATGACTACAATCTTGACAAAAATTCACATTAAAATTCCCAGTTGTGTTGCCAATGGTATTTTCACAAGTGTTCACCTTAAGGAGACAGAGTGTTGCATTGTTCATCTTATGGAGACAGAGTGTTGCATTCAAACCCTTTATCATCTTCCAGTGAAGGTTTTCCGATCCGCTCCGTTACTCATACACCTTAACAGATTTGTCCTGTATATTGTGACTTCATGGCTTCAGGAACTGTTTTCTGACCAGTCAGAACATATCAAACAATCGATCATACATTGATCATATGATAGAGAGGAAAGAATGTAAACACAGAATAATGGTGACATGCAAGCCATGCCACAAGTCTTTTCATTGGCTTAAGTCAGGGGTCATTGTCGGGTCAGTCTAAGTGAAATTGAGTTTAGATTGGCAGTAGATGTCGCCAGCACTGACCGCCAAATATGAAATGTAATCTGTCAAGGTGTTTGAGGAACAATATGGATCAGAAAACCTTGACTTGGGTTTATTGATCTTTGTTCCTAGCATTCTTATTTTAAGAATTATTACCATATTTTGTTCAAACATTTATGTACATGTATCTTAGTTAAATGTAGATGGGTGTTGTATTTTTTTTGTCAATTTATTTATCTTGGTGATATGCCCCTGGTGCAGATTAGCCTTGTTGGGACCATCTTAGTGCACATATTCCCCTTATCCTTACAGTGTTTTTCCTTTGTTGATTTTATTTGTTTGGACCATCTTAGTGCACACATTTCCCTTATCTTTACAGTGTTTTCTTTTCTTGATTTTATTTGTTTGGACCATATCTAAATAATATAAAGTCATTTTTGCATCTACATTATATTTAATGCAGATACACATCATATGTAGAGTTGTAGATGGAGTATCACATTTAACAAGTGAACACCTGTCACCCTACTTTTCTAGACATATTAACCTTTTGTAGTTTTATTTGTTAAAGCCATATCTATTTCATTTCTTCAGTTAAGCATACTTTATTTCGACCAATAGTTACGTGTACTGATGTAGATGGAGTGATTTTGTCAGTTTATATAATACATGTACAATAAAACCTGTTTTAGCAACCACCTGTGTTTAAAGACCACCTGGTCCCCAAGTAGTACCATTTGTGGACAAACCAACCTCTATATAAAGACCACCTCCATATAAGGACTGGTTTTGTTGTGTCCCTAAGGTGGTCGTTATATACAAGTTTCGCTGTATATCTTGATGATACGTCCTATTAATCCTTCATATCAGCTTTGTTAACTACTGTTATTTCTTACACAGTGCTGATGATCCCAGCTTGTACACAGACTTCTATACAGATTTAAAGGCATTTATTGAATCATGTCTAGATGTTCATAAGGTATGTACAGTTTTTGACATATCTGAAATATGTAATTAGTTTTAGCCACAAGCACTTGTAGTATGTTTATGTAGGTTTAGCTGCCCATTCTACAGAATCCAGTATTGGACACATTCTGTCAGCTATCTGAATGGAAAACGGTGTAAGTTGTTGGCTGCATTTTGTTTTATACAGTAAAAGTTGCTTATTTCTGTCTACAAGTGAAGTTCTCCAATATGTATGTACTGACTACAGTACTTTAAAGATAACTTTGTCTTCTACTTGAAAATCTATTGAATTGGCTGTATTGTTGAACTTCAGTGAGTCAAACTTCAAATAGGAGTCAAACTTCTTGCTGCTTAGAATTGTTGACATAATCCTAAATCATTTTGTTATACATGTATACCATTATGTAACAATTAAGAAATCGAAATATGGATCAAATTTCTCATTGTTTTGTTCAATAAAAATATACCATAACATATATATATATAAATATATATCTATATATATATATATATATATATATATATATATATATATATATATATATATATATATATATATTATATATATGTTATGGTATCATGCTTGCACAGGATAAATTATCTCCCTTGATGTGTTAATATTTATCTTTTGTACATGTTGTAGGTGGAGCTGTCTATGATTTTATATCCAGTGTTTGTTCACATGTATCTAGAACTTGTATATAATGAGCACCAGGCTCATGGTAAGTATTTAGATCACAGATTGGAGGCTATGTTGCTCTTTGTCTCTTCTTTGTTTGTTTACAGCAGATAAAACCTAGGTCACAACAGTCAGGCCATGCATGCTTCTCAGGGCTCTAAGTACACCTTGACTTCTAGTCTCCAAATGCCAACGTACTAAGAATTTTACTCGCCATTTGAAATTTTTTGGTTGCCATGATCAGTATTTGTTTTATCATACACCTAGCTAGGCCTATTGGTCTACCATAGGCTATGTTGTCATAAATAAGTCAGTGCCACCTTCTTCCCATTTCCTTTTATGTCAAATAAAATTCTTGAAAAACTCATGTTAATTTGATTTTTTTAAATATATTCATTTTGATCCAATAATCTTTAAGATTTCTCTGAAGATTTACTTCTGCAAATCAACAATTTTTTTATGCAGTGATTATCTTAATTTTGTTGATGGTACTTAGGCCTACTATGAACATATTAAAGCAGGAATGAAGTAGGCCTACACAGAATTCTGCTTGGTTTTCATGAAAAGAAATAAACATTCAACTGTCAGTCGACTTAGTTACCATACTCCATAGTTAAGATTAAACAAAAAACAGGAAGTAAGAAACAGCCTCTTGTGTCAATAGCTTTATTTCAAGATTAAGACCAATTTATTGTCCAAATACTTATATGACTACGACTTTCAAAAATGGTCACAGACATCAATGTCTATGATATTATGTATGAGTAAGCCTTTGAAAGGATTCACTTACATTCATTGGAGAGTCATTAAAACAACTTTTTCAACCACTTCATCATAAGAAATTTTGTTTAAAGATTTTTTATCTCTTGGGTCACTGCCTGGTTCATTTCTGGTATTACTAGCCACTGTGCTTGAAAACTGAAAATCAGTCAGCAAGTTTCGCTTTCTCTTTGGTATCAATTTATATGGTCATTTGAAAATCCGGGGGGAAAAACCTGTAATTACCAGAAGGGAATTGCAACTAAAATGGCACAAATCGTGAAATAAATTGTTAAAACTAAAAGTTAACTTATACTGATGCAAGTATTTGAATGTTTACACGTACGATAATTGTTTTACAAAAGTATCGCTGAAACAAACAAGTAAATCTCATTACCATGCCTAATGGTACATGTATGTCATTGTTTTACCGGGTTTTAGTGTAACCTCCTTGTGGTTAAATAAACACTTACATGGGCCTAAATTACATTGTCTTAGCATGCATCAATCAGCAGAAAAAAAGCATTTTATGACCAGAATACAAAATACAGATTCCAAGTACGATACCACTTCATTTACAGCACCCCATTTACTGTCGCAAAATGGCGAGTTGGGTTAATTTTTAGTTGCCATTTTCGATTTTTGGTCGCACATGTGACCAAATTACTCGCCATTAAGAGCCCTGCTTCTACAGGTGGTCTGTGGACATTTTTTGTTGAAAATTGTGTGTGGCATACTTGGACATCAAACTATTTTTCAGGACTATAGGCCACCTGTAAGCACATATGGTGGCTGTTAATCTGCCATCACATCATGAGTGCCTAAAATCGCAGAGCATATACAATCCCTAAACACACATGCCATGTTGTGGCCGATGCTTAACTAGAGTTTCAAAATCCTACATTTCAAAGCATAATCTGGTATGTTGCATTATATCAATAAAATACAGGATGTAATTTATTGTGGCTACTATTCAGCAATATTGGCTTGACTTATGTGACTTCAAAATTTTCTTCAAGGGGTTACTTTTATCCTTATTATATAAAGGGGATATAAATATAGATATATTAGTCTTCTGAAGAAAGCCAAGTTGCCCAAAATTAGAGAAAGATACCAAAATACTTTGTCATAATTTTTTTTTCATAAAACAAGTACATTGATGCATTTTTTTAAATAGTGTAGAAGTGTTTACAGTGGTGTAATAAAAATCTCTGTTTATATGCTCTAAAAAGAAATATTCATTTAATCAGTTTTAGTCGGATAATTACAAAATTACAATTCCTACACGTGAGAATATATCTATGTCAATTTTTTTTCTTTCTCCATCTCAGCCATTGAGTTCTTCTACAAGTTTTCCAAGGAGCAGGAAGATTTCTACAAAGACGACCTTATACAGCTTTCCACGGTAACCAAGAAAGAACACATGCGAGGCAACGATCTGATGGAAAACTTCAAGTAATTTGATCTCTTTGTTTTGCCTTAAAGTACAGTTCAATTGGCATAAAAGTCCACCCCTGTATAGAGGACACCTTCTTATAAAGGCCATTCAAACAAAACCTTTGTTTACCTTTTTATAACGAATTTTAATTTCTATTTTTTTTTTTTATTTCTTAAAACAGCAATATTTATGTTTCTTGGCCAGATCAGCCTGCATGTACATATTCTTTCCACATTTGTAGATGGTATTCAGATGAGCGATTTTGAGGCCCTTTTGGACCTCTTGTTGATATGTTTTTACATTTATGTAAATGTAAGGGGTCCCCTATATGGCAGAGTGGTTAGAGCATCATAGTTTAAATTACAGATTTTCTTACCTCATGTCAGTTTGGGTCCCAGCCCCTGCTGAAAGTCTGAAACCTAAGCTGATTATGCTTGAAAATTTGCAAATTTACTTGCGGAAGCAGGGATTTTCCACACTCATACACTTGCGAATGAGGCCTGGGCCTCTCAGGAATTTCAGCAACATTTTTGATTGACAATACACAAAACTTTGCCAATACAATAATCTTTAAAAATTTATTGCAATTTAACTTCAGTTTTCAACTGCAAATAGGGAAAAAATGCATTTTTTGCATTTAAAACAGGTTCTTATTCCTCACCTCCTACGAGTGACAACCATTGTCACTATTCACCATCTACCTGCCTGTACCTCATGTTATTCTCTTTACTACACATTTATCATTTATTGTAGACATTTTATATACATCCTATAGTAACATCTGATATGCAAAAAAAGATTATAATATTTGTTACTCTTTTTGTGTCAGAAATTTTTTATAATTTTACATTATCATTGCTGTTGCAGGGCCAGCAAATTTGTACTTAAAATGTCACGTGATTCTTACAATCATCTAAAGCGCCACCTACAGGAGAAACAGATGAAACCTCTTCTAACAATTATACAGGAACATCTGTTTATTGATGGTTTGTATGTCAGTAGATGTTAGTAAACAAGTCCAAATATAGAATCCGATTTGTTTTGTGTACACTGACCAACCTACGGCTAATACCAAGCATCGTATTTAGGTTACCTGAGTCACTTAGGAGACCCTATGCTATTGGTCTTTGTCTGTCATTGTCTAAATAAAAATGTATCCTGAATCTGACAATTTTCTGTCATTTTGTATCACATTGTTTGTACCTTGGTATGCTCTTGTAAAGCTGTAAACATGTATGACCACAGTGTCAATAAATGTGTCAAGTCTGAAATTAATTTTTATTAAAAACTTTCAGTAAATGTTATGTATACCAGTAAGTCAAATTTAAAGGTGCATTGGTTGTGTTTTTTTATTCTTTAGCTCACCGGGACAAAAGTCCCGAAAGCTAAAGCCATACCCCCTGGCGCCGACAGTAGCAACATCCATAGACAAAACTTTAACCTTTTTCATTTGGTACCTTGACTTTTGACCTAGTGCCCTTGACCTTGGACTTAGACCTACTTTTAAAAAACTATAACCTTGACTATAAAACATGAAGGATACGGTTTTGATATTTTGCATTGAGATTTCTTATGACTAGAAGTTTCATTTTGTACCTTGAATTCTGACCTAGTGACCTTGACCTTTAACCTACTTTTCAAAAATTAACCTTGGCTATATCTTTTAAATCTTGAGGGATAGGGCTTTGATATTTCATATATATATATTTCTTATGACCAGAGCCTTCAATTTGGTACCTTGACTTTTGACCTTGAACTTAAACTTAGATCTACTTTCAAAATGTTTAACCTGAACTGTCCTTTAAAACGTGACAGCTGTGGGTCAAATATTTATTTTGAAAATATACACCCATTTCGACGAGCCTTGTTTTTTTCTCATTTTTTAATACTTGGATTGATATTCAATAACAAAAATGAGATAAACACAGGCATAAAATTCTTGAATTCCTATACATCTATGTTTTGTGAAAATTGCTGGGCACTTTTCAATTGCAATTGATTAACTCAACCTTACTATTTGTATATGCTAACCACACTGGACCTGACCTTATTTTCACAAAATATATAGGAACATAAGATCTTTTATGCCTGTGTATGGCTCTTATATGTTAATGTCCATCAATTACAAGTAGATAAAGTAAAAAAAATCAGAATAATTTTTTTTTCTTTTTGGTAAAAACAGGTAATGTCCCTTTAAAGTAAAAATGAACTCTATGTCTTTACAATCTGCTGGTAAAGTTCCACATAGTTAATGTCCCTTCCAAGTAAAAATGAACTCTATGTCTTTACAATCTACTGGTAAAGTTCCACAAAGTTAATGTCCCTTTAAATTAAAAATGAACTCTATGACTTTACAATCTGCTGGTGAAGTTCCACAATTTGATACTTATGCTATGTACTTATACAGTACATACATTTGTAAATATGTTGCTGTAAATCTATCTTGTTGGAGATAATTATACAGGGCTTAACCCTTTGAACACCACAGATTGTAATGGACTGGTCCATACAATAAGATAGAACATGTCATTAAAATACTTGGGGTTGAATAGTTTATTAAACTAATAAAATTGAACTTTGTAGAATGCAAAGTATAAACCTGATTCTCTCCTAATGTTTTAGTTTTTGACGGAGTTCCGAGGAATAAACAACAGATTAGAGCCACAAGTGGATCTATGCTTGGAGAAAATGAACGTGATGGTAGGTGAATCATCTGCAGTCAGTTTTCATGTGTAATATTTGCGGTATGTGTAATGGTCAGAGAATCATCTGCAATCTCTTTGTTTGTGTGTTATATGTTGTGCGTTTGTGATTGTAGATGAATCATCTACAGTCTCTTTATTTGTGTGTTATATTTGTGGTATATGTGATAATCTGTGAATCATCTGCAGTCTCTTTGTTTGTGTGTTATATTTGTGGTATATGTGATAATCTGTGAATCATCTGCAGTCTCTTTATTTGTGTGTTATATTTTGGTTTTTGTTATATCTGTGAATCATCTGCAGATTTGTGTGTTATATTTGTGGTATATGTGATAATCTGTGAATCATCTGCAGTCTCTTTGTTTGTGTGTTATATTTGTGGTATATGTGATAATCTGTGAATCATCTGCAGTCTCTTTATTTGTGTGTTATATTTGTGGTATATGTGATAGTCGGTGAATCATCTGCAGTCTCTTTATTTGTGTGTTATATTTGTGGTATATGTGATAATCTGTGAATCATCTGCAGTCTCTTTGTTTGTGGGTAATATTTGGGGCACATGTGATGGTAGGTGAATCATCTGTGATCTCTTTTTTTGTTAGTTATATGTTGGATGTGTATGATGGTAGGTGAATCATCTGTATTATCTTTGTTTGTGTGTTATATGTTGGCCATGTGTGATGGTCGGTGAATCATCTGCAGTCTCTTTGTTTGTGGGTAATATTTGGGGCACATGTGATGGTAGGTGAATCATCTGTGATCTCTTTTTTTTTGTTATATGTTGGATGTATGTGATGGTAGGTGAATCATCTGCAGTCTCTTTGTTTGTGTGTTATATGTTGGGTGTGTTTAATGGTCGGTGAATCATCTGCAGTCTCTTTGTTTGTGTGTTGTATGTTGGGCATGTGTGATGGTAGGTGAATCATCTGCAGTCTCTTTGTTTGTGTGTTATATGTTGGGTGTGTGTAATGGTCGGTGAATCATCTGCAGTCTCTTTGTTTGTGTGTTATATGTTGGGCGTGTGTGATGGTAGGTGAATCATCTGCAGTCTCTTTGTTTGAGTGTTATATGTGTGGTATGTGTGATGGTAGGTGAGTCATCTGCAGTCTCTTTGTTTGTGTGTTATATGTTGGGTGTGTGTAATGGTAGGTGAATCATCTGCAGTCTCTTTGTTTGTGTGTTATATGTTGGGTATGTGTGAGTGTAGATGAATCATCAGCAGTCTCTTTGTTTGTGTGCTATATTGGGGTGTGTAATGTGTGGTGAATGCTGCAGGTCTTATTGTTTGAGTGTTATATGTTGGGTGTATGTAATGGTCAGTGGATACTCTGCAGTCTCTTTGTTTGCATGTTATATGTTGGGTGTGTGTAATGGTCAGTGAATCATCTGCAGTCTCTAAAAAATTTGTTATCACTGGGTGTGTGTAATGATCTTGAATCATCTTCAGTCTCTTTGATAGTGTGTTATATGTACAGGGTGTGTTGGAAGGTTGTGAATCATCTGCAGTCTATTTTATGTATTTGTTATATGTATGGTGGGTGTACAGGTTGGTGAATTATCTGCAGTCTCTTTGAGTGTTATAATGTGTGTAATGGTCAGTAATCATCTGCAGTCTCTTTAAAGTGTGTTATATTGAGTGTCTTAAGATCGGTGAATCATCTTCATCTCTTTGTCTTGGCAGTTACAATGTTTGGTGTGTGTAATGGTTGGTGAATCATCTGCAGTCTCTTTGTTTGTGTGTTATATGTATGTTGGGTATGTGTGAGTGTAGATGATCATCAGCAGTCTCTTTGTTTGTGTGCTATATTGGGGTGTGTGTGATGGAAGGTGAATCATTTCATCTTAATTTTGTCACAGTTGGTATCTAAGTGAAAGTAGGTGAAAAATCTGCAGTCTCTTTGTTTATGTGTTATATGTTGGGATAACCCCTTATAGGTGAATTATGCCCACTTTATTTGTGTGTTATATGTTGGGCGTGTGTTATATGTTGGGCGTGTGTGATGGTAGGTGAATCATCTGCATTCTCTTTGTTTGTGTGTTATATGTACACAAAACTGTAAAAAAAAAAATACATCTTCAGTCTCTTTGTTTGTGTGTGTCATTTGTGTGTGTAATGGTTGGTGAATCATGCAACAGCTTTGTTTGTGTGTTATATGTTGGGTATGTATGAGTGTAGATGAATCATCAGCAATCTCTTTGTTTGTGTGCTAATGGGGTGTGTGAAAAGGTGAATCATCTGCTTACCTCTTTGTTTGTGGCCCATACAGTGGAATGTCGTGATGGTAGGTGAATCATGAGCAGTCTTTCTGTTTGTGTTAAAGTTGACGGGGCGTGTGTGATTGGTAGGTGGATAGATGCATATCTCTTTATTTTGTGTTTTATGTTGAACTGTGTTATTGGTTGGGCTGTGTATGGTTAGGTGAGAATTTTGGTCATTCTCTTTGTTTGTGTGTTATATGTTGGGATGTATGAGTGGGCAATCCCAGCAATCTCTTTAAGAGATAACTATATTCCACTGTAGCATGCACAGGTCTTATGCCTTAATTAAATCACAACTGGCATGAATATCATATCATATACATAATGTTTTTTTTTTATACAAAAATACTAAAAATTTCCATTTGCATATAAAGTAATCTTGTGATGTTTGAAGATAGCCAGTCAATGTACAGGGTGTGTCAGGAAGATGTTTCATCTTCTATTTTATGTATCTCATTTTGTTAAAACACAGGTAGGTCCATGCAGTGCTCTATGAAATTGGTATATAAAGTTTTATATAAAGATTTATATTAATCTTAATAATGTTATCCTCACTGTCTTGGCAGCCAACAAAGCTAAAGTTTACTATGGACTTTTGAAAGAACCGGAAATAAATATGCCGATTGAAGATGAAGAAAAGGTTGTCTGTAGGAGAACGATAATGAAAGGTAAATGTTCATCTTAAGATCACAGTTGGATTGGACAAAATGTAAAAAAAACCTACAAATTTGTTGTTAGAACCAGAATAGAAATTTGTTAAAAGTTTGCGGCCTGGGCCTTTTGAATTTGGGAAGTGTTAGCAACACAGATTGTAAGGTATAGTTTTACAAGATAAACAGACCAGTTTTTATAAGGTATAATCTTTTCAAGATTCATTGACCATTTTTTCATTTGGGAAATTGCAATTGAATTTTGGAGAAGTATCAGATTTATGTTTGAATGGGACATTATTATTGGAGCACTACAATAGGGTTGAACATCCCTTCCTTTAAGTCTGAATAACTGGCCCATACAGTGAATCTGTGTAACAATCGGATACAGATTTGGTTATGTCAAAGTTGACAGTAAGTGCAGATTTGTATGGATCGATAGATATGTTATTGGATTCAGTTTTAGCCACAACTCATTTCTTTTCTAAATGGAATTAATGGGGGCGATCCAAAATATTTGAGGCATCAAGATTCCAAAGTAGTTTGTTTTAAACTTGTGTACAAATAAAAAATAAAGAACCCTCCTACGTAATTTTTACAAAAAAAACAAAAACAAATTCAGATTGCTATAAAGCTAATGGTTTCATACTGGAGCTATCATTCGCACAGAACATTCTAATTGTCAGTTTTAATGTTGATCAGAGGCCAGATGATGATAGCAGTTACAGATGGTCTTTGTATGAACAGTTTGAACAATGATATATGTTACATTCATCAAGTTCCAAGACTGGTTTAAAAGGTATTCTGTAGGACAATGATACATGAAAAGAAAATGTAAAATCCATACCCATATTGGATTGGAAATAAAAACCCTACCTATCTAAACCTGTTGTCCGGGGACATGAATTGTTCTCATCAGTGCTCTCATGATTGCATCAGTCAGATGTACAGGGGAAACGTATGTATTTTGTCTATGTATCTTCTCTCATCAAGTTAAGCTTTTTTTTGATGGTTTTGTAATTGCTCAGCAGGCACTTAAAAATGGTTTAACAAGTAGGGGACATGTATTGATTCATCAGTACTCTCAGAATGCATCACAGGTAGGGGACATGTATTGATCCATCAATTCTCTTAGATTGCTTGTTTTTGATGGTTTCACAGGTAGGGGACATGTATTGATCCATCAATACTCCCAGATTGCTTGTTTTTCATGGTTTCACAGGTAGGGGGACATGTATTGATCCATCAGTACTCCCATGTTGTTTGTTTTTCATGGTTTCACAGGTAGGGAACATGTATTGATCCATCAGTACTCCCATGTTGCTTGTTTTTCATGGTTTCACAGGTAGGGGACAGGTATTGATCCATCAGTACTCCCATGTTTCTTGTTTTTCACTGGTGTGTATGGTTAGTATGCTTAACTAAACTTTGTTTTATTTTTTGTCATGAGCAGAAGAAGAAAGCAAAGAAGGATCCACTTCTGATGAAAAAGTCCAAGAATGATCCGCATGCACCCTCTCTAAACAGAATACCGCTGCCGGAGTTGTAAGTTTCACATAATATATTACAAATACAACAGGGGATAGTTCAGCTTTGTCGCTGTAACAGGATAATGTTAAAACATAGATGCTGTATAAGGGAAATATAACATGTGCTGTTAATATTTGCAAAATTCACGGTGTTGACAAATCCATGAATTAAAGAAACTGAATGAATTTTGATGAAATATGCGTGATATAATTACGGCCTACTTTTGCAAGACATGATGCTATTTTTATGCTACTGCAATCCACAAATAACAAAAATTCATGACTGAGTTAGGAAAGAGAAATACAGTAGAACTTCAATAAGTTGAATTTCTCGATGTTTTGAACAATTGACAAAGTTCCGAATAATTTTGTTATTTAACACTACTTATAAACAATTTAGAATTTGAACTTTTATGAGTCAAATTTCTTAATGTTTCAATTAATTTTTTGGGCAAAATTTTATAAAACAACAAAAATTCCTACATATAATTCCAAGTCAAAATTTACATGTGTATGAAGATAATTCTTCTCCTTCTCATAAACACTCAATGTTTTAATTTCACAAAAATTCAGTTAAATTTAGCACTAATATTAATTATAATGAACGTAAATATCTTAAATGGTTTTGAAGCAGTCATATATACCTAATGGAACCCCTGAAACTAAAACACATGTTTTTCTCGGTTACCATTCATGAGTTGAAGTCCCGATGTTTCAAACTCTCTAGGTAGTCCCTTGAACTTTGACTCATCGAAGTTCTGCTGTATTTGAAAATTACAGCTCGTTGAATTTAACTTGTATATAATTAGAATACTTTCAGTAATTCGTATATAATTAGAATACTTTCAGTAATTCATAATCTAATTAAAAACTGATCTCTCATCATCCAACATGACACACCTATGAGATCACTCACATGTGACCTGTACCATATTTCATCTATATGACATATCAGAAAACAAGAACGATAATAGATCAGTTTTTGAACAGACTGAGTAAGTCAGTTGAAGTCTATAGCAGAAGTCTACTGATAGGTCCAGAGTTCAAATTCACTCAAAGTCAAAATTTAAGATTTGGAATTAACAGGTTAAAATATTATTATTTGGCATTTTCTGCATGGAGTCATATAAATAATTTATAGCCCCTTATATGTTACTACTTTTATTTAGCCTAATTAGGGATGCATATTTTTAAAACATTTTTTTTCAGATTTTTTTAATAGATGAAATGATAAACAGAATTCTATGAATTTCTGTGTAAAAGCATTTAATGAATGATATGATAGTACATATGTTGGTCTAGAGTTGTCAAATGAAACATATCCAGACAGATTTATAACAGATTAAAATAAACAAAAGCAAACAATAAGATAATTAAATGAAATGTGGTTTTAATCAGGCTAACCTGGAAATTAAACCTACTATCTTGAAATGAATCATTAATTCAAAAATATCAATAACAGTTTAATGACTGAATATTTCTTCTCTCAGAAAAGACATAGATAAGATCGAGAAGAGAAATGCTTATAGAGAAGCCATGAGACGAGTGAAAGTTGGCAGAGATAACCCACCTACCATCTGTTTCTACACACTTCTAAACTCCTATCAGGGGTAAGTTGTAAAATTTGTATGTCATCTTTCCCAACACTCTTATATTCTTATCGGGGCTAAACATAAGATTTGTATGTCATCTTTCCAGGCACTCTTATATTCTTATCGGGGCTAAACATAAGATTTGTATGTCATCTTTCCAGGCACTCTTATATTCTTATCGGGGCTAAACATAAGATTTGTATGTCATCTTTCCAGACACTCTTAAATTCTTATCGGGGCTAAACATAAGATTTGTATGTCATCTTTCCCAACACTCTTATATTCTTATCGGGGCTAAACATAAGATTTGTATGTCATCTTTCCAGGCACTCTTAAATTCTTATCGGGTCTAAACATAAGATTTGTATGTCATCTTTCCCAACACTCTTAAATTCTTATCGGGGCTAAACATAAGATTTGTATGTCATCTTTCCCAACACTCTTAAATTCTTATCAGGGCTAAGTTATAAGATTTGTATGTCATCTTTCCACAAACTCTTGAATTCTTATCGGGGCTAAACATAAGATTTGTATGTCATCTTTCCAGACACTCTTAAATTCTTATCGGGGCTAAACATAAGATTCGTATGTCATCTTTCCACACACTCTTAAATTCTTATCGGGGCTAAGTTACAAGATTTGTATGTCATATTTCCACAAACTCTTAAATTCTTATCGGGGCTAAGTTATAAGATTTGTAGGTCATATTTCCACAAACTCTTGATTTATTGGGGCTAAACATAAGATTCGTATGTCATCTTTCCACACATTTTAAATTCTTATCGGGGCTAAGTTATAAGATTTGTATGTCATATTTCCACAAACTCTTAAATTCTTATCGGGGCTAAGTTATAAGATTTGTAGGTCATCTTTCCACAAATTCTTGATTTAATACTTATCAGGGCTGAATTGTAAACTTCCAACTTCTTAATGGATTTTGTAGTTTAAAGAAACTCATATAGTTTAGCTTTTATTCACCTCTATCAATCTTAGTTGGGATGCAAAGAACTATATTTTTAGTTATTATATAGACATATTTTTATCAAAAATAAGAAAGAATTTTATGGTATTTTGTTGAAAGAGCACTTTTAAGATCTTTAAGATTATGACTAATGTATAGAGTGTATTTGATCTTCCTATTTACTTGTTACCAGGGTAACGACAGTAGACATTGCAGAGGATTCCAGCGCACTTAGTGCCGGATTTGCAGATTCTACAATTCGTGTCTTTTCCCTTACTCCCCAGAAGTTGCGGGCAATGAAAACCTCCCCAGATCTAGACACGATTGACAAAGAAGCAGGTATTTACATTAGTGACTGTCACTAAGCAGCCATCTTGGAATGAGGAGGGGATAACTTATTGGTGTTCTAAAATAAAGTCATGACCAAAATTAGATACTTCAGCATTTAGATAGAAATTGTTTCTGAATTGTATATCGCCAGTACTATTCAGAAATCCTGTAACTGCAAAATTGCGGTTTTTGTTTTTTGGAATTGTTCAACATAGATTAACATTGGGCATCTTTTGCAAAAATACTGGAACTGATAGCCAATGAGGCCATAAAAAAATGACCTGTGACAAAATCCTGGAAAATGGTTGATAAAAAATTCATCATCAAAAATCCCAAAACTGCAATTATAGTGACAGGTTCAGGATTTTTTATTTTTGAAATATTAAGCCATTGTTGGTTCAGGAATTCTTTATAAGAGTTTAATCCTAAAAAACAACATCAATTGAAATGTTTAAAGACCCATATTAATGCAATATAGGCATTCGATATCTAAATGCATATCTGAGAGGTTTAATAACTGTATTAAGCATAATTAAAACAAATAGGTTAAGTATAGGGACAATATTTATCAAAACATTAATGGTATATTTTCTCCCGTCCCGTGTATAATTGGATTTTGTAATGAAATACATTTTTGAATTCTATTTTTAACTTCAGCATTGCACTTTCGGTTTTTTGTTTCATTTTTTTTCACCAAAACTGC
The DNA here is from genome assembly GCA_030159075.1 of Atrina japonica. Classification (NCBI taxonomy): domain Eukaryota; kingdom Metazoa; phylum Mollusca; class Bivalvia; order Pterioida; family Pinnidae; genus Atrina; species Atrina japonica. The sequence goes on from BROG01000649.1 coordinate 380,540, forward strand.
AATATTTCTGTGAAATTACTAAATATCCTTGATGGAAATACCTGTAACTACACTTACCCAGATTATTCAACTTGAAATGTTATATCAATCCAGTGACTCAAAAAAGGGTTCAATTTAGTATAGATGTTAAAGGTTTCAGAACCTCAAAATGAAAAACATGAAAATGGGAAGGATTTTTGTTGCTCCTGAAAAGTTGTCAAATGGTAAATACGGTGTTTTTGAATGGTGATGATGATATATACATAAGGACTTGGTATTTACAGACAAACTGTTTATAAAGCCACTCAAGGGAACAGTCAAAATTAATCTTTATATGCAGGTGACCTTTATAAAGAGGTCCATTCTTTGTAAAAAAAATTAACAGGATGTGTTTGAATGGTCTTTATAGGCAGTTGCCCTTTATACAGAGGAGGCCAAGTTTGACTGTATTTTGAGATATGTCTATCTATCAGAAAAAATTCTGGTTGAGCAAACATCTATTCTCGTTATTCAACTGTTTCTCAAAGTAGGTCAGTCCCAGGTTCAATTCCAAACAGGGCTCGAAATTAGCAGAAGTCCGCTGGTGCCAGTCCAGTAAATAACAGGACGGGCCCGTAGATTTCTCATCTGTACTGGTCCTATTGTCCAGTAAGAAAAATAATGATTGAGTGTAAGTGCTGTTTTCAATAATTGTTACACGCATGTTGCATGTGTAATCTTACAAAATAATCTATCTAATACAAACTGAAAATATCCTGTCTTGTCCTCTCATGTTATAGTTTATTATTCTTGATCTAAATATATCATATAATTATTTCTTTTGTGTTAATTGCGGACCAGTAGAAATTTGATGGGGCTTATAGATTTTTTATGCTACTGGCCCATTGGGCCACTTGGGGGAAATGTTAAATTCAAGCCCTGCCATATCAGGGCTGGCCCCATAAAACTTAAGAATTTACTCAAGTCTGAGAATATTCTCTACTTGGCCTACTTGGCCAATGAGATTTCAGGATTAGCTCAACTTTTTTTTGACTTGTGTACTTAAGCTCTGGCCTGTACTGACTAGAGGTGAGATACCTCATGGCTTTATAAAGCACAATGCTCTAACCACTGAGCCACAAAGGCCACTTTGTAAATTGCACATGTTAATTTGTGCCACTTCATCAAAGTAAACGCCAAAATTCTTGGCAGAAAAATAACAACAATTAAATGTTTTGTTTTTTCAGATGACGTTTTGGAGAGAATGATGGATGAAAGAACAGCAACAGAATCAAAGATGTTACTGGGTCACAGTGGTCCAATATATTCAGCCAAATTTAGCAAAGATAGAAAATATCTTATTTCTTCCTCAGAAGATGGGACAGGTAAAAACAAAATTCAAAATAATTTGGTTCATATTTAAAGATACTCTATTTTATTTACCAATTGTCAAGTAGAATTGTCCAAATATTATTTTCGCTTGAAATTAAGTTTTTTAGTTATATCTCTATGCATTGAACATAATACCTTAATTAAGATTTTAGTTATAACTTTATGCATTGAACATAATACCTTAATTAAGTCAAGATACTGTACACCTTCAGACATGTTAACCTCTGATGACCAAAAAAAGAGTAGAATCACACCTCCAAAAATGTAGCATTGCGTGCAGTATTTTTACAGTATTTTAATGACAATATTTCTTTAAAAATATTATGGCAAACAGTTTTAGCCCTGGGTCTGAAAATGTTTTCGCAAAATCATTTTCAATGGCCAAAATTAAAAATACTTTAAAAAAAAATTTATTCCCACACGGCCTGAAAGTTCTGTTGGGGCCATATAGTGTTTGGATCGTCTGTCTGTCTGTCTGTCTGTCTGTCTGTCCCTAATTCTGACCCGCTTATATATAAAGTGCAATATTTCGAATTTGGATTGTGATACAGTAACCAAACTTAGACTGTAAGTTCATCTAAGGGTTGCTCACACTTCACTGACATCACATGCTCCTAGGGATGGGTGGGGTCAAAATGTAGGGCATTGCAATATTTAAAGCTTGGATTGTGATACAGTTAGGATCATTGGCATTTGTGTTCACAAACACATCTTGTTTTACATTTTATTTTATCATTACCATCATTATTATTGCAGGGAAGGTACCCTTTTATGAATTTTCTCACCTGCTATGCATTATTTTAATTAATCAATGATTAAATAATGCAAATAAATATAAAGTGCTAGAATCTAGTTTGGTTGAATAGAAATGACAAGTACATAGACACATTCAGGTTAGTAACTTGCCAAACCCATTTCCTGATCTAAAAAAGGATTCTGCCAAATGTAAATTACATTAAATTTATGTACGTTGATTTTATCCATAGCATTAAATATTTTGTTAGACCAATTTATCGTTGATCAACTTTTTATTTAACAATGATATAAGCGGCAATCATACTTCATGAGTTGCATATACCTGTACATGTAAAACAATGTCGTACTCATTCTCTTTCTTTTGGGGTTAAATGACAACTTCTATCACTTAAGTTTACAATTTGTAGGTCTAAGTCACAAAACATGTCAAAATTTGGATTTTTTCCAAAAAAGTTTCAGAATTCATTCTACTGATTGATACGTTACCCCAAAGAGTCCTTCATACCAAAGAACAGCCTCCTACTATGCATATTGAATGATTTATAATGCTTTCCAACACCTGCCCCAAAACTTTAACCTTTGAGTTTCATGAGTAAAAGTTTATGTAAAAAAACATGTCAAAGTTTGAATTTTTACCAAAAAAAGTTTCAGATTTCACTCCACTAATTGATACTTTACCCCCAAAGAGTACTTCATACCAAATATTAGCCTCCTACTACACATATTGAATGATTTATGGTGCTTTCCAACACTTGAAATATATATTTTTACTTATAACTTAAAAACCGTTCAGCACCACCCTTAAACCATATATATTATTGATTGTTATAGGGAAACACATTCAGTGGTGTATAGGGGGTCCTTGGGGGTCCTGCCCCACCCTCTGAAATATATATTTTTACATATAACTTAAAAACCATTCACAGTCCCAACCTTAAACCATGTATATTTTTGATTGTTATAGGGAAACACATTCAGTGGTGCATGGGGTTCTTTGGGGGTCCTGCCCCACCCCCTGAAATATATTTTTTTACTTATAACTTAAAAAACGTTCACAGCCCACCCTTAAACCATATATATTATTGATAGTGAGAGGGAAACACATTCAGTGGTGTAGGGGGGTCCTGCCCCACCCCCTGAAATATATATTTTTACTTATAACTTAAAAAACGTTCACAGCCCACCCTTAAACCATATATATTATTGATTGTTATAGGGAAACACATTCATTTGTGTATGTGGGGATACTGCCCCACCCTGTGAAATATATATGTTTTCTTATAACTTAAAAACCGATCAATCCCCATTGACTGTTATGGGAAAACATATTCAGTGATGTACGTGGGGGTAATGCCCACCCCGTGAAATATATATCTTTATTTATAACTTAAAAACTGTTCACAGCCCCACCCTTAAACCATATATATTATTGATTGTTAGGGGTAGACACATTTAATGGTGCATGTAGGGGACCTGTCCCACCTCCTGGAATATATATTTTCACTTATAATGTGAAATACATTCACATCCCTTATCCTACACTTATTAATACTGTATGTTACTTTGGTAAATTTAATATCAAAACAGGGACTGGCAAGACATGTAATTATATGTAATTCTTGTGGTAATTTGCACCTATTTAGGTGAGCTTTGTTGTCTTCTGACAACTCTTGTAAGTTGTGTAGACAGTTTGTATAGGCATACTCCGTAATCTTCCCGCATAGGCATTTCCATTGAGGGACACAGTCATGATTATAACATAGAAATTAAAAAAATATATTTTTATCGTTGATATTTAATATTTGTCTATTTAACAGTAGAATTTTAAATAAATGATAAAAACAACAAAAACATAACAAAATCTTTATCGCATGACATATAAACACTCAGGCCCTCGGGCTGATATTGGAGTCTCGGGTTAATATGGCATGAGATACAGATTTTGTCATGTATTAATCTTTATATATTTACATACTAACTGTTATTTCCTTCATTGCAAGTATATAGAACGACTGTATTCATATTTAAATAACACAAGTCCGTCGTCGTGTGACTCAAGCGTTTAACCGCTTTACTTTTTGGCGTAGGAATACATAACATTTTAGAAATCCTTTCCATGACCATGTATTTGTCGGACAAGTCTTCTCTGAACATATGAATGAATCAACAAAGAACAAAATAACACACATTCATTTTGTAGTTTTTATTTAATCTTAAAAGCCATTCAATACCACAAAACAAACAAAAATCACAGAAAGAAATCGAAAACACAAGACTAGGCCTGCATTTGTAGCACACTGTAATGCCCATATTGCAATAGATCTAGGTCATGTTATGAAAAGAAACACAGGCCACAGAAATGAAAACACAGTTGCGTTGCCTGTAAGATAAACAGAAAAAAAGGAGAGTTAGGTCTAGTGTGCAATTTTGTCAAGCATCTCTGATAAACAGCTTGCTTTGCCGTCACCATATATTCCTGTCAGAGACAATTCGTCATTCGCATCGTGTGAAATCGGCTCTCATTTCACCGCAGATCCTATAATTGCTAGGCTACTTCCCAGGTCCATCTTGTTTTCACAACCTGTAATGTTAATGCCGAGCATAAGTAGTGTTCATATGTTTCTCAGTAAATTGACGGGATACTCTATATTATATAGTTAGACCTATCGTGTTCGCATTATATAATATATGATCAGCTGATAAATACTGAAGTATTGGCCTGCATGTATAGGCCTACATGGATTTTCCATAACGAAAGTGTTGATAATTATCTTTTAAACAGACAATAAGTTTGTTATTTCACAACATAATCTGCATTTGTCTTGTTTCAATTGATTTGAAGGATTTGCTAGTGGGCTAGCCTATACAGTATACTGAAATACTTATGAAAACATCACCGATATGACATTTCCCAGCTGATTCAGCAATTGGTAAAAATGTCAAGTACAGTAGAATGGCTAAATTGTCAAAATTGTCCATATCACTAGTTTCTTTCAAAATGATATATAAAAAAAAGAAATTAAACCTTAATTTCATTTAGTATTTGCGATCAGAAAAGAGAACTACTTCTCATGTCAAAACAGCTGTTGAGCTATTACGTCATATGAAAACACCCCCGCAAAGTCAGTATTCTGGAATGAATTTAGTATCCAGTGGACTACAGTTTCACTGAAAAATGGTAATATATATAAATATAAGGATTGTGAAAAACAATCCTTAATTATTATCACCCACTCGCTTCATAGCATGTGATAATTTCAAGCATTATCGCCTGCTGCGCATAATAGAGTGTGATAAGCTAGGCCTATCCGATATCTAAACATGTGTAAGGTTTGGTATAGTTATGATGATTATTTCATTATTTAAGTTTCAAGTTTAGACTAAAATGAACTTGAAAAGACAGCCCAGGGCCCAAGATCATGAAGCAATCTCAGCCTCAAGTCAGACTTCAATTAAGTTGCGGCCACCACTTATTTATCAGATAAAATATTTTCACTCTCAAGAAAAATATTTTGGTAGATGAGCCTAATACGCTTCCGTAGTAAATAAACATATTATGATCTCCATTCCTTAGCCATATTTTAAAATAAGTATGAGACAATTAGTTTATAAATGTTGCAGAAATGTATCATTATTTTTACAAATGTGTATTGAACATTAATTATTACTATCAATAAATAAAACATAAATGAAGCTTTATATGTAGCCGGTATTTTTATTGAAAACTGCAATTAAATTTTAATTCATAAATCTCTCTCTCTTTCTCATACACCAATAGTAAATGATCTGTGCATGTTACATGTCCTAAATGTCGATGATATAATAGACAATGTAAAGTAATCACAATTCAAAATTATATAGGACCTATGTAACTCAGAAATTTTAATTAATTTATATCTATATCATGGAAATAAAATTCAATTTCTTGATATCAGGGTGAATTGTATAGTGTATCAGTATCTGTATGCAGTGTAAGCTAATTTGTTGTTAGTAGTTAGGGATTGTATAATCATGTATGTTGGTTGTATAATCATGTATGTATGTCTGGTAAGTCACTAGTTAGGGACTGTATAATCATGTATGTATGTCTAGTAAGTCACTAGTTAGGGACTGTATAATCATGTATGTATGTCTGGTAAGTCACTAGTTAGGGACTGTATAATCATGTATGTATGTCTGGTAAGTCACTAGTTAGGGACTGTATAATCATGTATGTTTGTCTGGTAAGTCACTAGTTAGGGACTGTATAATCATGTATGTATGTCTGGTAAGTCACTAGTTAGGGACTGTATAATCATGTATATTGGTCTGGTAAGTCACTAGTTAGGGACTGTATAATCATGTATATTTGTCTGGTAAGTCACTAGTTAGGGACTGTATAATCATGTATGTATGTCTGGTAAGTCACTAGTTAGGGACTGTATAATCATGTATGTAATTCTAGTAATCACTAGTTAGGGACTGTATCATCATGTATGTTTGTCTGGTAAGTTTAGTTAGGGACTGTATAAACATGTATGTATGTCTGGTAAGTCACTAGTTAGGGACTGTATAATCATGTATGTTTGTCTGGTAAGTCACTAGTTAGGGACTGTATAATCATGTATGTATGTCTGGTAAGTCACTTAATACAGACCGATGATATACAGGAAGTACTGTTAGGCTGCCTAAAGTAAAGTCACATTAGATAGGGAGTCTTTGTTTAAAAGGGTCGCCAAGACAGTCTGACTACCATTTGTGTGTATTTTTCTGTAATTCGACCATAATTTTGTCTCATTCAGTGCGTCTCTGGAGTTTACTGACGTGGACGAATCTTGTCTGTTACAAAGGTCATGGTGTCTGGGACGTAGAGTTCAGGTAAAGTTGATTATGGTTACTGTGGCAACAAACTAATGTATATCAGTCTCTGTGTTTTGAAATCAGTAACTATTTTTCAAAATTTCAGTCTTATTTTTTATCAGTTAAATGATACTGATTTCAGTTCAAGAAATTAACCCGAAATTCTATAATTAAAAAACCCTATATTTTCAATTCAAGAAACTAGACAGAATTGTCATAAATAAAAAAAGTGAATTTAATGAAATTCTTTGAAAATGTACATTTAATGCCATACAAGCTGTCAAAATGGATTTCATTGTTTGTATCAAACATTTCAAATAGTCGACATTTTATACAAATAAAATGTTTTTTAAAAATCTTGTGTTGAAAAAAACTCATTATAATGTTGTATAAAAATAGTGAGAAAGGAAATCAAATGTGAATATTGGATGAGTAGACATTTGTATTCTTACATGGACAGAATTAATATCAGTCATCAGTTTTATTTTATTTTATTTGGTTTGAATCGCGAGAACTTTATTTTCGCATAATTTTGCGAGAGCTCTCAGTCACGAAAATAAAATTGCATAATGAAGTATTAAAAAATTTTGATGTCAAGGACATTTGAAATCGCGAAAATTTTATCTTGTGAATAAATTTAGAACTTGTGTATCGCTAAAATAAAGTCTCCCGAAAATTGTCAGATTTACATTATTTCTTTCATTCTTGGCAATATACATCCAAGCATGTATTAAAATTTCTACTGCTATATATCTTATTTTAATCTTAGGATTTGTTTTTATCAAAATGACAGCATGTATGCCTTTAAACATTTGGGTCACAATATATTTTCAGCTAAATGATTACATATTTTTGTTTTCTTCTCTACTTGCAGTCCACATGGTCACTACTTTGCCTCTGTTGGTCATGATAGAACTGCCCGACTCTGGTCAACTGACCATCACCAACCTCTTAGAATATTTGCTGGTCATCTGTCAGATGTAGATGTGAGTATGAAAAGAAAATATAAGAAAAATGATTTAGAATATTAGTTTGGGTCCTTTTCGTGGATGTATATACAGTAGAACTCAGAAAACTGGGCCCAGGGCCGTAAAACTTTTCTCAGACGAATTTTTTACTCAACTTCTAAATTTTACTCAGATCTTCAGAATTTTCTCAACTTGGGTGAAGTTGTGGACCATAAAGGAATTCTTAGACAAATTTCTTTCTCAAGTGATAAAATACTTAAGTACGGCATGTAGCTTACTTAAGTAATTCTTAACAGCAAAAATGGCTGCCCCCTATGTAGCCTCGGGATAAATAAACGCAAATGTCATTGTCATTGTCGCCCTAGAGTTTTTCGTAACATGTTTAATCCTTTGGCTTTCGAAAATGTGTTATTTGAGCCAAACAGGTTTAGGAGACCAACACTTCTTTCTCTGTTGGCTTGTTTTGGTCATACGACGTTTGTTTAGATTAACAATAGGGATGTTGTAAATTTAGTACGGTACATGTGCCCCAGTGTATGTTCCGAGTCATTTACCTTATCTAATGTACTTACACTAATTTATTTGAATCTTGAATATAGTTTATTATATACATTATTTATATTTTAAGTATAAATTACTGACTTCGGTCACATATTGGTATTTTACATGACGTTTTTAATGTTTTTGAAAAGATATATATCTATTCCCCTTTTTATGCCACAAAACGTGCTGCCGACTTGATTTTTAATGCATTTTATACCTCTTGGTTGATTATCAAATAATAAATTTTATAGATTATGGTAAGAATAGTGTTTAAACGTAGAAGTTAAGTGAATGGGGACATAAATTGGGACATATGTCCTTGATGAGATTTACACTGCCCCTTGACAATCTTACCTCAGTTGAGAAAATTCTGAAGTTGTTTTTTGGTCCGCTAGTTTTCACTTTTTACTCAGATGAGTAAATTCTTAACTTTTTAGAATAAAATTTTTCTCAGAATTTTCCTTGTTTATGGCCTCGGGCCCTGATCCCTCTAAAAACTGATGACTTCCTGAAATTGATCAGGTTAAAAATGTTAAGATTTTTTCAAGTACAAAATAACTTCTGAGTACAGATCCTTCAAAATTTAGAACATTAAACCAATTATCCTGACAAAAACATGGTAATGTACTTAAAACAACTTTTAAGTATGGACCATCACTGCGTAAGAAAACCTTTAATTAAATCATTTGGCATTTTCATGAGTCAAATGTCATGTACATTTTTAGTTAAGTTGTAAATAATGGAACACGAATGATAAAGGAAGTGTAAATTTTGAAAAATAATAACTTAAACACACATGAAAAGAGAGTATGTATAAACAGTAAATGTAAAATAGGGACCAGTCTGTGTTAAAGTTATTGGTGTTTAATACCACTAACATAACTGGAACTATTGACATATGGTCAACCTCCAAGAACTGATCCCTCCAAAAACTAAAGAAAATATTTGGTCCAAGTGAGGTTGACTTTCAGGAGGTTCCACTGTAATTATTTACCTGTAATTCTGACACTCGATGTTTTATTTTTGTACCTTAATTTTTTTTTTTTTTTAAATGATCTTCCTTTTCATCAATAAAGTTGCAGCTGTTCTGGATGTGAAACAAATCCGACTCCTCTTTGGTATATCGGAGGAAATAATAGCTAAATATTTATTGACTTGTTTATTTCATTGTCAGTGTGTCAAGTTCCATCCTAACAGTAATTATCTGGCTACTGGCGCCAGTGACCGGGTCATCAGACTTTGGGACATCCTGTCTGGTAACTGCGTTAGAAAGCTTACAGGACATAAGGTCAGTACGTTTATCAAACTTAGTCTACCTTGACCAAGCATTGTCAAATTCCGTAAATGATCAGTCTACCTTGACCAAGCATTGTCATATTCCGTAAATGATCAGTCTACCTTGACCAAGCATTGTCAAATTCCGTAAATGATCAGTCTACCTTGACCAAGCATTGTCAAATTCAGTAAATGTTCAGTCTACCATGACCAAGCATTGTCAAATTCAGTAAATGTTCAGTCTACCTTGACCAAGCATTGTCAAATTCAGTAAATGTTCAGTCTATCTTGACCAAGCATTGTCAAATTCAGTAAATGTTCAGTCTATCTTGACCAAGCATTGTCAAATTCAGTAAATGTTCAGTCTACCTTGACCAAGAATTGTCAAATTCAGTAAATGTTCAGTCTACCTTGACCAAGCATTGTCAAATTCAGTAAATGTTCAAGCTCAGCTTTGTTTGTTTGTTTGTCGTTTGCACATCCCCAGAAAGTTTTCACTTATAGTGAGATATAACCAGCTTTTGGTGAAGTGACACAAATTGTGACCTGTGCTATTGACTGACACCAATGCTGTGTAGTTTCTTTATGTGCTACACGATCTGGCCTGACTGGCAGGTCAGTTTCCTGTTCTTCAGATGAGAGAGATCCCTTGTTACAGTAGGTGTCAGCATGTTAAAGAACCCTCACTGCTCAAAGGCCCTAAGTGCTGAGCATAGGCCAAAATTTGAAGCCCTTCACCAGCATTTGGTGACTTCTCCATAGGAGTGAAATATTCTTGTGTGAGTTGTTAAACACAATTAAGAGCAAACAACAAGGTGCCATGCCTCTGTGACACATGACGCCCATCTAAGTCTCATTCAAAAGACCTTCAAGTTCATCTTATTTATTATAGTAAAGTGAAATCACACAAAATTCACAGATCCACTTTGTTTCATACAGTTATTAATAATGTTGAACATTATTGCTTATATCGAAAATATCACAAATTAAAAAAAAAAATCACAAAAAATTTGTGACTAACTTAAGATTTTTTTCCTTTGACGAAAATGAAATTAAAAATAATGTCATTAGTCTGTGCATCTGATAAAGCAAAGATGGAACATTATCAGTTAGAAACCGACACCGCAAGTTCAAGCATACGAAATAGCTTCGCTTCAGCCTCAGCCCATCCATACATGTAATACTGTATTAGGCTAGAAATTATTGAATCAAACAATTGTAAAACACAGAGAGGAAGATAACAGAAAGAGAGATGACTGATCGAGTAAGATATAAGGAGAAATTAGATAGGGAGAGAGATATGTACCGGTAGATTAAAGAAAAGAAAATTGCTTAAATTGTATGAACAGTAAAAGGGGGGATGTCAATGAAACCTTAAAAAATATTTATAAACTGATAGTTTCGTATTTGAGTCTTTGACAGAGAAATTAACGTCATTAATGAGAATTTCCAAGGTAAGATGGTGAAAATTCCTTTTTATTTGCAAGTTCATTTACACTCAGGTAGGAAAAACTTAAACCCCACAAGAATTAAAAGTGTCATATTAAATGCTCAAGGACATGGGAAACATATGTCAGGGCATAACGCAGTGTACCAAAAAAAAAAAAGTTTATTTATTTAATACTGCATATCAATTTACCAAACAAATCATCACCTTTTGTAAGTTTGTTGAATTACAAAAATGGCCTTGATCTTGGTTAGATAATATAAAAAATGCAATTAATGTAAGGAATTTATAAACTGAATTTCAAAAGTTGAAAGTCAAAATAGGGGGAGAAATGTAAAGTGTAAAGTACAGTAGATTATTTTGAGTTTTTACAGACAGTTAAACATATAGCATATACGGTGATAAAGTAAGAAACTATTTTTAGAATGTGGATACAATCTGAAAAATTTGGACATGTAGTTTTGCATTTTGGGTGAGTACTTGTCCTTCAGGCGAGTGGTTTCAATTTTTTTCATCACCCCTGCGTGAGTGGTCGGACGCTGTGTTAATTAATCAATTACACTGATGAAAATCATTACTTTATCCAATCGAATTAGCTTTGTCTTCCTTGGGTAGGGCCTACACAGGTAATCGATGCAATGTCCCCATGTGCATTTGAAGCTATTGGGTTATGAAATTATTTGAAGTGACTGATAATGGGTGATCGGAGACTGCGTAAAATGACCTGTATCAAGTAACCATAACTTACTTCAAACCGTAACTTACTTTTAACCGTAACTTACTTTTAACCGTAACTTACTTTTAACCGTAACTTACTTTTAACCATAACTTACTTTACCGTAACTTACTTTTAACCGTAACTTACTTCAAACCGTAACTTACTTTTAACCGTAACTTACTTCAAACCGTAACTCACTTTTAAGCGTAACTTACTTTTAACCGTAACTTACTTCAAACCGTAACTTACTTTTAACCGTAACTTACTTTTAACCGTAACTTACTTTTAACCGTAACTTACTTTTAACCATAACTTACTTTTAACCGTGACTTACTTTTACCCTTAACTTACTTTTAACCGTAACTTACTTCAAACCGTAACTTACTTTTAACCGTAACTTACTTCAAACCGTAACTTACTTTTAAGCGTAACTTACTTTTAACCGTAACTTACTTCAAACCGTAACTTACATCAAACCGTAACTTACTTTTAACCATAACTTACTTTTAACCGTAACTTACTTCAAACCGTAACCGTAACTTACTTTTAACCGTAACTTACTTTTAACAGGTATTACTAAATTATTAAAATTTTTAAGTCAGCCTTGAGCATAAAATAAAAAAGTAGATCTAGTCTTGAACATTCCATACTTTCACTTGAACATGCAAAATACCTGTACGCACCTGGCAATACGTTTTTTCACATCTGTTGGTTTTAGATGCCATCGCAATGGTCACAAATATTACTTTTTTACTTAATATTTTTTAACTACAACTGCATTCTACATAGCCCTTTCCCAAACTGACTCTGTTTAGGTACATTATGATAATAAAGCTTCTTCAAGAGTGCTATCTATCAGACCTCATCATATGCCTATATACGGAATGTTAAATGATTAATAACTAATCAAATTTAGAGATGTCGATTCTATGTTTAAGTTCTCAAAGCACATGGCAAAAAAACGTGGTGATTGACATAACACTGCCAATAGACTTTTAGCAAAAGGAATATATCTAAAACAAGGATGAGATGTCTCTGGGTCAAGATATCTTCTTATGGTTTCCAGGATTTTATTTCAGATAATAATTTAGTGTGACTTTCTCCCTTTCTAAATTTCAACACGAACACACTGCAACTGCTGAACTTAAAAAAAGTAGTGCAAAAATGTAATAGTACCGGTATGTTAAACCATCAAACTGCTCATAAAATGTTGTCTTTTCATATCCATAATATTTTTGAACACCTAGGAATAAGTTAAAAGTATATTATCGATGCATTTCACAAAAAAGTGGATATCATCAAAATATAGAAAAATCACCCTAGTGAAAAAAATTCTAAACTGCAATTAAACTAAAAATAATCCTTTTAGTACATGTGTATGCTGTCATTTAGAAATTAATTATCAATTATTATTAATTAGTGTTAAAAAGAAATATTTCATTAAATGAAATTCTAAGTAATTCAAAACACATAAATAAATACTGTATGTATGTATGTACATGTATATATAATTATACCAGCATGTATATCTGGCCAACCCTCTCTCCCCTAAGTTTCATAATGGCATGCTCTTTTCTATTGATTTGGATCAGTCAATTATGGTCTTTGGGATTCATAAGGTTAACACATTCTGATATCAATATATTTAATTTTTTGTTTTATATTTTAGGGATCAGTTCAAGTGCTTTGTTTTTCTCCAGATGGTCGGTTTCTGGCATCTTCAGGTTAGTAATGTAAACCATTACCTGTAAATTTTCTATCACATTTTATATTCAACCATTTATTTATATATATCAAAAGTTTGACTGTGTATGTGTATATATATATATATATATATATATATATATATATATATATATATATATATATATATATATATATATATATATATATATATATATATGTATTGAAAGTTTGACTATATATATATATATATATATATATATATATATATATATATATATATATATTCAAACTTTCCTATAAAGGCCACTCAAGGGAACAGGTAAAAGTAGCATAGACAAATGTGTATTCATTGTAAAAATGTTAACAAAGGTCATGTTTGAACGGCCATTAAAGGCAGGTGCTCTTTATACATAGGTGGTTATTAATGCAAGTTTGACTGTTTAAATACATTTTCAACATCATCGGGAAAACAGGCTTAAATTGGGGGAAATAAGACATAGTTTGCTAGGGGCAATGGACTTATCAACCCTTAAAAAACAATAGACTCTTCTGTAAATCAGTGACTTAGATCAGTCTAACTGTACAATGGACCCATGGGGGGGTCTCAAAATTTAGTTTAAATGTTTAATTTTTTTCAAAATCACACAGGACTTACAAAGAATCACACATTTTACTCCTTGAAATGTTTGGGTTTTTTTTAAATATACAATAGATTATTGACAATATATAAATATTTTCAACTTTTTGTTGGTTATCAGTAATTCTAACCATCATCCTGATTATTAGGCAGAATGCGAAAGTTCCTTTGGACCCTATAGGAGTTTGTCTTTGGTATGACCCAGTCTGGGTATCCAACCTGGGACTTTCTGCTTGAAAATGGAATGCTCAGCTTCTACCACTAGACCGCCTCAAGCAGTTTTAGTATAAATGAAACAGGTTCTAAGAGCATTATTTTGAACTGAAGTACTTTTGTTTGTTCATGAATTTTTTGCAATATTGGCATTGCAGGGGTGGATCAAATGGTTTTGTTTTGGGATATAGGCAGTGGTAATCTGTTGGCTCAAATGAAATCACACACAGACACCGTGTACTCCCTGTGTTTTAGTCGCGATGGAGCCACGTTATCATCAGGTGAGTCCATTTTATTCTTTGACAGTGATAGACAAGGAACATGTTAGCCATTTAATTTTATATAAGGCAACAAAAAACTTTAGTTTCTTTTTTGACCCTAATTGTAGGTCACATAGGATCGCAGTTACCTAATGCAATCATTCTTTGTTTGTCATGATTAATCGTGCATCATTGTTGATAGGCAGGAAGTATATTTATGAATGAGGGAAGTCACATTGAAAGAAAAACACATTCATTGCGAGTGCCTGAATTCATATGGGTAAAATTAAAATTAAATTTTTTTTTACAAAATAACAAATGTCATTCTGGCAGTTTAATTATAATCTCAGATGATTGCCTACTAAAATGTTAATCCTGCAGTTATCAATTATGGGTCAGTACCATTGGAATACTTATGAAAATGTGCCATTAGATCTGTCAGTAAATTGAATGGTTCTAAATCATGATTTTATCTAGAGCTGTATTCACACTTAACTCCTACACTGAGTAGGTTGGGAAGTTAGCAGTAGTCTGCCAGTTTAAGACTAGTAACTTTTACAGTTGACTAGATAAGGTTGCTCTTTATCTAGTTCAGTTGACTAGTGGAAAATCTGTATAAACATTGAAGTATAAACATAAGCAATGATTAATTAGTGTGTTTATTTAATGTAAGTACTTTAATGTAATTAATCACATATTTTTTTTCTCAACTCAAACTAAAGATAATCATAGTTGCTTTGACTCACAAAAATTTAAAAACACAAAAAAGATAATTTACAAAAATTGCTAATTCAGTTATTGTGGTAATGATTTGGTAACTGCATGCCAAGAATTCAGTTATTGTGGTAATGATTTGGTAACTGCGTGCCAAGAATTCAGTTATTGTGGTAATGATTTGGTAACTGCGTGCCAAGAATTCAGTTGTTGTGGTAATGAATTGGTAACTGCATGCCAAGAATTCAGTTATTGTGGTAATGATTTGGTAACTGCGTGCCAAGAATTCAGTTATTGTGCCAAGATTTTAACTGCGTGCCAAGAATTCAGTTATTGTGGTAATGATTTGGTAACTGCATGCCAAGAATTCAGTTATTGTGGTAATGATTTGGTAACTGCGTGCCAAGAATTCAGTTATTGTGGTAATGATTTGGTAACTGCATGCCAAGAATTCAGTTATTGTGGTAATGATTTGGTAACTGCGTGCCAAGTTGGTAATATGTTGTACAACTTTTGGGCTTGTGATTACATTAAAGGACAATAGACTAGTGAGATGGAAATGCTAAATTTGACCACTCCTGGGATTTGCAAAAGTCTGGTCTGGTTGATGGATATTTTCTTATAGCTGTATTCTCCATCTTGGTATATCCGTTTAATGCATTATTGGGAGGTACATGCAGTTGTCTCAAAATGTCTTTACTGAACTATGTGTTAAATGGGTTAGAGAGTATTTCACACATAAATTCTTTTGAGTTCCTAACACTCCCATTTATTCCCTATTTTTACTTCGTTGGTCAACAAAAGGCAAGACCAGTTGCGATCTTATTTATATACTTCCACTTCAAGGTGATACGATAAGGAACACAGCAGCAAAAATAAGAAAAGTAATAGAAAAACAGCATTGTCATTTAAGGTTATTTGGTATAATTATTGCACCACTATTGACAACATTATACCTTTTTTGCTCTTCAATATAAAGAGTTTTAAACAAGGGAAATCACTCAAACATAATTTGGAAATTGTATACTAAATTCACAGTAACATGCAAAATAAATGTAAATTCAATTTTTACAGGTGGGCTGGACAACTGTGTCAAGGTGTGGGATATTGTTAGAGTATTACAGGAGATTGATACCGAGGCTGACATATCTATTCCAAGTTCCATCAATGTGTATGTATTTTCTTAAAGCATGTTAACCTGTTGCACTTAACAGTTGTCCCTGTATGATTTCTTCATGGTCACTGAAGAGATTTGGCATCCATCTTAACAAGCTGGTGAATTCAGTTTTCTTTTTGTCAATTTTCCACTGGAACCTCCCTATTAACCCTTATCCCGCGAAACACATCAATATACAATTTTACAATGCCCCCTGGCGCTGCCAAACACGTCAATATACGATTTTCCTGTATGCTTGAAATACTACAGAATCTTATGTTAAAGACCATTGGTGAATATAAAAAGATATGGACATGCCATAGATAAGTCTTTAATCTAATTGGTTGACACACTTGTATCACTAAAAATAAAGACTGAATGACTTACATGACCTTTAGAATCTCGCTTCCAAGAAAACGAAAGTATTACAAATGGCATCTGCATCGCATTGTTCACTGTGCGATAATGGAATTTTGGAGCTATATTTCAGTAGTAACAACTCAAAGGAGGAATACAATTTCCTCTGATTTGAGATAAGAAACTTAAAATGTAAATTCAACACAAGTTCTCAGAAAAATCCTATGGATAAGTCACCAACTGATATGATTATTCTGTGCATTGACAAGAACAACTAGACCAACATTGACTCGCTACCGATAAACACTCAGTTTACTGCGACACCAGGACTTGTGTGCTATGTACCTGGCACCGGTAATCTTTTAGATTTTATTTATTGTTTTAAAAAACAATGTGGGGATCTTTTGTTTAGGAGACAAATCGCTGTCTCAAATTTAATTAATTTCGATGAGCATTTAAAGCCACAATGTCAGTTACACTCAGGCCGAGTCATGGAAAGCAACTATGGTCACAGAAATTAAAACTTTAACTGTTAATTAATATTGAATACCTGATCTAGAAAGAAAAAAAAACACTTTAAAAACTTTAATTGCAATCATCTTTAGTAGAATTATATATGGATATATAGGGGTCAGTTTACACAAATTAACTCACAATTACAAATCAAAGTGACCAGTTCAGACTGATAATATATTCACAGATTTAATTTGTCAGTGGTGTGTATACATTGTAATACATATGCAACAGTGGCTGGCTGAGTCAGTCAATGTTATGTGGCGGGACAAGGGTTATGACAACCTAACTGACTGAGTCCCTGAAGTGAGGTCTTGATTTATTATGTTGATAATATTTACAATCACAAGGTCGTAGCACTGAAATCACCATTTAAAATTCTAAATTCTTTTAAAGCTAACAAAGCCATCTTTTTTCAGTGGTTACTCTTAGACAGATTTTGGCTATACATTTATTTTTATCATTTGGCCTTGTCCAATACCACTTTCTCTTTAGAAAATTTGTTTAAATTTGGAGCTCAACTGATGAAATCTAATTGACAGAAATAAACATCTTGAGCATTATAACTTTGGTATTATGTTTGTAATGTTATTTTGTTAAGACACATTGTCAAACGACTGAATAATTATGGTCTAAAATGTGTGGTAGTTCCTTCACCAAAGTGGACTCCTAAGGGTCTGGGTTTTATTCATTCAGATATTTTCAAGAGACTGAATATCTAAATGTGAGGTACCTGTAGTCTTCAGATAGAGGTGATCTGTATGCAAAGCTCCACTGTAGAAATATCCCTTTGTCTGAATATGGAGGGCTTCTGGGGCTTTAAACCGTTATGTCTCTCATTTCTAGTCTGTGCAAGTCCCACTGGAACCAAAACTGATTATTTGAGAAAGTTTGCCAGTTTATTATCAGAAGGATGGTGGTCTCTTACCATGTTCATTGTAACCAATTTCTTTCCTCCACCATTAAAAACCTGCCACCATTTGACTGAAAAATTGTTGACTATGGCATAGAGCAACATTCAATTTCGATTCCCTGTATATGAGGATTTGTGTTTAACCCATTGACCCCTAAGAACACATTTGGACTTGTCTAAGTCATTTACAGAAGAGTTCATAATTTTTCAGTGGTTGATATGTTAAAGTTGGCATCATAAATTTGGTGTGTAATGACTTTGTTTGTAATTATTATGCTTTGATAACTGAAATGTTGAGTTACCTGTTGGTTAATTTTGTTTTGTTTGTTTGTTTGGAGTTTTGACACTACACTCCAGAATTGTTTTTGTTATGTGGCAGGAGAACTCAGATGCAATGTGAAATGGAAGAAACCATTGTCTTCTGCATGTAAACTAGGAAACTTTCTCACAAAATCAGTGGCTGGAATCTGTGCTGATCGGAAGTGAAACTTATTAATTTAAAGTGTGATACCCTAACCATTCAGCCACATTTTCTTTTAACTAGAACTTGTTAAATTGTCTTTACTGACTGTGACATGGATTTATTCCTTGTTAGTTTTATTTATTTGAATTTGACTGTGGGCTCAGAGCAGGTGTGATCAGTCGACAGAGGATGCTTTCTTTAACAGGTCTGTGTTTGTTCAGTGTTCACCAGATTTTTCATTTAAACCACCTGACATTGAGTACTTAAGCATCTTTGCTTTTTATATGTTTTATGTACTTTGTTTTTCAGCAATGACAATCCCAACTTGCTGATTGGATCATACCCAACTAAAGCCACACCCATCCTGTGTCTTCATTTCACACGGCGCAACCTCCTAATAGCCAGTGGTCCATCACTTATATCAGGTGATAAATCTCCACACAAAACTTGATAATAAGAGCTGGAATCTCATACTCATAGGTACTTGGAAGAGGAAGTTTACATCCAGTTTAAGGGACTATGTCGAAATAAAAAGCTGATGTGTTTTGACTATCTGAGCTGGAATCTTATATTCATAGGTACTTGGAAGAGGAAGTGTACATCCAGTTTAAGGGACTATGTCGAAATAAAAAGCTGATGTGTTTTGACTATCTGAGGTGGAATCTTATATTCATAGGTACTTGGAAGAGGAAGTGTAGGTACTTGTCAGAAGAGGAAGTGTAATATCATCCTTAGTTTGGAAGGGACATCCAGTTTAAGAGACTGAGTCAGAATAAAATACTGATGTGTTTTGAATATCTGAGCTGGAATCTTATATTCATAGGTACTTGGAAGAGGAAGTGTACATCCAGTTTAAGGGACTATGTCGAAATAAAAAGCTGATGTATTTTGACAATCTGACATCTAATTTTAGTGAACGAATTGTGTCAGGATAAAAAGCTGATGTCTTTTGACATTCTGACAACTAGTTTTTAGTAAGGGACAGTGTCAAAATATAAAGGTGATGTGTTTTGATATTTACTTATCAGATGGATGAAGATTGTATTTGCTACTTTACACTGAGCAAAAATACAAGAAAGGAAAAGTTGTTTTGAAAAATACAGAGAAGGCCAGATGTACAAGATGATCTCTTAATTTATTCCAAACAGTTCCTTTGTCAGACTTTCCATCAGGACAGAAAACATCCTGTCTTGTTATAAAGCAACAATCAACAAAAGCAAAGGAATCAAAGAATAATTGTTAGAAGAGAATACATGTATGTACAGAGTGTCATGACTACGTGAAGTTGAACTTACTACAATATAAACATCTTGGTATGTTTTAATAATTACAACATGAAATACTTTATGACAATAAAAGGTAAAAATCTGACACAACTGTATCATTTTGTTTTTGATGGTGGTGGGGGGGGGGGGGGCACAGAAATGGTTTAATCGTTTATTATTTAATAGTGTATTATGACATGCTAGATACAGTATTTAATACCAAGGAAAAACCATCAACTTTCAGGAAAAGAATTGACAATAGATCTTATAAAGACAGTTCCAATATTTCATCAGTTCTATGTAATTATCTACAGAGTCTTTTACGGCACATGCGGATGAGACAGTAAAAACCGAGGTCCCATGTTACATAAGGTTTTCAATGGCCGAAAGTGCTGAGTGTTGGCCAAAATTGGAAGCCCTTCACCGGCATTTCGTGACATCTCCATATGAGTGAAATATTCTTGAGTGTGACGTCAAACAACAATAAACAATTAGACAACAACAAGAACATGTTATATGATCTATAAATATATCTATGAAAAGATTCCAGGTAATACAGATTGTGGAATTTGTCACCCCTGCAGGGTTACATGATTTGTAGATGAGACAGGGGTTTATATATTATTTTATAGGTCTTTTTTTTCTAGTAAAGGGGCCTTAGCTGTGTTTACCAATCAAAATTATTTTGAAAATAAAAATGAAAGCTATACACAGGCATGAAAGATCTTTCATTCCTATATACATGTATTTTGTGGAAACGGGGTCAGAACCATTGTGGTATGCATATACAAAAGGTTGAATTAATCAATTGCAAGTGAATAATTGCCAAACTGGGTTTCTCAAATTCTTTTTACAAAATATAAAGGAATTTATGAATTTTTATGCCTGTTTCCTTTTTTTTTTTTGTTATTGTAGATCTAGCCAGTAAAAACGAAAAGAAAAAGTTTTTATGAAAAAACTGACATCTACTGCCCCTTGAATATCGCATCTCATCGTGTCATACGGCACGTTAAAGAACCCTCACTGCTCAATGGTCGTAAGTGCCGAGCATAGGCCAAACTTTGTAGCCCTTCACTGCCGGCATTGGTGACATCTCCATATGAGTGAAATATTTTTGAGTGGGACGTTAAACAACAATAAGCAAACAAACAAACGAATATAGTTATCTCCTAATTACGAGAAAATATCTCGTAATAACGAGAAAATAATGTCGTTATTACGAGATAAGATCTTGTACTTACGAGGCAATTACGCCGTAATAAGGAGGAAAGATCTCGTAATTACGACATAATTATGTCATAATAAGGGCAAAAGATCTCGTAAGTATGATATTATTATGTCGTAATAAGGAGAAAAGATCTCGTAAATACGAGATAGTTAGGTCCTTATTACGAGAAAAGATCTCGTAATAAGGAGAAAAAGACCTCGTAAGTATGAGATAATTATGTCGTAATAAGGAGAAAAAATCTCGTAAGTATGAGATAATTATGTCGTAATAAGGAGAAAAGATCTTGTTTGTTGTTTGTTTGTTTATTGTTGTTTAACGCCACTTTCAACAATATTTCAGTTATATTGTGGCGGGAAAAGATCTCGTAAGTATGAGATAATTATGTCGTTATTACGAGAAAAGATCTCGTTAATACGAGATAATTAGGTCCCAAGTACAAGAAAAGATCTCGTAATTACGAGTTAATCATTTCGTAATAACGAGAAAAGATCTTGTAATTACGAGTTAATCATTTCGTAATAACGAGAAAAGATCTTGTAATTACGAGTTAATCATTTCGTTATAACGAGAAAAGATCTTGTAATTACGAGTTAATCATTTCGTAATAACGAGAAAAGATCTTGTAATTACAAGATAAGTATGTAGATATGTAGCACGAAGTGCTGCACAATGATTTTTTTCCATGAGTAATTGCTTTTATACCCCAATGATGTTCAAAAAATGAAAAACAATCCTTATATTTATATACATTACAATTTTTCAGTGAAACTGTAGTCCACTGGATACTAAATTCATTCCAGAACACTGACTTTGTGGGGGGTGTTGTCATATGACGTAATGGCTCAACAGTTTTTTGACATGAGAAGCAGTTCTCTTTTCTGATCGAAAATACTAATGAAATTAAGGTTTATTTTTTCATATCATTTTGAAAGAAACTAGTGATATGGACAATTTTGATACTTATTCTCAGATTTAGTTCGCGATTTTTAATATTCGACCATTTAGTAGTGGCGGATTAAATGTGTCGGGAGAGAATTGCCCGAATGGGCCGTGTGTAAATGGCTGATAGGCTTACAATGTACGATTTGATAGCAACAGATGATCGTTGTTTACAACAAATTTTCGTTTGAATTCTGATCAGTGGAATATACCATAGAAAGTTTGAGTGTGACTGTTAATATTCGTTCATGACAACTGGAAGTATCCATTCTTTTTGATATTTTACCAATCGCTGAATCAGCTGGGAAATGCCGTGAACTGTGAAGGGGTGACGATTTCGTAAGTAGATTTATTTCAATATATAGGCTAACCCACTAGCAAATTCTTCCATTCAATTGAAACAAGACAAATGCAGATTATATTGTGTAATAACAAATTGTTATTGTTCTGTTGAAAAGATAATTATCGACACGTTCGTCATGGAAAATCCGTGTAGGCCTATAAAGTATAATAGATCCATGTCAATTCAGACTTCAGTTTTTACCAACTAATTATATAGAGTATCCCGTCAATTTACTGAGAAACCTATGAACACTACTTATTAACTTATGCTCGGCATAACATAACAGGTTATGAAAAACGAAATGGGCCTGGTAATTAGCCTAGCAATTAATAGGATTTGAGGTGAACCGAGAGTTGATTACACGCGATGCGAGTGACGAATTGTTTCTGACATGAATAGCCTATATGGTGATGGAAAAGCAAGCTGTTTATCAGAAATACAGGACAAAAGTGCACTAGACCTGCCCCCCTTTTCAACCTACTTACAAGAAATGTAACTACGAAGCAAATTTTCATTTCTGTGGCCTGTGTTTCTTTTCATAACATGACCTAGATCTATCGCAATAGGCCTATGATATGGGTATGTAGATCTACAGTGTGCTACAGACGCAGGTCTAGTCTTGTGTTTTCTATTTCTTTCAGTGATTTTTGTTTGTGGTAATTAATGGCTTTTACATAAAAGTATGGAATGAAAGTGTGTTATTTTATTCTTTATTGATTCATTCATATGTTCAGAGAATACTTGTCCGAAAAATCACTGCCGTAACATGGTCAAAGAAAGGGTTTCTTAGATATTCAGGTATCCCTACGCCAGCTAGCGGTTAACACTTAGACACCAAGGGCCAAAGCAAACAGGTATGCTAGGTAATGTGTGTACACAACGTAGAAAAATGACGGAACTGATAACCTGTACACCAGGCATAGAGCTTAAAATAACCTTCAAGAATTGAATGAATCAACCTGTCACTTCGCAAAAACATATTCACATCATACATGTTGGAGAATTTTTTCTGGTCAATTTTTTGCCGAAAGTGCTTATGTTCTAAATATTTCATATCTCCAGATAGAGGTCTCTGCAATTATTCGAGTCAGTAACTTTTATTTATATTACAATTATTTACAAACAAGTTATGTGAACTTAAAAAATGTCTCGTTGGCTTTGATATTGGCGTTCAGGGGTCCTTGCTTTGGGAGAAACCCTGAGTTACCGGAGGAAACCCACGTGTCATCACATTTAAATATTAATGACGTAATTTTGTAGCACATGGTGTTGCCCTTCACAGATTAGATAGGATTTCCAATAATGCTATTTCCCGCATTTGTAAAACCTGGAGCTGCGTTTGCTTTCAAATCTTTGCCTTAGTTCATAAGTCTTCTTAATACATGTATGCAAACAAAGAACAACCCTTATTTGGTTCAGTTATCATTTGATATTGGGTAATAAATCAATATAAACGTAGAATCCAGATACATCCATTAGTGTAATTGAACTCGAGCTGTTCATTTACTTTTAAAAAGCACATGACGTCACAACATGTGGTACACCCTTAAGTTCATCCCTGATTTTGTTGTAAGCAATGCCGCAAACTACTCATTAAGTGGAGCACTGCTATGTTGTATTTATACCTCCTTCCGGAAAAGAGTTCCAGTTTTCTCCTGGCGTAGTACGACATCACGTGATATTTTACAGACTTGCTGATATTGCGCTGGAGCATCATCAGATACCCAATTAAGTTTAAATCATTATGCCGGCAAAATGTGTCAACATATATGTCCGTTTCCATGCGCGATAAATAAATTTGGAAATTAGTCTGATCTTTCAGCTGATAGTAACATAATCCCAAAAGTAAATAAGCTTGTGCATGTGGAGTTACCCGGGTACATCCCCATCCATTTATTTCCTTGTTACCGAAAATCTGATATCTAACTGCCAAAGGTAGTGCGGTACTGTCGGCGATATAATTAGATGTTTCTCCCATGGATACCGATAATTTGCGCTTTAAAGACCAGTTTCTGTTACATATAGCTTGTATAAACATATAAAGTAAAAGTTTATTTTTTAATATTACTTTAGACCAAGGTACGTATCTTTTTAAAATACTCTGTACAATTATCATACATTTGTGAATGTTTCCATTCATTAGGTAAAATGTCGCCAATTGTAAATACCCGGAAGTGGCGTCATGTTTAGATCCTAGAACAAGTAAATGTCTTGTAAGGTTTAGTGATCGATAACGAAGTACGTTGATTTTGTTTGTCCGTGTTGTCATGGTTTCTTCTGCCAGAATACTGTACAGCAATTCTTTTACGTGATTGTGGGGCTGTCTGTTTGAGTTCTGTGGTTTAACAACAAATCTTATAATATTGTTCAAAAACTCATAGTAAGGTTCCTTTTCCTTGAAAAATTGGGGATATCGCCGTACAATCCAAAAAACAGAAATGTAGGCGTCCCAGTAATTCAGAATGGATGCAAACTTAATGGCATATTTTGGTACCGATACTATGCCACGTTTACCGTCTGTAAGTTGTGAAAACGCTTTGAGCTGCGAAAGTATTTCTGGGATATTCATGGATAGAAGATTTCCAAGATCATTTCTTTTGGGATATTTTGTATCATGACATCCTTGACAAAGTAATGAAGGTATTCATTCCAATTCGTAGCCTCCTGATAGTGTTAAGGCCGATTTGCGAACGTTTAAAGGTGTTGTTTCTATGGTGGTGGAATAAAACAAATGAAATGAACACAATCACGTCCGGTGACTCGGCCTAAGTTTCCTTTGATGTGTTTTAATAGACAGTATAGGTACTCTATTCAATGAATACTTAACCGAGAAATATTCGCGTAGATTGTGTGTCAGAGCCGGGTATTCCAATTGAACTACACCCACCCGAATTTTACTGTACAGATAGCATCCATTTTTTCGATGGCGCGTTAACCATTCTTGCCACTTCCGAGAGCCACGTATGCTTACAAGGTCTGAAAATTTTGTTCTATGGTGTGGAATAAAACGGTTTTAAAAGGTGATAGTCTTTTTGACATTTCATTCATTTTCAATTTTGAACTAGAAAAATATACACTTCCCTCGTATCGTTCAACAACAGAATTCAACTCATGGTAAGATGATACCGGAAACGGGCACCTCAGCATGCAGTACGCATAATTTTGTGGTGAAGGGATGATTACGAATGGATATCTTACGTTCTCCACAATGTTATCTGAAAGTGAGTAAGCAATGGAATTGGAATCTACGTGCATCAGGTCGCGATCGGCATCTCTGCTACATACGCCCTCTGCGCGACTTCCACTTGGTATGAATTGATAACTTCGAATTCGAGACAATTCTTCAAAAATCAGGGCAAATTGTTGTTGGTTGTACACATCCTCTTCATTTCCGATAATCATATCCATTATTTTCAGTAAGTCGGAGTTTGCGTCCATCTGGAAATGAATAGTTAAACATTATGCAATGAAAAGGACAGAAGGAAGAAGAAATACATTGTCTGAACATCCTGGATATAGTGAAATATACCTTTATAGTAAGTAGTTAAAGGCAGCTCCCTGGCGCGCCATATGAATTTAACCGCCACTGATGACGCCATCAGAATGCTGGCTTCTGATTGGTAAATTCAAATGGTGCACCAGGGAGCCGCCTGCGACGCCATAACCGGAAGTGCGTCATACCAGATGAGGTCATACTGGTAGTGAGGTCATGTTGTCATGGCAATAAGGAGAAAGAGTCATTCATTGAGCTTGGAGGCGTATCTATGGCCGGAAGACACTTGTACAATGTCGAGTTATTCCTCCTCGTCAGCTGTTTCATCCCGTGGTACCTTATCGGTTTGCAAGAGGAAAACTACTTTAACCTTTATGCTGTACCTGTGCTCAACAAGGAATCGAACGGGAGTTGGGTATTAGTTATCGATGGTCTAATACGAATCAAGAGTGAGGTTTATAGGTGCTTGGACGACGTGTGAATTGAATAAAGCTATATGGCATTTCCCTGATCAGTTCTACACTTTAATTTGTAGCTATATTGATCAGTTTCTCTATTAAGCAACAGGCTAGTAGTTTTCCTGCTTCCTGTCAAACAGTAGAAGACCGTCGTCAGTACATCAAAGAGATTGAAACGAGAGAACAACTTATCATACGGGAAGAAGATGTAGAGAAGAATCTTATCTTAAGTACCATTGCTAAACTGTTTCTGAACTGTTTGTGGGGTAAATTTGCTCAACGGACTAATTTGCCTCAGACACAGTATGTGGAGAATTACGAAACATTACAACAGTTACTTCAAGATGACACTCGTGATATATTACATTTAGAACTGATTCCATATGACGAAGGCCATGATGAGTTAGACATGTTGCCGGTGAATTCGAAACTGAAGGATGACTTTGATGAACCCAATGGTTTTAGCAATGTAGTGCTAGCAACCTTTACTACG
The DNA here is from genome assembly GCA_030159075.1 of Atrina japonica. Taxonomy (NCBI): domain Eukaryota; kingdom Metazoa; phylum Mollusca; class Bivalvia; order Pterioida; family Pinnidae; genus Atrina; species Atrina japonica. The sequence continues at coordinate 407,567 of BROG01000649.1, forward strand.
TCTTTAGCACGGTTACATCTCTATGTCACCCTAGGACGTTTGGGAGAATGTGCTATATTTTGATACAGACAGTATCATTTATAAACACGATTCACAGCAGTGGAATCCCACTATAGTGAACAGTTTAGGAGGATGGACAGGTGAATTAGATGGCGATTCTCATCCTTTGTCTCGGGAGTCCTAACAATTATGCGTACAAGACTCGTCAGGACTCGTAAAGTCAAAGGAATCTCTTTTGATAGTCGTACCTTTTCTACGGTCAACGTAGATACATAGAAACAGATGTTACGTGGTCAACAAAAGAAAGTGCTTGTATCGTACCCTCATAAGTCACGCGAGCGCAACAGCATTAAGTCAAAACACAGGCGATGACTACAGAGGTGCGTGTCACGTAGAGACATTGCATTGAAAACTTTTGTACTTTACCTTATGTTATTGAAAAAGTTTCTCCAGATGAAGCAACAGGCAAGTAGTTTTCCTGCTTCCTGTCAAACAGTAGAATACTGTTGTCAGTACCTCAAAGAGATTGAAACGAGAGAACAACTGATCATACGAGAAAAAGATGTAGAGAATAAAAAGTGAAGGATAAGTGAGACTGTTTGAAAAGTTCATAGTAGTTTTTACGTGACTTTAGCTAGCGATGCTTGTTTAAAGGTCCTTCCTGATAATACCTTAACAAAATTCAAATTCAAAACTCTTTTACCTCAAGCTTTAAGTATGATGGGTATTGAGTGGGGTAGCTTTGAGTGAATTGATCTTTCCAAACTGAATAGAATCGGTAGGATCGAATGATAATTACATATATGTCCAGGTTCCCGTTTACGTTCCTTTGGAATCCGTCGTGACAGCTTAAGATCCCCGAGACCACTCTACGTATCCCAGGAAAAAGAAAATGAAATAGCATCAACATGAGAGTTTTACTATAGAATTTATAAGAAACACGTCTCGTTAGATGATCCCCAATTTGACCATGTCATCTCTAAAACTGATACGAAGTCGGGGATCGCTTTTGTAAGTAGTATTTTGAGACTTAAATTTCGTTCGGGGTTTTATGCATTTCTCCTGCTTTAATAGAAGTGATGAGAATTGGATTTTTTAGAGCCTTTCAATATGTCATTGATGGTATAGAAGAACTCTCTCATAAAAATACTATTCAATTCAGGTATGACTCAGCTTTAGATCGATAAAACTCGGTTTTGAAGCCATTGACATGAATGAGGGTATGACTAAATGGATCGACATCACACACATGTCTCGGTATCCACCCGTGTGGTCCCTTTTTATACGGGTCAATCGCTCAACATTGGTAACCTTTCCATTGCAATTATGGTTTGAAATAAAAAGTATTTTGATACCATTGAAATACAACTGAGAGATAACCTGGGAGGTAAAATTCATTTTACAAGTGGCAAAGTGATTGCCAAACTTCATTTTTGTCGTGTGATTTAATCATAAAATGAAGTGCATCACAGGACTTTGGTCAGTTGATGACCGAGAGTCATCGTGTCAACATCTGGTATTGAACCTCTATCAATATAAAATGAGAAAAGGCCTGTAAAAAGAAGAAATGAAAAGACTATAGGGGCTGAAAGTGGAGAAACAGAGAGAAGAAGAAGAGAAACAGAAAAAGTGAAACAGAGAGAAGAAGAGAAACAGAGAGAACAAGAGAAACAGAGAGAAAGAATAGGGAAACGATGGAAGGACTGAGTTAGGAAGGACAGGAAAAGGCAAGGACAGAGAGATGAAGATCGTTACGAATATAAGCCTTCCCCACAGACTCATACCTGTTACATTTGTGGTGAAATTGGACATTATGGTCTCCTAGCTGTCCTAAGATTAACGAGTCGGCAACAACGCCAGAAAGAGTTGAACCTGAGAACAAAGTAGAAAGTCGATCTCGTCAATTGGACCAATGTTATAAATGTCATCAGTCAGGTCATTGGGCTTATGAATGTCCCGAACAGACTTCAACAGGAGTCAAACGTAAACTCAAGTTGATGCTCAAGAAGGGAGGAAAACCCACCAAGATTTTTTTAGGTACTATTACCATGTAAATACGTTTACAGCGTCAAGGAATCCGATCCGACCGATCCAGGATAAAAGCTAACGTTCTTTTGCTCCGTGCTGTATGGGCAAGATCAAATGTAGTAATGAGACAAAGGGACAAAATGTTTGTTTGCGTGTTTCAAGACTGTTTCAAAGTGATGAACGTTTTCAAGTTAATAAGTTAACAAGTTAAACAGTGTTTTCAAAGTTAATCAGTGTTATTAATGTTAATCAGTGTTTTAAAGTTAATAAGTGTTTTCAAAGTTCATTCGTATGTATTGTACATAGTAACAGAGGGACGGCCCTAATCCTCTGTCGACTATCTAAAAAAGTGTATTAAACTTATTAAAAAATTAAGTGGAGTGTGTGTATTATGTCTGGGTATAAGGTGTACACTTAGAGTTTAGAGTATGCTTAGAGTTTAAACCTTGTATCTACACGGTAGACACAAATGTACACAGAGTGATCTGGTGTAAAAAAAACATAGACAAAACTATGAGTAGGAATAGAAGGATACCAAGAGTAAACGTGTAACACTTAGAGAAGAAGAAGAGAGAGAGAGAGAGAGAGAGAGAGAGAGAGAGAGAGAGAGAGAGAGAGAGAGAGAGAGAGAGAGAGAGAGAGAGAGAGAGAGAGGGGAGAGAGAGAATAAGGAATAATATATAAATATTGTTGAGACTATAGAACTGCTCTAATCAGTCATAGGTTTCTTTTCGTAAAAGTTAAGTGGCCCTGAAAAGTACTTTTTGTGTTTTATGCTTTATATGCCATGGCATGAAAAGCATTTTGCTCCGCTGTCTTTCTCTTTTTCTTTTTTCAAACTCCACGAGCTCTATCAATTCATCGATATTCGTTAGCCAACCCACCGTTCTTCTATCGGCACACACCATCCATTCTTCTTTTTCTTTTACTTCACCCCACATATTTACACATTCAGCCATGATCAAGCAATTACTATAGACTCTTAGACATACTCAGCCGGGTTTGACGTCACACATTCCGTGAGCGTTTCTTCTCCTTCTTATTGAACATCGTTTAGTGAAGAACAAAATGGAGAGTACCTATACAGAAGCTATTCACAATATTTTTCTGTTTCAACAAGAAAAAAATGACCGCGATGCAGTATGATCATTACTATTAGAGTCTACTGATGAAACTTAGAGATGGAGGCTACTGAAACAACTGTAAACCTAACAGAAAGTCATGGATCAACTCGCCCGTCAGTACCGACAGTGCGTAGACCAGCTCAGTATGTTTGTACTAGAAAACAGATTAGAACTAGTTTTCGTCAACTACAGATACCTATCATCATGGCTATCAAGAGAAAGCAGAACGACGCTTACCTCCGAAAAAGAGAAGATGTTACTGTCAATATCAGTAACCTGTACAACGGCCCTTTTCAGGGCCACCCAACTCAATAGAAACGTAATCTAGACTGTATTGAGAAATACTAAGTACTCTATAAAACACTCCTTCTTATAAATCCTATAACTCAGTTTGTTGTATACACTGCACATTCAGTTTAAAGTTTCTTTTCGTAAGAGATATGTGGTCCTGAAAATGACCATTGTTTTTGTAATATCTGCCATGATTCATGAACAGAATGGCAAATACTTCTCGCCCATCTGCTTACGTTTTATCTGTACTCTACCAAACCGCAAAACAGAATTGAGAAGTACAATTCGTCTCATGTGAACATCTTTTTTTTCACTGAAGAAAGTTCATATTAATCTTTCGTAACTTCTCTTTAGTATCACGAATAATCTGATTGGTATCATGTACCGGCAAATGTTCGATTAGAACAGGTTCGTTTTCTTGTCCCAGAGTGTTTTCCATAGCATACTCCATGTTTGACATTTTTTTATTTATTATTATTTTTATCACTCTTAGACTGATTTCTCCTAGGCGTCTATCACTCTTTGCTTAGATGCATAGACCAATCATCGAAGAGGTCAAAGTTGACGAGACGGTGTACGTCGCGTGCGCTATAATGTTCATATAAAACGCCGTGTGCGTCTCTTTTTACCGCACTTTGTTTCAGATGACTTTGGTGTATCCTGTAAGTGTTTACTTTAAAGAGATGAAGAATACCACCAAGACAATGTTTCTCGACACCAGAGTGTTTTGGGAAAGTAAGCCACAGCACATTCTCAACAAGCTAAACACCATGTCTTTTGTAGAGCCGTTGAATCAAAAGAGCAGAAGACGGAAGATAGTCTGCTGCTGCCTATAAGGATTTTCAAACGGTAAGTGTTAAGTCTAACTTATATTAAGTGAATGTTAACATTCAATAGTTCTTTTTACTTGATCGATAGAATTTTATGAGACCGAGATTCAGACTAGTCAATTCTAAAAATATTAACTTCAATAATCAACAGAATAAGTTCAGTTAGACTCCTAAGAGCTCATTTGGCATCCCAAGCTTGAAGAGTCAACATCGTCAGAAAAAATCCTCTGGGTGAGTGTTTCAATTTTTTTTATATACAGAAGTACAAAAACGCTGTAAAATTATACAGATACTGTTTTCATCGTTTGAACTTTGATACTTGTTGAAACGACGTAAGTGAACAACTTCATACTTTACCACTTTGTCACTTGTGTCACTTTGTCACTTGTGTTACTTTGAGACTTCGTAACTTAGAATGTTGCATACGTTTATGAGAACGGCACACACACTTGATCAATTGGCAAGCTTTGAGAACGGCACACACTCACTTGATCACTTTGGCAAAGTTTGAGTAGGTTACACACTTTCATGTTCTATGTATCTCTCTCCTGCCGTGAGATTAGTCAGTCTCTGAAAAACTAGATATCCAATGATTCCATAGCCAAGATGGCTATCCTCCCTATGCTTCCTGTTTCACTTCCCACCCTCCCTCTCTGATTTAGTGCATACAGTCCATAAAGTAATCTCCCCTTTAGTTCCATCCCTAAAGTCTATACAAGGTGATCTCCCTTTTGTTCCACCTATACCATCTATACAGAGTGATGTTTCACCTATAGTTTATAAACAGTGATCTCCCCTTTGTTCCACCTATACAGTCTATACAGAGTAATCTCCCTTTTGTCCTACTAATGCAGGCTATACAGAGTGATCTCCCCTTTGTCTCATCTATACAGTCTTTACACAGTGATCTCACCATTTGTCACAGTGTCTATACAGAGTGATCTCCCCTGCTGATAGATCGAGCGCGTGGAGGACCGAGATCCCTCTGACCGAATTCAGAAGCACATTTGATATGGCGAAAGAGATTATCTGAAAGGTACAGTACAGTCGGACTTTTTAAGGTACGGGAAAACTTAAATTCTAATAAAACAAATAACTCAGAAAAAAGATCTTTACAACGTTTCATGAGTTTTATAATGTATTTGAACACGCATTTTATCATATTCTCGTCTATATATCATGGGACAAAAATCTTCATTGTGACAGCTTATATCAATTTAATATGAACATTAAGAGTAATCAAAATTTCACATGATATACAAATTAGTTTTATTTAGTTTAGGTTAAATAATGGCATTATCTAAGGAAAGTGGCAATACGCTCGACCGTCGTCGTTCACGTAGAATTCGTTCGTACGAGTGTCATGCATGTAAACTCGAAAATTATATTGGTATATTCACATGGCTACCTTTTATTTAAACTCAAAATTCGTCATACACAGATTTTACCAACAGTATACTACAGGCGTGTAAATTGACTTAACCTTATCGAAATCTTATTATTTCGTTTCGTATTGTTTGTCTAACATCATACATCGATGATTACGTCAAGTAGAAATGTGGACGTTATACCAAGACAAAAATGAGATCAGGACATTTTCTATAATAAAAAGTCCAACCTGTATAATTTGGATATGTATCATTTCGCAGCAGGATGACAGTTGTGGATCACGTCGTCCCGACAGGCTAGACTGGATGGCGACGATTTCCTGCATCTTCTTGGACCTAAGTAATAGTTTCGTGTGCACAAATTGATATCTTAGGCGATTTGATCAGCGATTTGATAAGCCAACAATTTGCATAACCCCTTATAATCTGTCAACTTAATAAGTGCAACTGGAGTACTTTGTATTTATTCCGTCCGCATCTTACTCATACAAGAGTGAACATTTCTGTGGGATTTAATTCGTTCTGTTCAAACTCGGGGAATGGACTTTACATTTACATATTTTGTATCATACAAGTCGCCTTGTTTGTTCGCCCTCTATCGGAGATCTACAGATTGCCAGTGTGACATACAGTTACATCTCTGTCGCTTACCACTTACAGTCTAAGTCACATTAAATTATAAACTGTAAAGTTATTTTGTAAAGTAATCAATCAAAATAAAAACATTTTACCTGATATCACTATCAGTGAAAAACAAACAACTACATCCTATAATATCTTTCATCAGACAGCTAAATTTTTTTTGATTATTTCAATTTACCAAAGAATTTTTTTTCTACGAGAATCTTTGTTAGCCTTACGATAGAGATAAGATGGGTCATGTGATCATTTGCTATCGCGATGAACAGAAACAACTTTCAGTGACTTTTGCTTTTTCACTATGCATGAAATATGATACAAGTAACACCCGAATTTATAAGATAATACGTCCTAATCCTATTTTTCAGATATTTAGAAGACGTGACACGAATCACCAAGGTAAGAGTCAAGTACTTGGCACGAACCTTTGGGTAATATTATAAATAATGTCTATATTTTGTATTAACAATGGCCATACCGCCTATGCCAAAACTTCTAATTTTGTTGTAAGTTTTATCTACGATAGAGCGAATAAGATTTGTAACTGGAATATTCAAACTACAAACTTCAAATTATATGTTATTGATAATTAATCAAATATAAACTACATCTTGTAAATTCTAATGAAAATACCGATATTTTTCAAAGTTTGACTAACACATTCTTTACTCTATTACTTACCTTGTTAGATACTACGACCTGACAATTACATTTGATTTGTAACTACCTGACATCTTATACATTTTGATAAACCGACACATCGCATGTCCTCTGCAGAAGTACATCTGAAGCACTATTGTATTTAATTCCGTCCGCATCTTACTCATACAGGAGTGAACCTTCCTTTTTGGAGTTAATTCGTACACATCCAGTTCAAATTCCGGTGAAAAACATTTACATATTTATATCATACACGTAGTCTTGTGTGTTTCCCCACTATCAAAGATCTATTTTAAGTAAATTGAAAAGCTGAAAATTTTTAAGTTATTTTGTAAAGCAGCCAAAATAATATCCCATTAAGGAATGACGCTAATTTGTACCTATATTCTATGATATAACTTAACGCTTTATAGACCGCGATCCGCGAAGCAGTTTATAAAAATGTGTAAAGTGGCCCACGTTATGTAACATGATGATAACATCGTATGATATAGGTACAAATTAGCTTCATTCCTTATAATTTAATTTTGTAATACAAAAGTAATTGATAAATAAACATTATAAACATTTTTATACCGTGAACAATGATTTTGAATTGCCCAGGAAATAATTTTCCCGCATAGCAACGCCTTTCCCAGTTTTGCCGAGACGAGTCGACAATTTTGAAAGTTACTGTTTGAAATTAAACACGGTTATTAAATTCCAGAGGAAAGAAAGTGTGGTGATTGTAAAGAGAAGGAGTCGATATTGGCAGAAGGCATGGACGCAGAGGTAGAGACTATTACGTAGATTCATTGATAACAAAGAATAAAGTTACAACAGCGTGAGTTCATTGATAAAAAATAAGTTATCCATGAATTAAAACGACCGGAAGTGTAAGGAGATAAATTGGGTCATTTTCCTATGCATAAATCATGGAAATACCCGAAATGTTAGGAAAATGCGCCTTTCGGAAGGTAATATTTAAACTCACCAATTCTTTCACTTTCGTTTTGGCAAATAAAAATATGACCGCCGGTAAGTTCGACGAAAATTCTGATAATTTTTCACGAGAAGGATTTTTTAAATTGTACCATTTTCGGGCATTACTGGTCCGCTTTGTATCCCCACTAAATTCATCTCATTCACAAAGTTTAAATTCTTTCCTGCTGATAACTTTGTTTCAAACCTGTGTTGTGGTTCTTGAGATAAGGTCGTTTAAATGGAAAACATTACAATTAACAGTGCCATTACAATAGACCGTTTGGTCTACGTGATCTAAGACAAAATGGAATTAGGACCAAGACAGAAACTCGCTTGGTAAATTCTGAAAAAAATACCAAATCATCTATCTCTATAGTCTAATGAAATGGCAGAATGATTCCAAATATTCCATTTTTGGAATGCTTTTGTTTTATGTATTGTTTAAATCCCACCAGGGTTTACTTATATAGAGACGTCACAAGTTGATGATGACGTTTAACACAATATTATCAATGTTGTAGACAAGTGTTAATGTTGTAGACAGGTGTTAATGCTGTGGACAAGTGTCAATGTTGTAGACGGGTGTTAATGTTGTGGACAGGTGTCAATGCTGTGGACAGGTGTCAATGTTGTGGACATGTGTCAATGCTGCGGACAGGTGTCAATGTTGTGGAGAGGTGTTATTGCTGTGGACAGGTGTCAATGTTGTGGACAGGTGTTAATGCTGTGGACAGGTGTCAATGCTTTGGACAGGTGTCAATGTTGTGGACAGGTGTTAATGTTGTGGACAGCTGTCAATGTTGTAGACAGGTGTTACTGTTGTGGACAGGTGTCAATGCTGTGGACAGCTGTCAATGTTGTGGACATGTGTCAATGCTGTGGACAGGTGTCAATGTTGTGGACAGGTGTCAATGCTGTGGACAGCTGTCAATGTGGTGGACATGTCAATGTTGTAGACATGTGTCAATTTTGTGGAAAGCTGTCAATGTTGTGGACAGATGTCAATCAATGCTGTGGACAGGTGTTAATGTTGTAGACAGGTGTCAGGTTGTACACAGGTGTCAATCAATGCTGTGGACAAGTGTCAGTGCTGTGAAGAGAGGTCATTTAATGCCGTAGGCAGGTGTCAATCAATGCTGTGGACAAGTGTCAATGTTGTGGACAGGGGTCAATCAATGCTGTGAACAGAGGTTAATCAATGCTGTGAACAGATGTCAATCAACGCCGTAGACAGGTGTCAATCAACGCCGTAGACAGGTGTCAATCAACGCTATAGACGTTACGACTTTTAGTGAAACACAAATCTTCTAAGTTAGGTATACGTCTAAGTTTGAATTTACGATCTTCGGTAAAACTCGCTACAAGTAAAAGAGACACATATGTTGCAAATTATAGAGGGCCAAGCTGATATATATATATATATATATATATATATATATATATATATATATATATATATATATATATATATATATATATATATATATATATATATATATAAGCTCAAATTTTTATTTCTACTACATCCAGGGACCCATACTACTAATCGTTAAATTCTGCTCACATCGAGAAGTTGCGCGAGATACAAAAAAAATGTCGGAATTGCAAAGTCATAACTTAAAAGCGCATTGCAGAGAAGGTAATAAAGTACCGTACTAGCAAACGTTTCGAAGACTGAGACTAGGCCATAACAACTAGGGTTGTACTTTGAACCCGATTACGAATCGTATCCATTATTCGGATAATGTGAACTGCAAGATATGAAGTGATACATACGCTGGGATAGAGTAAAATAGATAGCAAAAACATGTTGCATTTATTTCATGAGTAATGAATAACTTTTAAGATTATATTTAAGTTTTAACACCAAGGAAAAGATCAGCCACTCAATATTTTATTCAGAACAGTGAGTGAATGACCGGGACACTGACGTGATAAAAGCACGGAACATCAATCCCTTTGGGGACTCTGTCATGTTGCCCCTGCCAAAGGATTAACTAAACCTGTAAAACTGTTAATGAATGTTTCGCCCTCTCTAAAGGTTTACCTATATAACATAATACATAGGTAAACCTACAAAGAGGGCGAAAGCATGTGTCAACAGTTTTACATATTCAGTTAAATCCCTTTAGGGAACATGTCGCTTGCCCTTTGTCGGGGGGCAACACGAGAACATCCCGAAAGGGATTAATGTTCAGTGTTTCTGTCACGTAGGCCTAAATGTCCCGGTCATTCACTTATTGTTTTAAACAAAATATTGAGTGGCTGACTGTTTCCTTGGTGTTGAAACTTAAATAGAATCTATGTATAGTATATTAGTCATGAATTAAATGCAACATTATGTCTTTATGCTATATACTATATGCGAAGCCCTCATATATGCAGAGAAGCTCACATTTTTAATAGAGGGTGAAGCCCTCATATATGTAGAGAAGCTCACATTTTTTTATTCCTACTACATCCTACTACAACGTTTTGTAGACCGAGACTAGGTCATAACGACTAGGGTTGTACATCGAACCCGATCACGAAGCGCCTCCATTATTCTGGTAATGTGAACTACACGAAATGATGGATACGCTGGGATACAGAAAAATATATAGCATAAAAACATGTTTGTGCATTTAATTCATGACTAATAAGTACCACATAGACTGTGTTTAAGTTTTAGTACCAAGGAAACAGTCAGCCACTCAATATTTTATTTCAAACAATGAGTGAATGAACGGGACATTTTATTGATAAATACACTGAATGTTAATCCCTTTGGTGATTCCGCAGGGGGTGGGGGTGCAATACGACGGAATCCCCAAAGGGATTAACTGAACATTTAAAACTGTTGATGAATGCCTTCGCCCTCTCTATAGGTTTACTTCTGTATTATTTATACCTACTACATCCGGGGACGTGTACTACTAATGGTAAAAAGTCTGCTTACATCGGGGGAATTGCGCGAGGCATAAACCAAATGTCGAAACTGCAAAGTCATTTCTCAAAAGCTCATTGCAAACGAGGTAATAAACTAACGCACTAGCAAATGTTTTACAGACTTGGACTAGGCCATGGCGACTAGGGTTGTACATTGAAACCGATCATGAAACGCATCCATTAGTCGGGTAATGTGACCTGAACAAAGTGATAAATACGCTGGGATAGAGTAAAATATAAAGCATAGTACAAAAGATGCATTTGATTTTTTGACTAATAAATGACACATAGCGTCTATTTAAGCTTTAAAACAGTCAGCCATTCAATATTTTATTTAGAACAATATGTGAAAGATCCGGGCATTTACGTGATAAAAACACTGACCATTACTATAATGCCTTTGGGTATTTGGTCGTATTGCCCTCACCAAAACTGTTGATGAATGCTTTCACCCTCTCCATAGTTTTACCTATGTAGTATTATTTTTAGCTGACTGAATACTCCCATGTCGAAAGGAGATTCTATTTGTCTCGTCCCCGTAGACAGGGTAGGAATGTAAAGAATCATTTAGGTCCTCTCTGTCCTTTGATTTTATAATATGTAAATGCCTTTTTTAGAAATATTCATATTTTTCTGTTCTCTGGTCAGACAAATTTTATAGTCTTTTAAAATTTGCTTTCAATGTTGCTTGAAGTGAAGGATGTTGAAAGGTAATTTCCGTTTACACTACGGTGTATGAATCATGTAAATCATATAAATACATGAATGCAAATATGTAGTAAAGTAACAACCATTCTATATGCGTATAGTTTTTACTTATTTGCTTTTCAGTCATATATATTTAAATCAACGTCTCAACACACTCCATTCAAAGTTCTACCTACAGTTTTTCTGTTACGTTAAACAAACTACATAACGTCACAGCACGCCATACACCCTTAAGGTCATTCCTGACTTTTTTGTAAGCAATGCCGCAAACTACTCATCACATGGAGCACTGCTATGTTGTATTTATACCTCCTTCCGGAAAAGAGTTCCAGTTTTCTCCTGGCGTAGTACGACATCACGTGATATTTTACAGACTTGTTGATATCGCGCTGGAGCATCATCAGATACCCAATTAAGTTTAAATCATTGTGACAGAATTGTTTGGGACAATATGTTTCAACTTTTATGTCCATTTCCATGCGCGATAAAATAATTTCAAAGTTTGTTTGGTCTTCCAGCTGATAGTAACATAATCCCAAAAGAAAATAAGCATGTGCATGTGGGGATATCTGGGTACACTCCGATCCGTTTATTTCCTTGTTACCGAAAATCTGGTATCTAACTGCTGATGGTAGTGAGATACTGTCTGCGCTATAATTAGATGGATAGCCCAAGGATACTGATAATTTCCTTTGTAAAGACCAACTTTTACCACATATACCTAGTAAGAAAATTTTAAGTAATACGTCATTTTTCTTTATTACTCTAAACCAAGGAACATATCTCCTTAAGATTCCCTGTACGATTTTCATACATTTATGTATGTTTCCATTCATTAGGTAAAATGTCGCTAACTGTAAATACCCGGAAGTGGCGTC